>CM056060.1:106042095-106526552 GCA_029574335.1 Rana kukunoris | reverse complement strand
AAAACTTTTGCAGACGCCATTTTTTTGGTTTTCTGTAATCTTGAAAGTGTAAACGATGGAAATAAAATATAACTTTTTTTTTTTACATATTATAAAAATGTCTAATATGTAATTTGATGCCTTTTGGAGATTTTTCCATTTTTCCTTGGCTTCGTTATGCACATTAATAGTTTATTTTTATTTTTTTACCTGGGGTGTCCAAACTTTAGATCCCCACTGTGTGTGTGTGAGATATAGATAGAGCTATATATAGAGATGTGTAAAAAATAGAAGAGGAAAATGTATCCTCACATGTAGTGAGCATGTGGATACAGGTATGTAAATAGTGTGCCACGTCCTAAATAGATTTAGAAGGAGTAATGACTAATGGGCAAGCCATGGACTTTTCAGGCACTAATCTGGTATAGATATAGTCAGAAAGAGGGGAAAACATTTTTTTTTCTCTAAAATAAGGTTTATTACAAAAATATAAATTACACATCTAAAAGTTTTTTCAGTTCCATAGGAACTGTATACAAACAAACTTATTGACATTGTAGTTAACCCTCAAATGCAACAGGAAATTAATAAGAATAATCATGGACACTTATAATACAGATCCATTCAGGGAGGTAGAACCTCCAACCATTTTACATGTTAAATGTATCCTGAGAAGTTTTGAGGGGTCCAAGTCTGGGAGATGGAGATTACAATGCTGTGACTCGACAAATTTTGCGCTATTGTCAGTGCTTCTTCAAAAAGTCTCTTAATAAAGTTTGCTATAAAAACAAAAGGTATACATAAGCAATACAAACAATATAATACAATGAGTTAATATTGATGAAAGCGTAACATTGAGTGCATGGAGAGGCAGCTAGATATACACACATGGCACAGAGAGGGCCAGAGTGGCCGAATATGGGAGGCACAGAGTGGCACTGCAAAACAATAGCAACTATAAATCACCCAACTATGCACAGTGGGGACAAGGATATATAGTAATCTGATTAGTGGTGATTGAGGACAGATAAGCAAAGAATATAGAGTTAGGATATTTAATTTTGAAACATACCGTGGGTACTTGAACAGATTTTTAAGACTAAAAGATATCCAGTGGTGATTACTCGAACAAAGGAATAGACATCTTTGTATGGTTATTGTTCAGATTAAGGGCTAATAGCCCCTGCGACAAATACACATGGTCGATGAGTATAGATCTACAAAATGATCATATTGTATTACAGTACCATGTTAAAAGAGTAGTTATGAAAATAATTTGTTAAGTGATGTCGGTTCATATAAAGACCGCATCTTACCTCACATGGAAACATTGAGAAACACTGCCACAGGGAATCAGAGAAGGCCTTTGCAATAATTGCAGCAGGGGACACAGTAGATAGTCCCAGCAGGATTAGTGCTGCTAATAAGAAACAGGGGGTCGCCCTAGTGAAGAGATACATATAGGGGCCATGTAAGTAATACAAATCTGATACCATGAAAATTAGCGGTGGCAACACAGTCTTCCCTTAGATGTCAGCAATGGCAGTGTATAAGTTCCACGAACCTCCCGGGAGGCTGCAGCAGATTGTGCCTCTTAGATCGGAGGTTTAAATAGAGCCACGTCCTGTTCGGACGTAGCGTGCATTGCGGCGCAGCCGCATGACGTCGTCCGAACTGGCCGCATGAGAATTCCATGCAAGTGCCCACACCTAGTCAAGGAGTTCGCACTGTGCAGGAAAGCAGGTCAACATCAGGTGGATGGCTCCACCTAGTGGTGACAATTGATATCTCCGCGTATGAAACGCGGAGACATCCAATGCGGCCACACTGTGCACAACAGGGAAAATTGGAAACAAGCTGCCATCATTTCAGCGCGCCCTCCCAGTGCCAAACCGGGCCAGCCAGTACCCACATCAGAGCCAGGCATACATTAAGCTGTCCACCAATGCAGCCAGCGAACGATAATTTGTGAAAAGCATTTTTTTTTTTATACTTTATTCATTTACAAAGATATCAAGGATATTTATTATATAGATAAATGTCATATAGACAATTCCAGAAGATTATAGGATTGACTACCTTACCCAAGTAGGTGGCTTAAAGCCGACCATTATTAGCTTATTCTAATATAGTTATGGCTATAAGCAATAGCAGTGGAGCAATGGCTGGGGAAGAGGCAGAAACATAAGAGATAGAGGGAGGGGGAAAAAGGGGGGGTTTAAAGGGGGAAACGAGGAACGGGGGTATTCCGCAGATTATGAAATTTTGTGGATTAAACTATAGATTGAATCAAGTATGGTATAATGAAGTCCCACATTTAGATCTAAAACAGCTTTTTAATATATATGTGTGTATGTTATAATACAGTATTCCAGATGCGTTTTAAGAATGGCATCACCAAAACTACATATTAATTTTAAATGTACACCATGTTTTGAGAAAGGGAATAAGTAGTTATATATTATATAATCCACATTGGACCCAACACCCGGGCCATGGTGGAGTCAAAAGCAAATGCTTATAAATGAATAAAAAGCATGAGAGAGAGACTGAACCAGATATGTACCACAGGCACTGATAGATGGGTAAAGGGAACCTTATAGATACATGAACAGGGGCAGGTGAAAATGGACATATAGCCTATAGCTTATAACACAACTCAAACCAATGTGGTTAAAGAAATGGTTTATAGGATTGGGCCTCATTTAGACCTGGGGTGCGAAGGGCATCAAGTCGCTCAATCCAGAGAGTTTATTTTTGTAAAATGGGTTTGTCCCAATTTCCCCCTCGTGTATCCTTTGGGATCACGGCAAGGGCAATAAAAGAAACCACGTGTTGTCAAACCTATGGTACAAGTCCAAATGGCGGCTGACCGAAGTAACCATTTTTCCCTCAGCTGAGTAGTAGACGTGATCTCTAATTCTACATTTAAACTTTCTGATTGTTTTGCCTACATAGAAGGCTTGACACTGGCAAGTCATTAGGTAAATCACACCTTGTGTGTTGCAATCTGCGCATGGAACTTAGGAATGAAAATTTCGCCATTTGGTAAAGTGAAGGTTGTACCTTCACTTATCCAGGGGCAGAAAGAGCATTTCCCGCAACGAGTTATGCCATTTGGAGGTGCTTGTTGGGTTTGATGGGGCATGTAGTGACTGGAGGTTAATTGGTCACGCAAAGATCTCGATCTTTTAAAGGTGATATCTGGCTTAGAATTGATGTGTTTACCAACGATGGGGTCATTTGTTAACAAAGACCAATGCTTAATCAATACATTACATACTTCATTGTGATGGCAAGAGTATCGTGTGATGAATCTCACCGGTTGGGGTAAAGAGATAGTTTTTTTGTTTGTAGAGAAGGCTTGTGCTTGGTTGGCGAAATGTCTTATTGAATGCTTTGCGTAAAAGTGATTTGCTATATCCTCTGATTAAGAGTCGCTGCCTCAAGAGATTGGCCTGGTGGATAAAGTCAGCGGTATGGTATACTTCGTAACAAATTGGCTGGATGGGCACTTCCCACATGTAATAAGCCATTTCCTGCGGTCTCCTTTCTGTAGAGTGAGGAGATTAGACGTCCTTCCACATCTTTCAAGATAGTCAAATCTAAAAACGTTATTTGATCTTGTGCACTAGTAAACGTAAATTTTAGATTGTAGCTATTGATGTTCAGTGTATCTATAAATTCGTGGAGTAGGTCCATGGGGCCTGTCCAGATTACAAAGATATCATCAATATATCGTAGCCAATTAATGACATGATTGGTATAGACAGTTAATTGGTCATTGGAAAAGATGTCTCGTTCCCACCCCCCCCCCCCCCAAGGTACAGGTTCGCGTAGGCAGGGGCACAACAAGTGCCCATTGCCACGCCCTGTACCTGGAGGAAGTGGGACTCCTTAAAATAAAATAGTTACGTGTCAAAATAAATTGCAGGAGGTCTATGACGAAGTCACAGTAATTCCACTGATGGTGGTCTTGTTCGTGGAGGAATGTACGTGCTGTCGAGATGCCCTGCTCGTGAGGGATGCTGGAATAGAGGGCTTCCACATCCAATGTCACGAGCAGGGCATTGCGAGGCACGGCCATATCCTCAATTTGTTTCAAAGGGTTTAAAGTATCTCTGGTATGTGAAGGTAACGCAAGTACATGTGGCATTAGTATGGAGTCTATAAATCGACTAGCATTCTCTGTCAAGGAACCGATTCCAGAGACTATTGGTCTACCGGGAGGGGATGTTGGGTGCTTATGAATCTTGGGTAAAGCGTAGAAAGTGGGTGTCTGGGGGTTACGCATGTTTAGGTAGTTATAGAGATCTTGATCGATAAGTCCCTTTTGGTGGGCATGGCCTATAATGGTGAGAAATTCATCCTTGAATTTCAAGATTTGTGTGTCATTGATACATTTGTACTACTCCGTGTTCTGTAGTATCTTTAGAACCATTTTTTCATAGTTTAGTTTGGTAATAAGTAGGGCTGTGCAAAATAACTATTAATTGATCGATTAATCTTTAATTTTTTTGATCGATCAAAATCTTTTTGATCGATGAAAATTTGTTTGATTGGTACTCACCTCTCCGCCGCCGGCTTCCAGGCCTTCAAGGAGTTCTGTCCGCGATCCGGTGACGTCACGGACACCGGCGGGGCTTGCCGTGTCCATCTGAAGGGCTCCTTTGCTGTACCTTTATATCTGCATGCCAGCGAGACCTTACTATCTGCCACACGCAAGGGCACTTCCCTCTATCACTTCCCTCTAAGGGCAATCAACCTGGGATTCTACAGCCATCCAATGGGAGTTGTGATAGTTCCCTTAATGGGACATCTACATGCCAACAAACTGATGTTAACCCCTCCCCATCTGGATTCAGCAGTGGTATCATTGTACACATTTTTATTCCAGTATCATACTTAGCTACATGTTTTTATGACTGATTTTGGTACCGTTTGGTATTACTCGCACCATTTTTACAGTTTATGTAGCTACATCGATTTTATCTCCAGTGCAATATTTATTTTGTTACCTACTTGAAGACTATAAAAGTTTTAATGCTATTCCCATTGAGCGCTGCCTTTGTGTGTTTTTTGTATCCTGCTATCCATTTTTCCAGTGGTTGGTAGCTGCACTGGGAATCGGCCTGCAAGGAGATCAGCTAAAAGTAGTTGGATCTGTATGTGCGTTATAATTAATCGAAATTAGTCGATTAATCGATTAAAAAAACAAACGATTAATTGAACACAAAAATTTTGATCAGTAACAGCCCTAGTAATAAGGACTACGTTTCCGCCCTTATCTGATTCCTTAATTTCTAAGTCTGGATGGCACTGGAGGTTGAGGGTGGCCTGGCGCTGTTCTCTAGTAATGTTGCTGATAAGGGGACTAGCATCTAGTTTTTTAAGGTCATTTATTGTACTCAAAAGGAGCGCCCAAATATCGGGGTTGCTTGTTAAGTCTGGAAACCGTTGTGATTTTGGTTTAAAAATGTTTATGATGTGGGGGGTATCAGGGAGGGTAGCCTCTGGTATGTAATCAGGGTTGGAATTATTGGGTTTGTTTTCTTCGAGGAGCACCATCAAATAAAAAACTTAAAAGTTAAATTTCGTGAGAAAAGATAAATGTCTTTGATGGTTTCCTATTTGTCAAGTTTCATGAGGGACAGAAACTGAGTCCTAAACGAAGGACCTCAAGCTCCTCTGGAGAAAGAATATAAGGTGTAAGATTGATAACATCCGACCCGGTATTGTTAGTTACGTTGGTGGTGGGGTATTCTGGGGTAGTTGAAAACTTGGGACCTGGGTAGTAACATGTGAGTCTAAAGTACCCTGTCTGGTACATTGTTGTGATTGAGTAGCGTGCATTGCGGCGCAGCTGCATGACGTCATCCGAACTGGCCGCATGAGATTTCCACGCAAGCGCCGCACCTAGTCAAGGAGTTTGCGCTGTGCAGGAAAGCAGGTCAACATCAGGTGGATGGCTCCATCTAGTGGGGACAATTGATATCTCCGCATATGAAACGCAGAGACATCCAATGCGGCCACACTGCACAATGGGGAAAATTAAAAACAAGCTGCCATTATCTCAGCGCGCCCTCCCAGTGCCAAACCGGGCCAGCCAGTACCCACATCAGAGCCAGGCATACATCAAGCTGTCCACCACTGCAGCCAGCGAATGATAATTTGTGAAAAGCATTTTCTTATACATTATTAATTTACAAAGATATCAAGGATATATATATATAAAGTATTCAGATCCCCCTTACATTTTCCCTCTGTTATAGTGCAGCCATTTGCTAAAATCATTTAAGTTCAATTTTTTTCCTCATTAATGTACACACAGCACCCCATATAGAAAAACACAGAATTGTTGACATTTTTGCAGATTTATTAACCCCTTCCTTACCGGGCCATAGGGGATTGACATCAGTGGCAACCCCTCACCGATGAGAGTGGACGTCGCACAACGTCTTTTCTTCACGGCGTTCTAGGGCGCGTGGCGGTGCGCGCGTGCCCGAAAGTCGCGATTGCCGCCGGGCACCCGCGATTATCGCTGATCAAGGCAGGAGTGTGGATCTGTGTGTGTAAACACACAGATCCACCTCCTGTCAGCGGTGAGGAGACTGATGTGTGTTCCCAGTACAGAGGAACACACATCGGTCTTCTCCCCCTGTGAGTCCCCCTACAGTTAGAACACACTTTAGGGAACATTTTAACCCCTTCAGGGCCCCCTAGTGTTAACCCCTTCCCTGCCAGTCACATTTACACAGTAATCAGTGCAGTTTTATAGCACTAATCGCTATGTGAATGGTCCCAAAAAAGTGTCTGATATGTCCGCCGCAATGTCACGGTCACAAAAAAAAACCGCAGATCGCCACCATTACTAGTAAAAAAAAAAAAAAAAGCCATAAATCTATCACCTATTTTGTAGACGCTATAACTTTTGCGCAAACCAATCAATATACGATTATTGCTTTTTTTTTTACCAAAAATACGTAGAAGAATACGTATCGGTCTAAACTTAGGAAAAAAAAAAAAATTGTGATATGTATTAAATAAAGTAAAAAATATTGTTTTTTTTTTTTTTTTAATTGTCGCTCTTCTTTTGTTTATAGCGCAAAAAATAAAAAAACGCAGAGATGATCAAATACCACTAAAAGAAAGCTCTATTTGTGTGGGGAAAAAACATAACTATTTAATTTGGGTACAGTGTTGCATGACCGCGCAATTGTCATTCAAAGTGCAACAGCGCTGAAAACTAAAAATTGGTCTGGGCAGGAAGGGGGTGAAAATGCCCTGTATGGAAGAGGTTAAAAAAGAAAATCTGAAATATCACATAGTCCTAAGTATTCAAACCCTTTGCTGTTACACTTGTATATTTAACTCAGGTGCTGTCTGTTTCTTTTGATAATCCATGACATGGTTCTACACCTTCATTTGAGTCCAGCTGTGTTTGATTATACTGATTGGACTTGATTAGGAAAGCCACACACCTGTCTATATAAGACAGAGCCTTCGTGAGAGAGGTAAATAAGAACGCAAAGATCACTGTGGCTGAGCTCCAGAAATGCAGTTTGGAGATGGTAGAAAGAAAGTCAATCATCACTGCAGTCCTACACCAGTCGGGGCTTTATGGCAGAGTGGCCCGATGGAAGCCTCTCCTCCGTGCAAGACACATGAAAGCCCACATCGAGTTTGCTAAAAAAAAAAAATACCTGAAGGACTCCAAGATGGTGAGAAATAAGATTCTCTGGTCTGATGAGACCAAGATAGAACTTTTTGGTCTAAATTCTAAGTGGTATGTGTGGAGAAAACCAGGCACTGCTCATCACCTGTCCAATACAGTCCCAACAGTGAAGCATGGTGGTGGCAGCATCATGCTGTGGGGGTGTTTTTTTTAGCCGCAGGGACAGGACGACTGGTTGCAATCGAGGGAAAGATGATTGCGGCCAAGTACAGGGATATCCTGGATGAAAACCTTCTCCAGAGTGCTCAGGACCTCAGACTGGGCCAAAGGTTTACCTTCCAACAAGCCAATGACCCCTAAGCAAACAGCTAAAATATGAAGGAGTGGCTTCACAACAACTCCGTGATGGTTCTTGAATGGCCCAGCCAGAGCCCTGACTTAAACCCAATTGAGCATCTCCGGAGAGACCTAAAAATGTCTGTCCACCAATGTTTACCATCCAACCGATTTGAAATAGTAGCTCCTACATGCGCTTTCAAGTAAAATTGCACAAATTCAAAGCTGCATTCAATGTGGACCAGGACTAAATCGGGAAAGCCAAGCCAGGGACTGGAAGTACCGCAAAAGAGGATCAACATAGCTTTTGGAGGACTATAGCATTTTCAAAAGGTGTATCAAGTTATAGCAGCCTCCATGTTTTTGAGTTGTTTGGTTTTCTTTAATGCCTTTTAAAAAAAATTAATCCATAGGTTGGGTTTCGAAATTTTCGGATGTAAACCTAGTCCAACTATGCCATATTTTATGTCCTGCCACCTTCAAACACCATGCCCTATGGAAAGCTAACATTCAGTATGCAAACGGTGGTTCTGACTAAAGCTAGGCATATATGGTGCGATTTTCTTTCCTGCAAACTACACTTGCAGGAATGCAAATCTCTTGAGTCCCTCCTGTGGAGCTATTGTGTTATCATGGCAGGGGGTGGTCCTTTGAAAGATAAGACAGGTACCACCCCAGTCTGCCTTTGCAACTTTTATTATTGGCTTAGGTGACGGTGGAGGTAGAGGTGGTTCTATTGTGAGGTTTAGGCTGGGCTTGGGCATACATTTTTCTGATTATCTACAAATAGTTGTTATTTAACACTTGCAGAAACTGGTCCTGTTTTATTTCTTAGTTTGCAAAAAGTGCGTAATAAATAACGTGACCCAAAGTTTTGCAGAACACCCTAGACTTGAGAAACCATGAAGTACAAAACTGTGTGCAAAACTAAGCAGGAGGTGAAACCTGCATAAAACGGAGTTCCACCCAAAAGTGGAACTTCCGCTTAATCCACTTCTTGCCCCCTTACATGCCACATTTGGCATGTCATTTTTTTTGGGGGGGGGGGGGGGCTTCAGGAGGAGTGGGACATCCTGTCCCACTTCCGCCCAGGGACAGCTAAGGCGATACGTCATATGGCCTTTTTGCGGCCCCTCCCTGTAGGCGATTGCCTACGACACGTGACAGGTCCCAGGCGATCGCCTGACCAATCACAGTGCGCAGCACCATTTGCGCATGCGCAGTGAGTGCCCGTCTGTGAAGCCGACAGCTGTCACGGCCGGGTGCCCACACTAACAATGAGGACACCGTCCGGAGAGGGGCGGAGCTCCGGGTGACACGTCGCTGGACCGTGGAGCAGGTGAGTGCATGTTTATTAAAAGCCAGCAGCTACACTTTTTGTAGCTGCTGACTTTTAATAAACATTAAAAACGGCTGGAACTCCCCTTTAAGTAAAAAGCAAATATTACTGCTTCCACTTAGGGTGACAATGGATGTAAGAATTGTTCCTATGATTGAGCCCTTTATGATCAAAAGAGAGAATGCTTGTTTCCTCTTTAGTCTTAAAGAGGCGGTCCGGTTTCAGGGGGAGAGAGTCATCCGCAACAAATACTGTAGCTGCTGACTTTTAATAAAAGGACGCTTACCTGTCCAGGGATCCCTTGATGTTGGTACCCTGAGCCGATTCATCAATAGGCTTTGGGTGCATGTGCTAGCCATGTAAGTAAGGGAAGCCACACATGTGCAAGTCTTGCTGTACTTTTTTTTTCTTATGGTCTCGCTGTCTTCTGGGACCTATGTGTGTACCAGGCAATGGGGGGAAGGAGGTGTGTCAGTCTACGCTGGAGAGATTTGCTTCATCTAGTTGCCCTGGTAACTATTGCAGCTGGGACTGAAAGAGAAAGGATGTGTTGGGTCCAGCCTGCTGTTTAAATAGATAATGGAATAGAAAATGTGTGGATAAGTTATTCAGTTATACCTTTAGGAATTGTTCCTGTGTGTCAGTTAAAGAAAAGTTCACCTTCTGAAAATATATATTATTACAAGCAAAAAAAGTGCATTTATTATTTGCGGTTAGCGGATCACACATGCAATGCCAAGCTCCTGCAGACTTTCAAGATAGCTGTCTGCCTGCACTTCTGATATGGCAGGCAGTTACTTGAGAGGAATATCAATGGAATACAAGTGTGCTTACCAGTGTCCCCGCAGTTCATTGACAACTAAAAGCCACCAGCCGCAATGGAAGACTGTAATTGTAGTCTATTCATTCACAGATTTCTGTGAATGAATATCGTGGCCATGTAGCAGGTGTGCTGTTTTTCAAATTGTGACAGCGGGTGCAGGGAGAAGATACCTCGGCTGCTGTCACAGGGGTAGAAGGGGAGAAATGCTACATCCTAAATATGGGTGTAACATATTCAGAAAGGTGCATTTAGCATTTAACCTTGGAACCAAAGGACTTGGCAAGAAATTTTGGACTGCAACTGCAAAAAGTTCTAGAAATGTATTGGCTCTTGAAAACAGGTGCTTCTGTGCACTTGGCTATCTGTTGTTACCCACATGCTTTAGAAGTTGTGTCACACCCAGCACAATGGCACATATCTGGTGGACTGGAAAAATCCATAGTGGGTATTACTTATTAAACCCATCCTATCACTTTTTCAGAGGGGAAAAAACTCTTGCTATGCACATCTTTACAGCAAATACAAAAATAACTGTCAGAGCTTGTAAGATTCCTATGTTGAACCTTTCTAACCATGTTTCATAGTGACGTGGCAGAATTGGTTGTATGCAGAGCACACCGCCATTCTACCTGTGCTAGTAAGCACACACTTCATCCTAATGAAATAATCCATCTTTAAGTTAAAAGTTCACTCACCATTCATCCGATCTGCCATTCAATCAATAACCAAACACCACCATCTTGTTCTCAGTTCAGCACCACCGCTATCACTGGTTTTCCCAGCTCCTCATGGCTCCTTTTATTCTCACAAACCGGAAGCTAATCACCTCCCCCATGGGAGTGGCCATCGCAGGATGTCCCCTCCACACAGCAAACACCATATCAGAGCATCCCTCTAACAGGATGTCCAATGCAATACCATGAATACAATACAATGCTGGCTAAAGCCTTATGGGCGTGTCTGGGCAGGGAACGCATGTATGCTAGGTAGCAAACAAAGCCATATTGCTTTTAAAACATGGATGCGATCCCTGACTCTGAAAATGCTCACAAGCTCTCATATTAAAGCTCATAGAATAATGCATATTCAGATTATACCATTATTGTAGGTGGAATGGAGACTATCTGCAGGCGTGCGCTATGAATCCTGACCATACTGATCAGACACAGCAGAGACGAGAGCGCACATCCGCCTATAACCACTAATGTTCTTGCGGAGCGAGCATATGCCCTCCTCAACAATCGTCTGTGCTAATGCACAGAGGGCCCCTCACTGGCGCCCACGCCCCAAACATCACACTCCAACCTCAAGACATTTTCTACTACCAGACGGGATTCCACCAATCACAGATTGCCCCAGTTAGCGCTTTAGTGTGGGTTGCGGAAGTACTAACACTGGGTGACACTATGACAATACATATTAAATACTTTTTCATAAATTTCCACAATAGTGCACTCGTATTTAGGGTGTAACATGTTCAGCATGCACCCCCCACCTGATAGCAGGTGAAGGAGCTTCCGCCCGCATTCGCAGTCACCATTTGAAAGCAGGGAGGCTGTATGGGGTGCCACCTACACAGCCTCATTATTTACAGTTTCCTGTGAATGCATAAACTACAATTGCTGTAAGCCATTGCAGCTGAGCCTTGTTCTTAATGAACTGCAAGGGTGCTGGTGAGCACTCTCATAATGGTTCATTGATCTGCCTGCTCTCATTTAACTGCCTGCCAGTATCCGTGGTATCGCTGATTTGCATTTTTTTATTTTCTTTCCTAAGGGTGAACTTATCTTAAATTCTTGGTTCTGTTTGCCTTTCGATTTAGTATGATGCTACATTGGATTCACTGAAAGACAGATACATAAATTAAGGATATAAAGCCCAGGGAGTGTGGGTCATCGCAGCTAAACTGCTCAAAAGCAACTATGTTGAAGGTGGTGGGGGTGATTTTGGAATAATATTCCAATATGTATTGGAAATGTTTCTGCAGGGGGCTTTTTTAAGAGTCATATAGCTGTTGAAAGGATTTTCTTCCAGTAATTCGTAACATAAAATATGTTTTTGAAATCATGTTTGGACTGCCAACCAAATGCAGTGAGGTTTTCAGAGATAAAATGCACTCTGTACACGGTGCACTCCTAAGATCTACACGCAGTGCAGATCTCATGGTTATGCTATAAACAATGTACATAACACTCTTGAACCCAGCACTCTTTACATAGCGAACCCCAGATGCAAAAGGCCCTTTGAGGGCATCCATACTGCTGATGCAGCCCACAATGACATTTTAGTTTGATACCCCTGCCTTAAACTATGAAATTTTTTGTAGTACAGCAAACATACATGTAGGAAGTGAGATCATAAGGAAATAACACTTGCAATCTTCTCACAAAAGTCAAAGAGGACAATTTACCATTGGGATAGCTCTAAAGTGCCTTAAAGTATTCATACCCTTTAAATGTTGTCACACTACAACCAGTATTTTATGTGATAGACCAAAATGATAAATGTTTTTGACTTTTTTTTTTTCTACAAATATCTGAAAAGTGCGTCATGCATTTGTACAGTATTCTCTTTACTCTGATACCCCTAACAAAAATCTAGTGGAACCAATTGCCTTCAGAAGTCATCTAGAGTCCACCTGTGTGTAATTTAATCTTGATATACAGTTGTGCTCATAAGTTTACATACCCTGGCAGAATTTATGATTTCTTGGTAATTTTTTTAAGAATATGAATGATATCACAAAAACATTTCTTTCCCTCATGGTTAGTGTTTAGCTGAAGCCATTTTTTATCAATTAATTGTGTTTACTCTTTTTTTTAATTATTATAATGGCAACAGAAACTACCCAAATGATCTTGATATGTTTTCAAAGTGTTCCTTTAATTTTTTTGAGCAGTGTAATTGGTGATACCATTTCACAATGTTAAGATGCACTTTAAAGGGGAGTTCCACCCACAATTTCACTTTTTAAATATAAATACCCCTGTAATACACAAGCTTAATGTATTTTAGTAAAGTTAGTCCGTAAACTAAGGTCTGTTTTGTTAAGTTGTTACAGCATTTAGCATAGTACAGCATAGTTTATAATCTAGAAATAGACCGTGGCCATCTTAAGTGTGGGCATCATGAAGCCAGACTGTATGACTTCCTGGATTTCAGCTTTGCATATCTCGCACATGCTCAGTGCTGCACAAGCAATGTAATAGGTTTCAGTCAGGTTTGCAAGGACTACTGGGAAACATGATGCCTATCCCAGAAACCCTTGCAAATAGCCTTGTGACGTAATAGCCTAGGCTAATAAGGAGGAGGAAGTAATGAAGGACTACAAAATAAAGGTATTTACAAGCAACAAAATAAATAAAAATTGTCCATTCTGAACACTATGAGATTAGGGCATGCAGCACAGACAAACATAAAAAATGGGTGGAACTCCACTTTAAATTTCAATGCTTTGCTGTGTAAGCCATCAGTGTTTATTGTTACCAAGGTTATCATTACCTGTTGCCTTAAATATTGCCCCTTCTTTTGTCCAAATATACAGTATCTCACAAAAGTTAGTACACCCCTCACAATTTTGTAAAAAATTTATCACATCTTTTTACGTGACAACACTGAAGAAATTACACTTTGCTACAATGTAAAGTAGTGCGTGAACAGCTTGTTTAACAGTGTAAATTTGCTGTCCTCTCAAAATACCTCAACACACTAACCACTGGAAACAAAAGTGAGTACACCCCTAAGTAAAATTGTCCAAATTGGACCCAATTGGCCATTTCCCCTCCCCGGTGTGACTCGTTAGTGCTACAGGGTCTCAGGTGTTAATGGGGAGCAGGTGTTCTAAATTTGGTGTTATCGCTCTCACTCTCTCATACTGGTCACTGGAAGTTCAACATGGCACCTCATGGCAAAGAACTCTCTGAGGAGCTAAAAAAAAAAAGAATTGTTGCTCTACATAAAGATGACATAGGCTCTAAGAAAAGAGGGGGCATTGCCTCAAAAAAAAAAAAAAAGTTTAGAAAAGTTAGGGGCGGGTACCATCATCCTTGAAATTGGAAGAGGGGGATGTCCGGGGCTACTCCAAAAGTTCTGCCCCACAACATCAATTGTATAGTGGGCCCTCGGTACTCAGGGATTGAAACAAGGTAGATATAAAAAGTATAAATTTATTAACAAAACAACTCGATAAAAAAAAAAAAAAACATTTAGTACCGCTATACAGGAAGGTTGTTGCATACAAATACAAAAATTTGCATAAAGAGAATGTGTAAACCCCATTGGTACATGGAGAGCAAATAAGATGTAGGTTTAGATGTGGTCCTCTACATGTTTTGCGACAAATGCCGCTTCTTCAGGAGAAGTCAGCCATAAACACTTAGGGGGGGGGGGGGGAGTACAATCTTATAATCAAAAGATAATGATGAAACTATACAATACATACAAGTATATAATTTTGGCGTATTAGTGTCAGGTCTGGCTTACCAATCGGAGTCCTGAGGTGTAAAGCTGGCCATACATTATTAAATTTTCTTTAAATTTGCCTTTAACTATGTAGTGCAAGGGTCAGCCTGATTGCATACAAATAAAAGTGTTTAGGTTTTTAGTAAAACTAAAGGAATATTGTACAAAAATATTGAATAATGTATGGCCAACCTAATGCTTTCTTTGGCATCTCTAGACTCCAGATGTGTCACTGTCTACATTCAGGGCTGCTCACCTTAATACCTGTCACATTAGAATGAGTGGCTGTGTCTGTGCAGCAACTGTGTGCTAATAGAAGCTGCCTGCTTGCAGGACATGGAATCTAGAGACACTGAAAATATGGCCCATTCACAGTATACAGTAAGGTGACCAGATTTTTTTTAATTAACCACTTCCATACCAGGCACTTACGCACCTTCCCGCCCAAGCCAATTTTCAGCTTTCAGCACTGTCGCAATTTGAATGACAATTGCGCGGTCATGCTACACTGCACCCAAACAAAATTGGCGTCCTTTTTTCCCCACAAATAGAGCTTTCTTTTGGTGGTATTTGATCACCTCTGCGTTTTTTTTTTTTTTGTGCAACAACTAAAAATAGAGCGAAGATTTTGAAAAAAAAATAAAGTTTTTATTTTTTTCTGTTAATTTTTTTGTAAATGAGTATGTTTTCTCTTTCAATTATGGGCACTGATATGGTGGCACTGATGGGCACCGATGAGGTGGCACTGATGGGCACCGATGAGGTAGTTCTGATGGGCACCGATTAGGTAGCACTGATGGGCACTGATAGGCGGCGCTGGTATTGGGCACTGATGGGCACTCATGGGCGGCACTGATGGGCACTCATGGGCGGCACTGATGGGCACTCATAGGCAGCACTGGGCACTCATAGGCGGCACAGGTGGGCACTCATAGGCGGCACAGGTGGGCACTGATAGGCGGCACAGGTGGGCACTGATAGGCGGCACAGGTGGGCACTGATAGGCGGCACAGGTGGGCACTGATAGGTGGGCACTGGGCATGGATTGGCACTGTGGGGTGGCACTGACAGACACTGGGGTGGCACTGATGATCACTGAGGGGTGGCACTGATGGATCAATGTTGCCAATCAGTGCCCATGTGTGGGCACTGACTGGCATCATTTTTTTTTACTGCCCCCCTTTTTTTTTTTGTCATTTTATTTTTTTGTCATTTTTTTTGTATTTTTTTTTTTGTATTTTTTTTTATTACCCTGTGTGGCGATCCGAGGGGGGGCTGCGCTGATAAACAATCAGCGCGAACCCCACCTGTCAGGAGAGCCGCTGATCGGCTCTCCTCTACATGCGTCTGTCAGACGCGAGTGAGGAAGAGCCGTCGGCGGCTCTTCCTGTTTACATCGTGATCAGCCGTGATTGGACACGGCTGATCACGTGGTAACGAGGCTCCGCCGGAGACTCGTTACCGAGATCGGAGGTGCAGGGTGTCTGACTGACACCCCGCATCACCGATCGCCGCGCTGCGCGCCCGCACGGGCGCGTGCGGCATGAAATCGTGCTAGACGTTTGAGAACGTCTAGTCACGATTTCATAACCACTTCCCTGCCGTAAATCGGCTATTGGCCGGGCGGGAAGTGGTTAAATACGGGCACATATATATATTTTTATTGGCAAATGGTAATTTTCCTCAAATTATATATGCAGTGTATTTGGTATGTGTTTATGGAATGATTGTATGATTTATACGTTATTTCGTCCATAAGATAAAAAAAAGGGGCCAGATCCACAAAGCACTTAAGCCGGCGTTTCACGAGATGCGCAGAGCAAGTCTAAATATGCGCCTGCGTATCTATGCACCGTATCCCCAAAACCATATACACCTGAAATCCTGAATTTTTCGACCGACGTAATTTCGATAGACGCATCGTGCGCGCAAAAATGCGCTAGAAACACCATTGATTTGCTATGCAAATATGCAAATGAGGGAGATACAGCGATCCACAAAAGTAAGTTTGTGCGGTGCAGGCTACGCGCTGTGCGCATCAGCTGCACGTCCGGTCTAAAGTTAGTCCTTATAAAAGCAGGTTTAAATTTGGACAATCCGTCTACATGTCAGCTAAAGCAACACCGTTAGGGACGAGCAGCCATACTTGCAGGACAACAATCTGTATGCCAACATGCCAGGGGCATCCTTGCTCATAGCTATATTACTGACTTTAGATGAGCGCAGAAGGAGGAAGGCACGGGAGAGGATATACCGCACACGCATAGACATCTTTGGCATGAGTGATTCTGAGGTGTATCGCATCTTCAGATTCACCCCTCATGCCATCATGGAATTAACCACAACCCTGCAGGAGGACATCACCGGCCCAACACAACGCTCACATGCAGTGCAGCCACTGGTCAAGGTCCTGGCAACACTCCATTTCCTTGCCAGTGGCTCTTTTCAGCATACAAGTGGAGTGTTGGCTGGGATGGCACAATCCTCCATGAGCAGATGTGTGCACCAGGTTATCCCTGCAATTCTCAGATGCATGGCCAACCAAATCATCAAACCCACCCAGGAGGACCTGCGGCTGAAGGCAATGACAGATCTCTACAGAATTGCCAGATTCCCACGCACCGTGGGGGCCATTTATTGCACACATGTGGCACTCCAGCCCCCCCGTGAGACAGAGCACATATACCACAATCGGAAGCATTGGCATTCCATCAACGTACAGGTGATAGTCGATGCCAAATGCCTCATATGGCACGTCCGTGCCAAACACCCCGGATCCAGCCATGACAGCTACATATACAATCAGAGCCCCATCCCAACAGAATTCGAACAGAACATGTATGGGGACAGCTGGCTGGTTGGTGAGTGACATGGGAGTCAGGCATGACTGTCCCCCCCCATGATGCAGAAATCACAAGGGGCACATGCACTACTAACATCCTCCTGTCTTTTCCCTTCCAGGTGACTTTGCATATGCACTGGGACCCCATCTCATGACTCCTATCCGGAACCCCCAAACCCCAGGAGAGGAAAGATACAATGAAGCACACGCACGTACCCGTGCAGTGGTGGAGCACACCTTTGGCCTCCTGAAGTCACGTTTCTGATGCCTGGATAAGTTTGGGGGTACCCTGTTGTATTCCCCAAACTTTGTATGCCAGATCATCGGTGCATGTTGCATGCTGCACAACTTCGCAGTGAGAAAGGGCCTGGAGATTGACATACGTGATGACCTGACCCGCGAACCAGACAATCCCCCCCTAACCGAAGGCTACCCTTCTTCTGAGGGAAGAGCAGCCAGGAGACAGCTCACATTAGGCATCTTTGCACGTTAAACACACACATTAATCATGGCACAATGAGAATGCATGCATGCACACCACTGTGGTCCCTAGATCACACACACCACATCCTCATCACATTGGATTAGCACAAGCCCACCATGCAGGACTTGTGAGCAGCAACGCCACGCCACGGCTCCAATTATGTCACTGTACATTCATACACCATTCACACGGACCTGGGGATCACTTCTCCCTGGTCCTGGGGAACCCTTCTCCACCACAAATGACAGTGACACCCCTTTTCCGGCAGGAATGTCACCCCCACATTCAAAAACAGAAAAAAAATCATAATCCCCCCCCAAAAAAATGCCCAGCAAAAAAAATAAAAAATGACCAGCAAAGAAAACACAGAAAAGCCAAAAAAAAACTACCGCCGCTGGCATGACCCACGCCTGGGACGGCCACGGCTCCTCAGGGGAGACTAATGGGGGGGGAATCCGGGGAAGGAGGAGTATCCCCTGGTCTATGCCCACCTGGCGGCCTGCCCTCCAAGGCCACGGCAATTCTGGTCAGGCCAGCATTGAGGGTTGCCGTATTGGCCTGGATAGCCTGGGTGAGGGCCCGCACATCCTGACCGAGGGCCCGCACATCCTGACCAACGCCTGCTGTGGTAGCCTGCATTTCATTTTGGCAATTGATCAGAGCCAGGGAGTTGCAGGCCATGTCCCCAACTGAATCCTTTATGGAGGACAGGCTCTCCTCTATCCGCCCCAAAGTCTGGCTGACCTGTCCCAGATGGCGGGTCTGAAGGGCCTGGTCCCTTCTCAGATTTGCAGGCAGAACCTCGACCACCCCCCTGGTCTTGTGGGTCACCTTCCTGCCTCCAGATGAGGCTTGTGGCCGGGGAAAGGGGGAGCCCCTTGGGGGGGAGCCCTGTTTGGAGAGGAGTGGGAGGGGCTAGCCCTGATGAAGGCCTGGCTGCTGCCAGCCATAGGGGAAGACTCCTCCAAAATGAACATGAAGTCATTCCCTGACATGACCTCCTCCTCAAACTCAAACTCCTCCTCCTCAGAGAACTCCGGCCTTGTCTGGGGGTCTTCCTCAGACTGTTGTCCCGGGGATGGTGCGGACAGGCCAGATGGCCCAGCACCCTCCTGCACATCTGTGGATGACACAAAACATTTATAGGTTGGGGGATCCACACACTTGCCACATATTCCCTTCCCCCCCACACATGCTACACACCAGATAGAAAAAAACAACAACCTTACCTGTCCTCACGGCCTCCTCAATAGAGTCAAAGCCAGGCAGCCCCTCCACTTGCTGCCTGTTGAAGGTCTGGGCCACCGCACGCTCCTCCTCAGTCAGCCTAACAGTGCATGGTGGGCCCCCTTTAGTGCCCCTGCCATGTGCTGCAATCTTGGCCAGCTTCCCACGGACCACACGCCGGAGATCATTGATCTTCTTTTGGATCCCCGGCGTGTCCGGGTCTCACCCCCCAAAGCATTTACCTCGTCGGTGATGTCCTGCAAGATCTGACTCTTCCTGGCCGGGGGGGTGTTGGCACTCTCCGGGCCGTGCAGGAATCACCCATATTGGGTAATGGCCCTGATAAGTATTTCCTTCTCCCGTAAGGAAACATTTTATTTTCTCTTCCTCTCACTCATGTTTACACAACACTCTCCAAATCACTCTCCAAAACACTCATCCAAAACACTCTCCAAAACATTTACCAAAAATCTCAGACACGTCACAAACCAACAAACACTAACAAACAACAGAACAAAAGCACCTTGCTGTAGGAAGGGAAACAAATGGATGCACTTTTGCAAAGGAAGGGCGTTTCTCTCGGTCTATTTAAGCACTGTGCGTAGCTCACTAAGTTGACCGGGCCTAGTTCCAATCTCACTGATTGCGCCGTGCCGAGTTCTGAGCATGCGCAGAGAGGTGCTGACCATAGTCTGCTTCATGGGCGCATGCGCAATCCGGCCGGCCCTTCATTTGCATGGGGTCATGGCTCATTTCAATGGAACAGGCCCACGTCCTTCCCAATTTGAATTACACCGCCTTACGCTTCGGAATTTACGTTGCACCGGCGCAAATTTGTGTGCAAATACTACGAGAATACGGTACTTGTGCCTCTAAATTGAGTCGGTCTAACGTAAAGGAGATGCGCTACGCCGGTCATTATATGCGCCAATGTATGTGAATCTGGCCCAAGATGTTTAGAATTTTTTGGTATACGACTACCAAATGTTAAGAAGATAAGATAGAGAAAACTTTTCAATGCATATTTCGGATTTTATTCTTACCAAAGAAGCAAAGAGGTGTGCGATGTACAAAGTGGAGAGTTAAAGAGTGCGCAATGTACAGAGTTCAAGGGTGTGCGATGTACAGAGTGTAGAGTTGTCGTGGAAATCTGGGGGTTTGCAAGGCACACCCCCATCTTGCCTAGTGCTGTAAAGCACATTCCCAATCTTAAATGAAATAATGCCATGTTTAAGCTAACAGATTTACTCACCATATATTCCATGCCCATCCATACCAATCAAGAGACATTACAACCGCCTGCTCTCATGTTACCATCCTTGCAATCATCTCCCCTCACAGGGCTGAGCATGGCTGTTTTATTTACACAAAACAGGAAGTCATCACCAGTAAGTCGCCTCCCCCCATGGGAGGCGACATTACCAGATGTCTCCTACACACAGAACAAAACATTCCTTCTGACAGGAAATCAAATTGAATAGATGAATAGAATATAATACAATGAATACAATGAATAGAATGAATAGAATGAATAGAAATACAAACAATGTCTTATGGGTGTGTCCGGTCAGGGTGTGCATGTGCCCCCCCCTGACCCCAGAAACGCTCACAAGCCCTCAAAATATACGCTGATAGAACCTTTAATCTGCGCCATTCCATAGAATAATGCATATAAAGATTATATCCTTATTGAGGCTATTTACAGATGTACCCTATGAATCCCAAATCCTGCTGATCAGACATGACCCAGATAAGAGCGTACATCTGTCCATAGCCACTAGTGTGCTTGCGAAATGAACGCATCCCCCTCAACGATCGTCTGTGCTAAATGCACAGAGGGGCCCCTCGCTGGTGGGCATATGCCCAATGCCGCAACCATCACACTCCAACCTCAAGACGAGAGTCAACCAGCCTCAGGACTGCCACAGTCAGCTCTATTTAGAGCTGGTTGAGGAAGTGTCAAGACTGGGTGCCAATTATGACAATACATAATAAATACATCTTCAAATTTCCACCACAGTCCTCCCTTTTTGTCATATTGCTCCCACTTGTCCTTCAAATCTTGATAGTCTTCTTACACCTAGAAACTAATCAGTCCTTACAGTCCATAAAAAGGAAAACACGGCTTGACATGTAGACTTTGTTCTTCAGGAGACATGACATAAGGAGGACACAACTTGGTGAGCTGTAGTAATCGCAGATTGGGTAGTGATCCTCTGTGTCTTGTCCGTGGGTCCGGCTCCGGGGGCGTCTCATCTGGTACGAGGGTCATCTGCTCTGGGGCGTCTCATCTGGTACGAGGGTTGGGCTTCGGGACGTCTCATCTGGAACGTAGTCATCTGCTCCGGCTCTGGTCACGCGTCCAATCAGGCAACAGGAGCGCTCATCACGACATAGAAAGAATAGAAATAAAAACGACATGAGTATATATATTCCCATTTCAATCAACCACGATCTGCTGAAAAATAAGAATTAAATCCCCTCAGATTCCCAGACCCTTCAAAGGACTCCCAACCGTCACTCAGTTACAGCTCTGGCTTTGCCTTGTAGGGACCCAAACCTTATCCATATGGGCCTGAACTCCTATTCCTAGTATCCCCTGAACCAGATATAACAATATTTACTTGTAAATTCCCAGAAACCCCCCCTTGGGCTGTGAGAACTTCCTTGTAGCTTCAACAGTTACATGAAACATTCCATCCTCAATAGGTGTGAATTGTTCAAACGTATCATAAGCTCAAGCCCCCCCACCTTGTTCATGCAGGAGACCGTGCCCAGACCTAGTCCGGGTTGGTGAACAATTCCCTTCTAGCTGTCCCCGCCATTCCCAATTTCTCTCGCGCCATCAGATCCTCGCAATCGGCCGCGACATAGGACAGGGACAGCTTCACTACCACACATGAACCTCTTGCATTGGGGGAATTACCTTATAAGCTGTAAATCTGCATAAACACCAAACTAAAGTTACACACTTGTGGACTACCCAGTCCTGATACCCAACCGACAAGAGGCGGAGCCATAAAAACAATAATCAATTTTACCCTCTAAAAACATATTAATAAATTCCATTGACAGGTGTCTGTTTGGAGTCTTCACTCGTTTGTCAATAATCCTCATAATTAGCATGTACCACTGTCATCGCTGGGGACTAAAGCTCAACGGAGACTCAGAACAGACCCAGCAATCGGTCCCGTTCGTCTTCTTAATTAGTCATGGAATACACTTTAAATAATAACTTGGGATGCTTTCCATCGTTACCCGTGCTAAAATTTACTAAACAAACAAATACAAAATAAACAAAGATACTCCTCATTTCTTTGATGTGGTTGAGCCGCTTCTTGCAGTGGCTGGCGTGGTCTCGTCCATCAAGCTTCTTTACAAACGAACCAGTCACCTGGTTGGGGAAAAATGAAAACCAATTACCGTGTCGGGGTCCAGGAGAGACTCCTGAACCCTGTGAAGTTCATGTTACAGGGATCGTACCCACCCCATCACCCAAGAATGAGAGTGACAGTTGAGGGAGTACGACCCTGGTTTTGGTTGGCCTTCAATGACAACAACCCAGACCTCGTAACTGTGGTCGCTGCTTAACCTGTGCGTGGCTCACCGTCGCCTGTAATCGCTTACCAGCGCCTGTAATACCCGGAACCATTGACAGTTTCTTAGCAACTAAAATGGGAACCTACTTCACCAGACTGCTGCTTGCCGATTCAAATTCTATCAAAGAAAGACAATCTTGGCACAAAACTTGATTAAAATTAGAAAGATTAGTGTTATTAGTTCGGAGAACTGTCACCTTTACATTTTATCTACCATCCCCCCCTTTTTTTCCTCATTACAGACTGGAGGAAGAAATGATAAAAAGAAACAATGAAATAGCCTATGATACTTTCACCTCCTTAGACCCGTAATTATCCATGTGTACAGCTGTCTACATACACCTGCTGTCTATGTACAAACACTTCCGGAAACTCTTTGGACCTGAAAAATACTTATAAGCAGAAATCATTACTCCATCCTTCATATTTATCCTGCAGAGAATGGCAAACAAAAATGACATTCCTGTACATTGTCAATGACATTCTTCACAAAACCGATTCAAACAAAAATCCTTTGTAACCCTTAACCCTTACTTTTCCCGTTTCTACAAAAATAGAAAAGCCGCGACGCGTCAGAAGATCGCCGCGGTAAGTTTGAATAAAAAAAACATTCACGTTACTACATACAAACATTCAAATACAAATGTGGGGGAGATATTCATAGCTTTCAAAACAAAAATGAAAAAACAAAAACCAGCCGGAAATCTGCCTTCACTCTTTCCGCAATACAAGAAAATACAATGGAAAAATACGAGAACAGCGCGAGAAACTTGCATAGACCAGCTATACAAAGTTCTCCTGAGGCGCGTACCACACCTCCATCCACACTCATCATTACAGATTTCTTAAACCACATCAGATCTACATCCAAGGTATCTTTATTCTGAGGTCTCATACCTCCATCCAGAGTACCTTCCAAAGGAGTACACCTTACTGTACCCTCTGACCACCTATGACATTCTTTAGGGGTCTCATGTCCGGAGCCCCTAATCCAGACCTCATGTGCGGTGCAGCTGTCTGACTGGTGCACTACATGGGCGGCACATCCCATGACGATTCGAATCGCTTTTTTTTAGTGAGCTCTGCGTCCAGAACACACCGCGCTTTGTTTTCGGAGCGGTTCTGACTTGCGCCTTTATCATCAAAACCGATGCCTGCATTCCGACTATTCTACACGGCCTGAGCAGGACAGTAGCGTACTACTCCTACACATTTATGCTAATATAATCGCTAATAAGATCTCCGGCTATTATACACGGCCTGATCTGTATCATGATATAAAGCCTCCTAAAATGTGTTCGTCAGACAACCTACAAAGCACCATGAAATCCTCCACTTTTCAAAACAATATTATGGCTTCATTCTACCTGCGTCTACATGATACAACAATAATGGTGACGCCCCTCTGCTCTCACATACCCAAAACTGTATTTACGGTATAAAACTTCACAAAAACAACTGAAATTAAACTTTAAAACACTCTTTCAAATGCCAAAATATTTTTGTTGTCCCTTCAGGACACAAATCTCATTGCTCATCTTTCAGAAGACTTCAAAACTCCTCCCACTGACTTCCTGCTTATATATAAATGCTGAGAAAGGACTTCCTGTTGTATGCTCAGCTCTTAAAATCCAAATCTGATTTATTTACATAATGACAGAAAGATGGAGAGAGAGGGAAGTCTGTCTTCACTGCCTCGTCTCAACACATCAAAAAACTCCATGGACCACATATATCCCCTGGAAGTATTATAAAGTAGTAAACAAAGCCAAAACTCAAATCTCCTGCGTTTTTTCCTCTTAAAAACAAAACACCTTTGGTTCAGGGAAGGTAAAACACTATCTCCTCCCATCTGCAGAATGGGAGTTGATCCCCCCTGACCCAATCATTATTCAAAAACAATGAACAACTCCCAAACATTTAAACAACAACGCACATCGTTGTGCACAAAAACGCAGTCAGCGCCAGTAATATTCAAAAATGAAATGTTACACAAAAAGTCTCCACTTTTACACTGCAAAGTCAGCCAACAGGTTAGTCAGATCCTGTATATATTGGCCCTAGCGTCCGCAAACGCTACTCAAAAGATAGCGCTTTACACTGAGTCACAAAATGGCCGACAACAAGCCAAGCAACAATGGCGCCATTTACGCTTGTAGTAAAACAATTTAACTGCTTCCAAATCACCTGTTTACCACAGGACATACCATACTACACACACATAAAGGAAAACAAAAATGTTCTCCACCCGATCCTAACACAGAAAAGAGCGCGCTAATCAATTCGCACTAAACATCGAAATCTGCCCCAAAGGCTGCTAAAATCCACCAGCAAAATAGCCAGAGAAATACCACACAAAAAGGAGAGGTGGCTGCACCTCCCCCCTGGGGTGACCCACAGTGCAAACAGACTACGCCCCCAAAATGGCCACTGATGACCAAAATGGCCGCCATATGCAGTTTTTTTTTAAAACTTGCCTAGAACCTTTCTTCCACAAAGACAAAACATTGATCATTGAAAACAAACAATAAAAAACATTTTCTAAAAACAACCAACCTAAAAGGCACACACTTTAGGTTCCTTCAAATCTGACCTTTTTATGATGTGAACCCCTCATAATGAGCGCAGCACAGGGATGGTGGGAACCCCTCATAATGAGCGCATTTTAGGCTGCTTCAAAGCTGACCTTTTGCCAAAAACAGCACATTCAAATAAAATGTTGGTTATATGTAACATAAAACAAAAACTCTTTTCTCAAAGCTCCTGTAACAATCCATTTAAAAAAATATATATACAGTGAGCTTACATTTAAAACCTTCCGAAATAAAAAACATGTATGCCATTGTTTACAGAGGGTTACCATCCCTGACTCAGTGATGGGACAGCCAATGCTGGTTGCCCATCCCCCGAGCCTCATGGCAAGAAGGCCATCTTATACCATTAAACATGCCTTCCCTGTCTGAACTACACACAGGCAACCCTTCCAACACAAAATGATCTAAATACACAGTCTCCATTTCACATCATAAAAATGTTATATCTAACTATGTTCTGAAAGTTGCAAAGTCAGTTGACACAGAAATCAAAACACTGTTCGCCCTTCCCCCCCAAGCCGCATGGCCAGAGGAGCCATGTTACACAAAAGAGCAGTTTCAGTCTGGTCAAACAATCAAGTTACAAACAAACAAATCGCCCTTCCCCCCAAGCCGCATGGCCAGAGGAGCCATCTTAGAATAGAACCTATCTGCTCCATACATCACACAAAACTTAGCTTTCTCAAGCATTTTCAATCTGGTTAAACAATCAATTCAAATCACTTACTTACAAAACTGTTCAGCCACACTTCAAACAGCATTTAGACATACAAAGCAAACTTCCAGTCGATGACGAATCATACATACACACACGATCAAAATCACACCTACATATACGATCAAAATCCACTCGATTTAACAAACTCACGCAATCACACACATGCATCCAATCGCTTTCACAAACTCACGCAATCACACACATGCATCCAATCGCTTTCACAAACTCACGCAATCACACACACATGCATCCAATCGCTTTCACAAACTCACGCAATCACACACACATGCATCCAATCGCTTTCACAAACTCACGCAATCACACACACATGCATCCAATCGCTTTCACAAACTCACGCAATCACACACATGTATCCAATCGCTTTCACAAACTCACGCAATCACACACATGTATTCAATCGCTTTCACAAATGCACGCAATCACACACATGGTCACACACATAAACACAACAGTCATACACCACTATCATCACACACACACACTCTATCACACAACAGTCATACAATCAGAATCACACACACACACACACAATCAAACTCGAGCATTATTTCAAAAAGATGGCAAATTTGTTCCTTTTGTAGAGCAGAGCCCCCCCACGCATCGGAACATAAGACTACCGTCCCCCATTTGTACCGATGCTCAAAGGGGCTCTGTCCACTCCTACCATTGGCCCGCCATTTAACTGTCGTGGAAATCTGGGGGTTTGCAAGGCACACCCCCATCTTGCCTAGTGCTGTAAAGCACATTCCCAATCTTAAATGAAATAATGCCATGTTTAAGCTAACAGATTTACTCACCATATATTCCATGCCCATCCATACCAATCAAGAGACATTACAACCGCCTGCTCTCATGTTACCATCCTTGCAATCATCTCCCCTCACAGGGCTGAGCATGGCTTTTTTATTTACACAAAACAGGAAGTCATCACCAGTAAGTCGCCTCCCCCCATGGGAGGCGACATTACCAGATGTCTCCTACACACAGAACAAAACATTCCTTCTGACAGGAAATCAAATTAAATAGATGAATAGAATATAATACAATGAATACAATGAATAGAAATACAAACAATGTCTTATGGGTGTGTCCGGTCAGGGTGTGCATGTGCCCCCCCCTGACCCCAGAAACGCTCACAAGCC
Organism: Rana kukunoris; assembly: GCA_029574335.1. NCBI lineage: Eukaryota > Metazoa > Chordata > Amphibia > Anura > Ranidae > Rana > Rana kukunoris. The sequence goes on along the minus strand of CM056060.1, from coordinate 106,499,312 downwards.
CTCAAAATATACGCTGATAGAACCTTTAATCTGCGCCATTCCATAGAATAATGCATATAAAGATTATATCCTTATTGAGGCTATTTACAGATGTACCCTATGAATCCCAAATCCTGCTGATCAGACATGACCCAGATAAGAGCGTACATCTGTCCATAGCCACTAGTGTGCTTGCAAAATGAACGCATCCCCCTCAACGATCGTCTGTGCTAAATGCACAGAGGGGCCCCTCGCTGGTGGGCATATGCCCATGCCGCAACCATCACACTCCAACCTCAAGACGAGAGTCAACCAGCCTCAGGACTGCCACAGTCAGCTCTATTTAGAGCTGGTTGAGGAAGTGTCAAGACTGGGTGCCAATTATGACAATACATAATAAATACATCTTCAAATTTCCACCACAGAGTTCATGGGTGTGCGATGTACAGAGTGTAGAGTTCAAGGGCGCGCTATGGAAAGTGTACAGGCGTTTGCAACATTAAGAGTGCAGAGTTTTAGGGTGCGGTATATACAGAGTTCAGGAGTGCGCTGCACAGGGTTTAATAGTGCTCTATGTAAAAACAGATCCCTGCCTGTTTTTTGGCTGGAGCTAGACTTTAAAAATGTACCGTTTCAAACAGATTCTACTTAACAACAATTCTGCCCCTCCTTCCATTATCCAACCATCCCTCTCTCATTCAATCCCTCTATCTAGCCATCCATCCCTCCCTCATCCATCTCTTGTCCCATCCGTCTAACCAACCATCCCTTGCTCCATCTATCCATGTACATATCGCATTCCTAATCTCTGCACTGTGTACGTAGTGCATTCCTGATCTCTGCACTGTGTACATAGCGCATTCCTGATCTCTGCACTGTGTACTTAGTTCACTCCTGATCTCTGCACTTTGTAGTGTACTGTGTTCACCTAAAGCTACCTGAATACAATTGCTGGTGTTCTCATACTAATACCACAGGCAGGGATCTGCAAGTATTTTCACTTAGTGTACTGTGTCCTTTGCACAGTGTGCAACTAAAGCTAACTGAAGACAATTACTGGTGCTCTCTTACTAATAATACTGGCTTGCAACTCTCCTTGATCCACGTTACAAGGGTAACTACAATGATCATGCTGATAGCTTGTAAGAACATTTTTGGTTCTGGGCACCGCCACCAGTGGCTAAGGCCCAATTTTTCTGCCCCTGCTTAACAGGGGCGTGTATTTAAAAATATTTGGTGCAATACTTTGCAGCAGGGGTCATTCCTGCGCTCCAACTAGACTATCTGTGAGGGGTTGCAGTGTTGTGGCACCAGCACCAGTGCCTAAGGCCCAATTTTTCTGCACCTGTTTAACAGGGGCATGTAATTACAATTTGTAATGTAATATTTCACAGCAGGGCCCATTCCTGTGTCTACCAAGAGTAACTGACTGTGAGGGCTTAAAGTGTTGTGGCAACACTACCACCTCCACCAAGGGCCCAATTTTTCTGCCCCTGTTGAACAGGTGCATGTAATTACAATTCTTGATATATTTTACAGCAGGGCCCGTTCCAGCGCCCACCAAGAGTAACTGTGAGGACTTACAGTGTTTTGACACCAGCACCACCACCACCAAAGGCCCAATTTTTCTACCACTGTTCAACAATGGCATGTAATTACAATTCTTGATATAATAGTTCACAGCAGGGTGTTCCAGCGCCCACCAAGACTAACTGTGAGGGCTTACAGTGTTGTGGCAACACCTAAGGCCCAAATTTCTGCAGAGTATATACGGCAGGCACCTACTTTCACACATCCAACTTGCAAACGACTCCTACTTGCAAAGGGAAGGTAACAACAAGAAGTGAGAGGATATCTACCCCTAGGAAGGGAAATTCTCTCCTGTAGGAGTTAATATGGGAAAAGGTGTCTCCTCTCCACTGATGCGTTATCACCAATCCTTGTTTCAATAAAACCCCCAAATTTTCAAAAAACAAATTGTCATTGGGACAGAAAGTGAGGTGAAATCTTCTGAACAGGTGCACAGACAGCAAAACAAATGTTACAAGGATGATAACCCTTCCCTACATTTTCCAAAAAGCTTAAAAATAGTTTTTTGGCTGGAGCTAGACTTTAAAAATGTACCGGTTCAAACAGATTCTACTTAACAACAATTCTGCCCCCTCCTTCCATCATCCAACCATCCCTCTCTCCTTCAATCCCTCTATCTAGCCATCCATCCCTCCCTCATCCATCTCTTGTCCCATCCGTCTAACCAACCATCCCTTGCTCCATCTATCCATGTACATATCGCATTCCTGATCTCTGCACTGTGTACGTAGCGCATTCCTGATCTCTGCACTGTGTACTTAGTTCACTCCTGATCTCTGCACTGTGTAGTGTACTGTGTTCACCTAAAGCTACCTGAATACAATTGCTGGTGTTCTCCACAGGCAGGGATCTGCAAGTATTGTCAGTTAGTGTACTGTGTCTTTGCACAGTGTGCACCTAAAGCTACCTGAATACAATTGCTGGTGATCTCATACTAATACCACAGGCAGGGATCTGCAAGTATTTTCACTTAGTTTACTGTGTCCTTTGCACAGTGTGCAACTAAAGCTAACTGAAGACAATTACTGGTGCTCTCTTACTAATAATACTGGCTTGCAACTCTCCTTGATCCACGTTACAAGGGTAACTACACAAATTAATACAGCAAACCCAAACAAAGAGACATTTAATACCATTAATTATGCATTACTAATAAATGCATTCACATCAATCTTAACAATATATAAAGGTTTCATTTAAAAATATATACAGGCATACCCCACTTTTAAGTACACACCTGTATTTTTTATTTTAGAGTGTATGGGGTTGTTCAATATTTCACCAAACCAGCCTCATGGATTCACTTCATATGTGCATATTCAGCAAGCTGACAGTGACCCATAGACAGGGCCGATCCGCCCTATACGTGGACTACGCAAGCCGCGTAGGGCCCCCGAGTAATGCTCGGGGCCCCGCCGCCGCCGTCGTCCCCGCCGCTAGAGGTCCGAGGCCAGCGGAGATAATGTCTCCGCCGGCCGCCATTTTCCTGAAGACCAGAACGAGAAGGGAGCCCTGCTTGCCGAAATAGAGCTGCGGCACCGCCCACCCCCGCCCCTGGTCTGTCTGTCATATGTGAGCTGTTGTGGAAAGGAGTGGCAGGTGGTCGGTGCCGCAGCTCAATTTATATATTGTAGCTGGCCGGCTCCGCCTCTGCCTTCAGTTATGGCTGCTCACGTAAAAAACAAACAGGAGCTGGCTGGGTCTGTGTTAGTCTCGTCTCTGCTGTAGGAAGGTCCCGCCCCCCATACCAGCTTGTATGATAGGCGAAACACTGATTCAATCAGTCTCCCATTCCATCTACTATCATGCAAGCTGGTCTGGGGGGCGGGACCTTCCTACAGCAGAGATACCCTGCAGCACATTCCCCCAGCAATCTGCATGTGCATCCATAGAAAATCTAAAGTTCTGCTAAAAATTAATACAGAAAATTACATTAAAAAAGTTGCTCCAAGGATTAATCACACGCATTTTTCAGTTGCTACTGAGCCACCAATGACACCCTTGTAGCATGACTCAGGGAATTCCTCTTTAGATGTCTGTAGACATTTCACCTGAAATGTAGGGAGCCACTCTGCTGGGGGCACCTGAAATGTAGGGAGGCACTCTGCTGGGGACACCTGATGTAAGGAAGCACTCCGCTGGGGACACCTGATGTAAGGAAGCACTCCGCTGGGGAAATCCTGAAATGTAAGGAAGCACTCCGCTGGGGACACCTGAAATGTAAGGAAGCACTCCGCTGGCTGGGGACACCTGAGATGTAAGGAAGCACTCCGCTGGCTGGGGACACCTGAGATGTAAAGAAGCACTCCGCTGGGGACACCTGAGATGTAAGGAAGCACTCCACTGGGGACACCTGAAATGTAAGGAAGCACTGTGCTGGGGACACCTGAGATGTAAGGAAGCACTCCGCTGGCTGGGGACACCTGAGATGTAAGGAAGCACTCCGCTGGCTGGGGACACCTGAGATGTAAAGAAGCACTCTGCTGGGGACACCTGAGATGTAAGGAAGCACTCCACTGGGGACACCTGAGATGTAAGGAAGCACTCCGCTGGGGACACCTGAGATGTAAGGAAGCACTGCGCTGGGGACACCTGAGATGTAAGGAAGCACTCCACTGGGAACACCTGAGATGTAAGGAAGCACTCCGCTGGCTGGGGACACCTGAGATGTAAAGAAGCACTCCGCTGGGGACACCTGAGATGTAAGGAAGCACTCCGCTGGCTGGGGACACCTGAGATGTAAGGAAGCACTCTGCTGGCTGGGGACACCTGAGATGTAAAGAAGCACTCCGCTGTGGACACCTGAGATGTAAGGAAGCACTCCGCTGGCTGGGGACACCTGAGATGTAAGGAAGCACTCCGCTGGCTGGGGACAGGGACATCAGTGCTCCCACTGATTCTGCATTATGGTGAGTTGAATGATTTCATTTTTTATTACAATGTAATAATAGAAATAATGCGCTAGGGCTAAAACCAGGAGATAGCAGCTACAGGCGCACGCTCCTAGGAGTAGGACGTGTGGCCCATATCTCCTGGATAGGTAGGGATTTTACCAGCTTTCCTGCTCCAGTCCCAGCTCCATCTACCTGCTCCCCCCGGCGTCCTCCTTCACCCCTGATCCAGGGAAACCAGCAGGTAAGCCACTTTCACTGCGGTTGCAGGCCGTCCTTCTCAGGACTAGCCACTGCAGCTGATTCAAAGCCTCGGCTCTCCCCCTCGCTAGACCTCCCTTCCTATACCCCCACATCACCACCTCTATCATCCCCACTTAAGCCGCCCATTGGCCACATATCTCCCGCAATTCCCGTCATTTCGGGCGTTTTTTCCGCACCTCCGCGCCGGCCTGTGATCAATCGCGGCAGCCGCGATCTAGGAAAGGCCGCGGCTTCAACCGCGGCCTAGCGGCGCGGCGCTTCTCACCCCCTGTAACTGCCACAAAAACGCCCAAATCGACCCAGAAACCCTCTCATACCTCTGGAAAGTTACCTTCCACCCCCTGGCCATCGATCCAGGCCCCCACTGTAGCACCGATCTACCCTGGCTGGGAGTTCACCAGCCTGGATCCTGCTACCTGACCAGCAGCCATTTTGCTACACCCAGCCACACTCTCCCCATTCTTAACACCATTACTTTTTGATCCAGGGTTCACCCGATCGCCTCTTAAGGGGTCAGGAAGGAATTTTTTTCCCTGCCGTAGCATATTGGCTCAGCACGGTTAGGGTTTTTTTGCCTTCCTCTGGACCAACCCAGGATAGAGGATTCAGTTAATCCTTGATTATCCTACGCCACCCCCCCCCCCCCGGTGTTTGGCGACCATGGTTAAACTGCAATACTCGGCAGAGACCATTTGGGATCTGAGGCGATTTGCCGCAATACTATCAGCCATCACCAAAAAAAGCCCTTCGAAGTGAGCGACTTCTGAGAATCGATCATCGATCGACTATCAAAAATCTCAACCGTTTGCCCCAGCCCCAGCCTAAGCACATATCATGTGCTCTGATCAACACAAGATCGGCAGTAAAACACCGACTTGAAATCCATGATTTCATTCTACAATACGATTTAGACTGTCTCTTTATTACAGAGAGCTGGCTCACAGCCGACTGTAACACCATTCTAGGTGAATTGGTGCCAGAAAACTATCGTATTATAACGGAAAACAGGATAGGGCAAAGAGGAGGAGGACTGGCGGTGATCCATAAGACTCATCTTGCGATCACTAAACCAGTCCTTCAAAACCCTCTTCCATTCATGGAAACCCTTACTCTGCAACTGCAAGTAAACTCCCAGGAGACCGTCCGGAATTTACTCTGCTATAGACCACCCGGCCCAAAATCGCAGCTTCTCCCATCATTGACGGACTTTGTCTCCACCTATACCCTTAACAGCAAACACCTTTTGCTGCTCGGGGACTTCAACCTCTGGGCCAACTCCCCGCAAGACCCCATTGCCGACGCCTGTATCGACCACCTGGAAGGATTAGGACTACAACAACTAGTATGTGGGCCCACACATGCCTCAGGTCACACGCTCGATCTTATTTTCAGACAAGATCTGGAAATAAAAATCTTGGAAAATGAACCATTGCCATGGACAGATCACCATGCAATTAAAATCATTATTTCCGAATTTCCCCCCTTAACAAAAACATCAAATCCAGTAACAACACACTGGACCAGATGTCAGAAGAAGCTCCACTTGGAACTCTTCAAAGCCACGTTAAGGGAAAAAATAAAACCAATTCAGCCGCATCAAACGGCTGAAGAAACACTGGAGGCCATAAACACAGCCCTATTACAGTCAGCTGACTTAATAGCGCCGAAACGTAAAACCCACATCCGTTAAAATAACTCCAGCTGGTTCAACAACCAGCTGGCGTTACTGAAGCAAGAGCGCAGAAGGGCGGAAGCAGCCTGGAAAAGACGCTCCTCAGATGAAAACCTTTCCATCTACAAAGCAAGTACAAGAAAATACCACAAAGAAATCTACAAAGCCAAGAAAAAATATTTTTCTGAGGCTATCAACAGCGCCCTCAACCGCCCCCGCGAACTTTTCAAGCTGGTCACTCAGACCATGAATCCAGGATGTCTCGAAGCCCCCAATTCAGACACTCAAGAATTTTGCAGTGAATTATCGGATTACTTCATTAATAAAATTGAGGGGATCCGGCAAAGCATTCAGCAAAACAATTCCCCCCGCAGTCCCCCCCGTAAATATCTACACAACTCCTGCAGTAATTCACCACAACCAGGTAAGTTCAAGCTGGAACCCATTTCTATTGATGCCACAAAAAATACCATCGGGGCTTTGCGTAACAGCACTGCGCCTAATGATATCATCCCTACTAAACTGCTGAAGGAGTGTGCTGACATCCTGGCACCTTCCATCACGCAGCTTATTAACCAATCTTTCAGGGAGGGCATAGTGCCCTCTAAATTAAAGGAGGGCATCATTCGACCCATATTGAAGAAACCCACCCTGGACCCTAAGGATCCACTCCACCGCCGTCCCATAACAGGCCTAAATGCTCTCTCCAAGGTCATGGAGAAAGCAGTGGTACAACAGCTGCAACAGCATCTAGATACCCACAACCTACTTGATCCATTTCAATCGGGATTCCGGCCCGGACACGGGACGGAAACAGCATTGCTCAAGATATGGGACGACGTTCTCGAGGCCGCAGATGAAGGAGAATCTTGTCTCCTGGTTCTGTTGGACCTAAGCGCAGCCTTCGACACAGTTGACCATAAGCTTCTACTGACAAGGCTAGCGGAAGTAGCCAAAGTCGCAGAAGGCGATTTATCTTGGTTCTCCTCTTTTTTGGAAAACCGATCTCAAATAGTGAAGTTAGGACCTTTCACTTCTGAGAAATGCACACTATCGTGCGGAGTCCCTCAAGGATCCCCCCTGTCGCCGGTGTTATTCAACATCTATCTCCGTCCTCTTTTTGACATCATCAGCAGCCAAAAACTGCTCTATCATTCATATGCAGACGACACGCAACTGTATTTTCGCATTTGCAACAAAAAGGATCACCACCTCAATCTAGAGACATGCCTCTCTTTGATAGAGGACTGGATGACAAAGAGTTATCTTAAACTCAACGGAGCGAAAACAGAACTTCTCCTGTTTCACGCCAAGCGTATGAATCAACCTGCTACAACATGGACCCCCCCGCCCATTCTGGGCAAAATCATCTCCCCTAGCGCTATATAAGTTTTCATTCATTTATTCATTCATTCAATCATTCTGACACCATATCAACCTTGGTTCCGGGATGACTGAGGCCAACACCAGATGTTTGGAGGATCTTTATCTGCTGATTGTTAAACTTTCTGGAATACACATATTTCTATTGCAGTGTAGGATCTGGGCCTGCTGTCCCTCCATCCCTCTTTTTTTACTTCCTCTCTCTCTCTCTTTCTTCATTTATTTCTCCCTCCATCCCATGTTCATCTCAGACTCTAACCACACCCCTTTGAGTCACGCCCCTTTAAGCCATGCCCAATGTTATGCTTAAACCACGCCCATTTTTTAACGGGTTAGCAGAATTTTGCTTAGGGCCCCAGGAAGGTCAGGATCGGCACTGCCCATAGAAATGCGGAAACATATGTAACGCTACCCCCCAACGGAGCCGCTGGAATATTTGGGTCCCCTTTTCTACACTTGGCCCTAAACGGAGCCCCACTCCTGCCGACACCACCAAATTACTTTGGCTTAGGGAGTCTCCCAACCGTTGCACAAGAAAAATGCACGCACATTGTGATAAAATAAATGGTCAAGTTGTGATGGGAGCAATAAAAAAAAAATGATAATGCAATTCAAAGAGGTTAAACAGTAGGCAAAACAAATTAACACTAGAGCAAGCCAGTACGAATACATATCCTTGAAAGTGTGGCCACCTCCCTTAAAAGATGAATTTAACATTAAGAGGTAAAAGCAACCTCCTTAAATGTCCTGAACAGAAATGAATGTGGCTGCAGAGACAATGTTTTCTTTAGCAGGGAACAAAGGGTTAACTCAGTTCAGAAACCTAACCACCACAATGGCAAACAAGGAAAGGCAACATAAAGCAATTAGGAGGGTGGCGGTGTACCTGTCTTTGATGATGGGCAAGTGTTAAAGAATGCTGCAGACACTAAACAGTAAATGATGTGTGGGTCAGCAACCCTCTCACCAGCCCATCTGCAACCCCCCCCCCCCCACACCCACACACACACACACACAAACACACACACTGAAATTCTTTGGTCCACAAAGAAACTCGATAATTTAAACTAACAGTTTAAGAACAAGAAATTATGAACAGGTATAACCGTTCAATAACATTAATCAGGAGGGACAATAGGCAGACTCATTGCAAAACAGGCTTTATAACAGTATTTCCCACCATGGGCTTGGATGGGCAAACCATTCATGTGAGGAGGCCACCATCCCAGAGTGTACCGCACCGGTGGTGTCAGTCTGTGGGCTCATGTTCCCTGATGTGTGGTCGGCTGCACTGAGAACAGGGGCATCAAGACTCAAGAGTTTGTTGACTGAAATGGATCACTTTCTCCTAGCTCTTATCCAGATTTTCATAAGTCTTTTGGGTGGTTTTATAGCCTGCTTGCCTCTGGGCCCTCAGCATGGGAGTCAGTCTTGTCTTCCAGCCTCTGAGGTCCTTTTCTCTTCCTCTGAATCACCATCTATGGCCTCAGGAATTATAGACTTAGCAAAGTCCTCTTCTTTCTCTAAGTTTGGGATTTCAGGCTAAGGCTTGGGAAGCTCGGGGTCACTAGGTTCCGGGTCCAAGTCAGGGACCGGGATGATTGCCCTAGAAGGGGTGACAATGCACTTCCCCCAGTGGCTGATAGGATATGCCTTCAATCAAACTCAATTTCTTCTCCCTGTTCCTTCCTATTCCCCTACTCTTCAGACGCTTGCGTGGTGTCAAGGAGGGGAGGGGAGCATCATGGTCTATGACAGTCCTTAAGGCACACCAACAGGTCATGTTTTCAGGCTTTCTATTATTTTTCACAGGTGATTTGATCAGTTTCACTGCCTCAGTAACTACTACAGCCATTTTATCTGAGGGAAATCCTGAAAACATGACCTGTTGGCGTGCCTTGAGGACTGGAATTGAGAAACACTGGTCTATAGGCATCCCTGCTGGAGGGCACATCAACTGGAGCTGGGACTCGCATTGTGTCTGTGATGGGTAACAGGTGAAAGAAGCTACTCCCCATGTAAGAAAAGTTTGGCCTGATAGTTATCTGATCACTCCATGGACACTCATTCAGCCCACGTTCACATTGGGTTGATTTGACATGTGATTTAAAATGTCAAATCGCATGCCAGATTGGAGCCTGTTGCCGGAAATGACACCATCCAAATTACTCAGCTGATCCCCGCTGAGCAGGCGGATGACAGGTCCGTCTCCGCTCAGTGTGCAGACAAGGACCTGTCAGAGCTCCATTCTCCCCTATGGGGAGATCGTATGAAAATGGACCACCTGCCCATTTTCATATGATCCGATCCACCAGGCAGATGGAAAGTAGGGTCATCATCCATCTGGATTTCCCAGACAGGATTGGATTTGATAACAGCGGGCAGGGCCGCCATCAGGGGGGTACAGGCAGTACACCTGTAAGGGGTTGGCCCAGAGGTCCCTATTGATGGCAACCCCCCTTTTTTTTTATAAAAAAAAATGTAAATTTTCTTAATTAGCGGGGTCACCCCGCTTCTCAATTGCAGGTGGAAGCACACCCAAAGGCCCCCCCCCCCCCCCGGTTCTCTGCTCCAGGGGGCTCATGCCTGAAGCTGTGTAAGGGGCTCCATAATTCCTGATGGCGGCGCCCTGGGAGCAGGTGTCAGGTGTCACTGTTGATATCTGCCGCTCCATAGGGAGTGAATAGAGGCTCTGATCAGGTCCACCAGAAAAACTGCAAAAAGCACTAAGGCTGGATTTACACCTGGGCATTTTTAGTGCTTTTTGTATTTTGCAGATTTGCACTACAGAACATGTTCCATAGGAAACCATGTTAAATGGACTGAAGTGCAAATATGCAAAAAGCACTAAGTGCATAGGTGTGAATCCAGTGAATCCATGGGTTTGGTAAATCTGAAGACAAAAATCTGCAGAAAATCTAAGGCTGGATTAACACCTATGCAGTTTTAGTGCATTTTGAAGATTTGCACTACAGTCCATATAACATGGTTTCCTATGGAACACGTTCTGCAGTGCTAATCTGCAAAATACAAAAAGCACTAAAACTGCATAGGTGTGAATCGAGCCTTTAGACCCCTTTCACACTGAGGAGTTTTTCAGGCGGTACAGCGCTAAAAATAGCGCTGCTATACCGCCTGAAAAACATTTATACTGAGGCGATGCGCTGGCAGGAGAGAAAAAAATCTCCTGCCAGCAGCATCTTGAATGATTGAATGAATGAATGAAACCGCGGCAATACCGCCTCTGCATTGCGGGTGGTATTAACCCTTTATCAGCCGCTAGCGGTGGTTAATACCGCACCGCTAGCGGCCGGATCCCGCAGCAAATCCGACGTTATAGTGCCGCTATTTTTAGCGGCGCTATAACCGCCACCACGCCCTCCCGCCCCAGTGTGAAAGGGGCCTAAGGATGCTGCGGCCCCCTCCTTAGCAAACCAGCTATATACAGGGTGTTTAATGAGAAAAAAAAAGATTTAAAAGGGGATGTCAGTGAATCGTCAGCTAACATGCTTTTTTTTTTGTCGGGTTTTTTTTTTTTCTATTTATGGATGAAAAGATAGGGTTTTCTTTCATCATAAAAAAACAGGGCTTAGCAAAGAGGGATGTCAGCGGATGATCATCTGCTAACTTCCGCTATCCCTTAGGCCGCGTACACACGATCGAATTTGTCCGCTGAAAACGGTCCGATGGACCGTTTCAGCAGACAAATCCGATCGTGTGTACGGGCTAGGGACAGATTTGTCCATCGGACAAATTTCAAAACATGCTTTGAAATTTGTCTGCTACAAACCTGTCCGTCGGATATGTCCGCTGGTTAGTACGGGAAACCAGCGGACATATCCTCCTGCACATGCATCGTATCCTGTGAATGGATCCGACGCATGCACACGGAAGTGTTTACTTCCTGGTGCGTGATGTCGCGGTGACGTGGCGGCGTCAACGTCACCGCCGCATCACCACGCTGTCTGCCGGCGGGGATTTTGATCCGATGGTGTGTACACGCCATCGGACCGAAATCCGATGAGACATGTCCGCTCTAAACTGTCCGTCGGACAAGTTTGAGCGGACATATCTCATCGTGTGTACGAGGCCATAGAGATACATGTATGTCCATTTTCATTTGTCAATGGATAGATGAGAAACTGACATACGGAACGGCCGCGTGAAAAGAGCCCTTATGTGGTGCACTGCAATGTACACAGGTGTAATAAAGCTCATGCCCAGCTAAAGTGATGTAGACACTGCAGGTTTTGTCTCGTGAACTGAGCAGGCTCAGGGCTCTTTCACACGTCCGTTCAGTTTTTTAGATCAGTTTTTTCCCCCTTCAGTTGATCCGTTTTTTCATCCGTTTTTCGTCCGTTTACATCTGTTTCCGTTCCGTTTTCCGTCCGTTTTTCATCAGGTTTTTTTCATCCGTTTTTTCATCCGTTTTTTTTTTTTTTTTTAGAACTTTTTTTTTTTTTTACATATTTTGATGAAAAACTGACGTTAGCGGATCGGATGGTAAACGAATCATCCGCTAACGTCTGTTTATCGTCCGTTCCGTTTTTTTGACGGAAGAAAAATAGGGTTTTCTTCCGTCCAAAAAAACGTAGCTTACCGCAGACGGATGTTAACGGACGTTAGCGGATGCTCATCCGCTAACGGACGCTAACCCATAGGGAAGCATTGAGGTCCGTTAACGGACGTCCAAAAAACGGACGAACTGAACGGACGTGTGAAAGAGCCCTCAGGTGGTTCTAATAAAGACTGACCACTGAATTCCCAAAGACATGTTGAAACAAAGAGGAACATCTTCAGAAAAAAGGTAGGAATAGATGTATTTTCCATATAAGTGAATGTTTTTTCTCAACAAAACTCTTAAAGCTTTAAATATTGTTGATGCAAGTCATTGAATGGCTTGCCAAAGCACCATAACATTCATAAGAGGCACATTTTTCTTGACAGCGGACCAAAATGATTGGCTTATGCCCTGTAATTTGTTGCAATTTGTGTTTCCCCATTCTGTATAGTACCTTGGGGTACAATCACAATAAATGATGAGGAATTTCTTGAAGTCTTTTACTGCAACACAATAATCAAAATAGGTAAAACCTTAGGTGTTTCAATTTGTATGCAATCAGGCGGGCCCTTGTACTACTTGGTTTTGGTAAATCTGAAAACCAAAATCTGCAGAAAATCTAATAGTGTGTATTGGGCTTAAATGTTTGCAGAATGGCCATGGGATGTACAAAAATCAGAGCAGCAGCAGAACAAAATCTTTGACAACAGTGAACCATTACTATAAATTTAAACCCCAAAAATATCAGTAAATTAACTTGCACCTTTTTTATTTTGCTGTGGGGCTTATTTAGTACTGCAGAACAAAAAGCAATGATTGCATGTTGCAGTTAACAACTGAAAACACCCTTTTAGGCCGCGTACACACGGAGGGACATATCCGATGGAAACGGTCCTCGGACCGTTTTCATCGGATATGTCCGCCGGGCTATTTTGGTCTGATGGCGTGTAGACAGCGCGGTGACGTTGACGCCTCCACGTCACCGCACCAGGAAGTAAACAACTTCCACGCATGTGTCGCATCGCATCCATACGACGCTTGTGCGGGCAGATATGTCTGCTGGTGAGTGTACTGACCAGTGGACATATCCGACGGACATGTTGCCGGCGGACAAATTTTAAAGCATGTTTTAAAATTTGTCCGCCGGTCAGACATGTCCGCTAGCCCGTACACATGATCGGATTTGTCAGCTGAACTGGTCCGTCGGACCAGTTTGAGCGGACAAATTCGATCGTGTGTACGCGGCCTTAGATTTCATATGATTGATGTCAATGAAGGATAGAAGTATTCTGTTTGGTTGCCATGGATAACCAATTTTTTTACTCCAAGCTTACACACGATTTAACCTCACATTGGAACACATTAGGGATGATCCCGTGGTTCGAGTCAAAATGGAAGTTTGTCTCAAACATCGGGTACCATTTTTTTATTCTAAAACAAACCGAACATATGGGGTGTTTGCAGGAAATTCGAGCGCAGTGGAACACCCCATAATGCACTGCAAGATCGCAGTGCATTGCTGTATGATGACTGGCCAAAGCATGCACCTGACTTGCATGGTTTGGCCAATCACAGCACGGTCTATTGAGAGAGCAATAATAGGCCTTTGGCCAATCATGGCTCAGGGGGCTAAGTTCAAGCCCCACACTATAAAAGGGTGCTGCTACTTACCAGGCAGCCATATAGATTAGCTCAGGCAAGTTCGCAACCTGCACAAGCAGAGCCCGCCAGGAAGTCAGCTCTGCACAGCGCTAATCGCAAGCAGTAAGACATTACTCAGTCTCTGCAGCTGCGGATTGGGAAAATGTCTCACTGCTTGCGATTAGCATTGTGCAGTGCCGACTTCCTGGTGGGCTCTGTACGTGCGGGTTACGAACACGCCTAAGCTCATCCTTAGTATAGTGTAATGAATAAGGAGAAATTAGGCAGCTTAGTTGGTGGCGTGCAGGCAGTGTATTTGATATACACACACACACACACACACACACACACACACACACACAGACTAGACTACATATATATATATATATATATATCAATATATAATCAATCAGTCTAGTGTGTATGTATGTGTGTGTGATATATATATATATGAGAAACCCGGGTAACAAGCGCACAGTAGTGAGCAGGCATGGACCATCTAAGAAGTGCTCAAGAAAATACATATACTGGGCATGCGTGCGTACATTGGCACGTGTGCACACATTGGTGCCAGTCCGCCTATTTAAACCTGCCAGTAACATGCTTACGTTGCTAAGTGGTCTTTTCAGCTAGTGCCCATTAACCCGATCTGTACCAGTACCCTGTATCTTGACCCGGCTTGTCTGAACCTTCCTGTTGACCTCTGCCTGCCTACCTGTGACCCTAGCTTGTCCTTGACTCTGCCTGATGTTCCTGTGTCTCATTGCCCAACTTGGTACCGAACCTGGCCTGTGTCCCGTCTGTGCCTCTGCCTCACGTCTCGGTACCTTCTCTGTCTGGCTGTTGATGACCCCCTGGCTCACGTCCCGCCTACGCTTCCAGCTGCTGATCCAGTGACACAGGGCTCCTGCCCAGCACTCTCCAGTCACCTGGTTCCTGCCAAGACCCAGCCAGAGCCATCTGCTATAGCGGCCCTCATGCCACTCTGTGTCCTCCACTCCCTGTCACCACTACCAGGGATGTTGGTTGGTTGGTTGTCGGGGTATGCGGGCGGGAGGCTTATCGGAATCTGGAAGCCCCCTTTAATAAGGGGGCCCCCAGATACCGGCCCCCCACCCTAATTGAATGAGTATGGGGTACATTGTACCCCTACCCATTCACCTGGAGGCAAAGTGTAAACACAAATAAACCACACAGATTCCGATAAGCCTCCCGCCCGCATACCCCGACAACCAACGGCCAGGGTTGTCGGGAAGGGGCCCTGTCCTCATCAACATGGGGACAGGGTGCTCTGGGGTGGGGGGCCGCAGTGCGCCCCCTGCCCCAGAGCACCTGACCCCCCCATGTTGAGGGCATGCTGCCCGGTACGGCTCAGAAGGGGGGGGTGCTCGCTCGCCCCCCACTCCCTTCCTGACCGGCCGGCCGGCGTGCTTTGGATACGGGTCTGGTATGGATTGTGGGGGGACCCCCACGCCATTTTTTCGGCGTAGGGGGGGGTCTCCTTACAACCCATATCAGACCTAAGGGCCGGTTATGCTCCTGAGGGGGGAACCCATGCCGGATTTTTATTTAAAATCCGGCGGGGACTTCCTTCTCAGGATTCATAACAAACTCCGCCCATGTGTAGAATTGGCGGGAATCCGTGTCGGATCCCCGTCGCTTCTATGACGCACTCGCTGGAATGTGCTTTTACTATTCCAGCGAGTGCGAGATGTCGGCAGCCTGTCGCCGAGAATCGGCGCGATGCTGTCGTGCTAAAAACACATTCTCGGCGGCAGGCACTGTACCTGCTCCTGCGTTCCAGCGACGCGCCGACCGGGGCTCCGCTCCTCCCCCCCCCTCCCCAGCCGGCGTCTCCATCCCGACTGTGGGCACCCAGCCGTGACAGCCTTCGGCTTCACGGCCGGGCACCCACTGCGCATGCGCGCGCGGCGCGGCTCGCCGCTGATTGGAGAGGCGATTGCATGGGACCTGTCATGTGTCCCATGTGACCGCCTACAGGGAGGGGCTGGTGTAGGCGATTAAGCTTAATCGCCTAACCAGCCCCTCGGCGGAAGCAGGAAGTGGGACAGGAAGTCCCATTTCCTACTGAAGCCCCCACTCCCCCCCAAAAAAAAATTACATGCCAAATGTGGCATGTAAGGGGGAGGGTAGGGGATTAAACAAAAGTAAATTTTTAGGGTGGAACTCCTCTTTAACAAGGTTTCTGCGGTTACAGAACTGCCTATGCGTCTGCGAATGTGGAAGATTTTGCAAGACCCTCACGTATGCACAGGCTCGCTGAGGGTTCTCTGCCAGTGACCTCAGGGACCTGCTGTGTGTGTGTTCAGGGGCCCGGCAGAACATTAATTAAAACGTTTTAAGCTTTTAACAATATGTTCTGCATATGTGTGAGGAGGAGGCAGGAGAGAGAACCTTCCTAGAATGGGTGGTCTGCTTTAGGAACCTTGATATTGTTTTGATTTATAAATATTGACTATGGTTTATGATATAATGATGGATTTCATTGCACATTGATGACTCGTCTCCATTCAGAAGACATGACCAGCTGGGGGCAGTAAACCCACATCACACCATGGCATTTTATGCTTTCTGTTTTGAATACCACTCAGTTCGTTTTCTCTCATAATTAGATGTAAAGATTTGTAAAGAGAGAGATACCTGTCCTAGAGAACCATTTTTGATTGGTACTTGTATTGCCTGGTACTATTAGGCAGGCACCATAATGTTCAGCACCAATTGATTTTATACACATGAAAAAGACTCCAAAAAGTGTTATGCAAAAAAAAAGAGTTCCAGCCTGGGCCAAAAAATAAAGTCAGCAGCTACAAATACTGTAGCTGCTTACTTTTAATATTAGGACACTTGCCTGTCCAGGGAGCCCACTATGTCGGCACCCCAACTGATATTCGGATAGGCTGTCGGGTGCTCCTGCTGCCATCTCCACGAAAGGGATTCGACATGGGCACGCTCTCGTGCCATACAATCGGTGTACATAGATGCTGATTGTATGACTCGGGCCCCGGGAGCCAATGGCTGCGCTGCTATTGATCTATCCAAGGAAGAGTCAATCGGGCATGGGGAGAACGATGCAGGATCGCGCCCTCGGAAATTCGGGGCTCAGGTAGGAAAAACAGGGGTTCGGGGGGGGGGGGGGGGCTTAGTGACTGCAAGGTGTTTTTTCACCTATGCATTAAAAAAACACAAAGGTTTACAATCCCTTTAGGCTGCATTTATGGAAAGTTAACCGTGTTGAGAATGACAAGTCTGTAAAATGTCAAATAACATCAAAAAAAAAAATTACTGGATGTTACCAGAAACCCCAGTTACTCTATCAGTAAAATGGTTCATTCTAGAATTCATCTGAATAAATGAAAAGTTATGCTTCAAGAGGAGTTGAAAAAAAAAATTAATCAACAGCGTCAAATGCTGTAGCTTCTGACTTTTAATATGAGGACACTCACCTGTTCAGGGATCCCTCAATGTCGGCACCCCTAGGTGATTCATCAATCAGCTTTGTGTACAGGCACCGGCATCTTCACATGCGGGAGTCGAGCTGCGCTTTCTGAATGGTCCTAGAAGACAGAAGGGGGAGAAGGAGGGCTAGAAATTTAATTGATTGCCGTGCAGCGATCTTACCCAGAAGTGGGAGTGGGTACCTGTCAAAACCAGGTACCCAATCCCCCTTCCCCAAAAAAGTGCCATATCTGGAAGTTGAGGGGGGTGCAAACAAGCGGAGCTTCCTCCTATAGGTGAAGCTCCGCTTTAAGGTAACATGTCTGCAATACTGATCCTCTGACTTCCATACTTTCTAAACCATTGAAATAGGGCAAGTAGGCCATCTGTAAAGTCAGAATTTCTGATGTGCATTATTCGGTCAATGATGGAAAGTATTGAAGCTGGTGGATCAACATGATTGACAGGGACAGGTATTTTCAGAACAGGTCACCAATGACACGCAACCTTCATGTGTCTTGTGGCTCTAGCTTTTTTGAAGTATAGATCAGTGTGCGAAAGCCAGGGCTGGACTGGGACAAAAATTTGGTCCTGCACTTCATCCTGACTGGCCCACTTTGACAGGTCTCTCCTATGGTGGCCAGACAAACTCCCGCTCCCCCCAGCCACCCAAGCCCCCTCTCTCCCCTTCACTAGCCACTAGCCGTTCTACTTTATTAGAGTAGAACGGCTGGTACTTGTACTCTTATAGGCAGTACCAGGGGGGAAGCTAAACATTATTTCACCCGGGGGCAAAGAATCAGTTCGGTGCCCCCCCCCCCCCCCATGGGACAAGATTAGGTAGAAGTGAGAAACTCCCAGGTCATAGCTGTTGAGTCAGCTGTTTGTCCCCTCCCCCCATTATCCTTCTGGTCCCCCCATGCTCCTCTGTTGTCCCCCCTGCACCTCTGGTCCTCCCCCTGCTTCTCCGTCCCCCCCCCCAGGTGAGAACTGCGGTGGGGGGAGAGACAGAGGAGCGGAGAGTGGCGGCAGTCCGCTGTCAATGAAGCCGGCCCACTGAGCCATCGGCCCGCGGGAAACTCCCGGTAGTCCCAATGGCCAGTCCATCCCCGCCGAAAGCTAAAAAATAGGATTTTTTAATACAGCTTACCTGTAAAATCCTTTTCTTGGGAATGCATCACTGGAAAACAGAGCCTTAATTACTTAATGGGTTATGTAGTCACCATAGGTGATTGGACACTGGTAAACCCAATTACAATTGAGTTCCTCCCCTATATAACCCCTCCCAAATGGAGAGTACCTCAATTTTGTTGCAAAGCAATTAGTGTTCCACGTTAACTCTGAAGAGGGGTGGGAGCCTGTGTGCCGTGATGTATTCCCAAGAAAAGGATTTTATAGGTAAGCTGTATTAAAAAATTATATTTTCTTGATCGTACATCACGGGACACAAAGCCTTAATTACTTAATGGGATGTCCAATAGCAAAGCTAAAATTTGAGGGGAGGGAGACACAGATCAGAATAAGACCACCATCGAGCCAGAGGATCTATACTGCTGCCTGCAGCACACTACACCTGAAGGCGGCATCCTCGTAACCTCTCACATCTCTCTGGTAGAATTTAGTAAATGTATGGATTGAAGACCAAGTAGCAGCTTTGCAGATCTGAGCCATGGAGGCCTGGTGATGCACTGCCCATGAAGCACCAACTTCTTTAGTCGAGTGCGCTTTCACCTGAAAAGGAGGGAAGTTATTTTCTAAACCATAGGCCTGAATAATGAGTTGTCTAATTCACCTCGCAATAGAAGATTTTGACACTGCCTGGCCCTTCTTCAGGCCTTGTGGCAGAATGAATAGACAATCAGTCTTCCTTATCTGAGCCGTAGCTTGCAGATAAACCTTTACCGCTCTAACAACATCTAGAGAGTGTAAACTCTCTTCCTCCGCAGACTGCGGATCTGGAAAAAAAGACGGTAGGACTACATATTGATTCAGATGAAAACCTGAAACCACCTTGGGTAAGAAAGTTGGGTGAGGACGCAGCACCACCCTGTCTTCATGAATAATCATATAGGGTTCTTTACACCAGGGGTGGCCAACCAGTGGCCCGGGGGCCACATGTGGCCTGCGGAGCCCTCTGACGTGGCCCGTGACCTTCTGCTCTGGAATGGTGGGTTGGCAAGCCCAGATCGCAGGTTGCCAACCCGCCATGCTGCAGCATCAGTGTTGTGAATGAAGCTGGTGGTAGAGGAAGAAAGCAGGCTGCGGAGCAGAACCCCATAAGCCGATGCTTTTGCCACAGGAGGAGTCTATGGCAAAGTTCAGCTAACCCGCAGAATAGACACAGGTGCACTAGGCTGCACCCGCGTTGTGAGTAAACTTCAGCACATCAGTGTGAAAGCAGTCTTAGGCCCTTTTCACACGATCAGCCTGACCAAATGGAACCCTCAATTCACCTCTACAGAGCGACAGATGTTCGTTTATGCCCGCCTACCTCCAATCCGAAAAACAAAAGGGGATTTGTCCCCTTCCATCTGGGCGGATCGGAGTACCTATAGAGTAGCCATGACCTGTCACCCACCCGCTACGCTCATTGTGGCCCTCGACTGGTTGCCAAGTTGCTTAAGTGGCCCTCGCTCTTCAAAAGGTTGGGCACCACTGCTTTACACGAAAGAGTCGCCAATTCCGATACCCTCCTTGCTGAGGATATGGCTACAAGAAAAAACTCTTTCTGTGTCAACAGACTTAGAGAAACCTGGTGTAAAGGTTCAAAAGGTAGCTTCTGTAAAACAGATAACACCAAATTCAAATCCCATGGGCTCACGGGAGACTTAACTGGCGGATTCAACCGCAGTGCACCCTGAACAAAGGCCCTTACTAGGGAATGAGAGACAAGTAGTTTTTGAAAAAATACAGACAAAGCCGAGATTTGGCCCTTGGTAGTGCTCAAGGCCAACTTCATATTTAAGCCCAACTGAACAAAGGCAAGAATCCTATTAATGGCAAACTTCTTAGGATGCCACTTTCTGGGTTTCCACCAGGAAACATATGCCTTCCAGATTCTGTAGTACAGTGGTCATCAACCATTCCTGCAGGGCCCACTAACAGGCCAGGTTTTATGTATTACCTTGGGGAGATGCAGAATAGAATACTGCAATCACTAGAGCAGCAAATGATATCACTTGTGATGTATTTCAGTTATCTTGCAAACCTGGCCTGTTAGTGGGCCCTGCAGGACAAGGTTGATGACCACTGCTGTAGTAGATGAGCCTGGAGACCGGTTTCCTAGCATTACCCAGAGTGGATAGGACTGGCTCTGAGAGCCCACATTTCCTCAGAATGTGGGCCTCAACAGCCAAACCGTAATTTTTTTTAGACTTTGTAAGGCAGGATGGCAGGGCCGTCTTAATAGTATCACGGGCCCCTGGGCAAAGTAATGCTCTGGGGCCCCTACAATGAAGGTAAACAGACATTAAGTAGGTAGGAGGCAGACTGCCCCCCCCCCCTTTGCATCTATCACTCAGTGCCATCATGATGCACCCAATTTCAGGGCAGTGTGGGCTCAAGGACCAGCTGCTTTGGGGAAAGTGCAGGGGCCCCCCATGCAGCCGGGGCCCCTGGGCAGTGCCCAGGTGTGCCCTCTCATTAAGACA
The DNA here is from genome assembly GCA_029574335.1 of Rana kukunoris. NCBI lineage: Eukaryota > Metazoa > Chordata > Amphibia > Anura > Ranidae > Rana > Rana kukunoris. Next base: position 106,478,225 of record CM056060.1, on the reverse strand, counting down.
GCCCTGCAGGATCGAATATTGGAACCTGAGATGGTAGGTCTGGGCGTAATGGAAGAACGCAAGGTTCTCCTACTGCCATCTTTACGACTTCTGCATACCAGGGTCTCCTGGACTTTCCTTTCTTGACCCTCTGAAGGAATCGTGGGAGAAGCAGAACTGTAGGAAACGCATAAATCAGGGAATACTGATCCCATGAGATTGTCAGGGCATCTGACCCTTGAGCACAGGGATCTCTTGTTCTTGACACAAAGCTGTCCAGCTTTGCGTTGAACCTGAAAGCCAACAAGTCCACATTCGGGGTTCCCCATTTCTGACGTATGATTTGAAACATGTCAGGGTGTAGAGACCATTTGCCTGGACTCAGTTGATGGTGGCCCAAAAAAAAACGGCCTGTCAATTTTCTACCCCTGGAATGAAGACCGCAGATAGGCAAGGAATATGCCTTTCTGCCCAGGCCAAGATGTGATTCACCTCTTTTTGGGCATCCAGACTTCTGGTGCCTTCTTAGTGATTGATATAGGCCACGACCGTAGCATTGTCAGAATGAACCCGAACAGGCCAGCCTTGCAAGTCTGTAAGACCAAACTTTAAGGGCCAAATGAATTGCCTGAATCTTCAGAATGTTGATGGGTAGGAGCTTTTTGGCCCTGGACCACTTCCCCTGGGCAGATGCTTCTTCTAGCACTGCCCCCCAGCCCAGAAGGCTGGCATCTGTGGTCACCACTTTCCAGGTAACTGGAGTGAAGGATTTCCCTTCTGACAGATTTTCTATCTGGCTACCATCTTTTTTTTTTTCACAAGAAAATCTGGCTACCATCTTTCCCAATAATCCCATGCATAGAGGGATGAAAGGCCTTCTTTTCGCCTTTACCACTTAGACCAAGTCTCCTATGGTTTTTGCTTTTGGTTCGGGAAGTATTACCTTGCTAAGGGACGTGTCTATAATCATGCCTAAGTACTCTAGCCTTTTTTGAGGCTGCAAGGAAGATTTATTCAAATTGAGGACCCAGCCTAGGTACTCTAAATATTCCACTGTGCTGTGCACATTGCGGCCCAAGTGTGCGGCAGACTGATCTATGATCAACAGATATTCCAGGTAGGCTGTTACTGCTATGCCTCGTGCCCTTTGCCTTGCCAGGGCCAGGCCAGTAATTTTGTGAACACTCGAGGTGCTGTAGCCAGCCCGAAAGGAAGGGCCACAAACTGAAAGTGGCGCTGACCTACCGCAAACCTTAAAAACCTTTGATGAGCGGGAAATATTGGCACATGTAGATATGCATCTCTGATGTCTATTGATGCCAGGAATTCTCCTCCCTGAAGGGTGGAAACAACTGAACAGACAGACTCCATTTGGAAGGAGCGAATGTTCAGAAACTGATTTAGACTTTTCAGATCTAGGATAGGTCTGACATCCCCGTTTGGTTTTGGAATTGTAAACAGGTTTGAATAGAATCCTGACCCCTGATCCTCTGGAGCTAACGCCAAGATTACCCCTTGGGACAAAAGGTGTTCCAAGGCCAGCAGTAGAGGCTTTGTTTTTTCTGGATCTTTGGCAATTCCTGATCTCAGAAAACAGGGTGGCGGAAGTTCTCTGAATTCTAGGTTGTAGCCTGAGGACACTGTGGCGATGACCCACTTGTCCTCACCTTCATTTCACCAAGCGTTTGCAAACTGCAACAGTCTCCCCCCCCGCTTGGCCGAGCGGGGGTATCCCTTCATAGGGAAGTTTTGGGGGTCTGTTTGGACTTTGAACCCCAAGTTCTTTTCTGCCCTTGGGCTTGGCTCTGGGCTTTTCCCTTAGTGTTAGACGGGGGAGGCCATCGCAACTGCCTGGAGACTGAGTTTCCAGGGGCTGGAGAAAGAGTATGTTTAAATGAGGGACTGTCACGTACCTGGATACCAGAGTCTGATGCAGGGTAGCCTCTCTTACGACCCTGGTTCGCGAGCCACTGAAGTGGGAACAGCGGACTCGGAGCACAGGGGGGTAGGAGTGCCGGGGTGATGTAGAGTAGAAGCAGATGGGCGTAGAAGCAGATGGGCGAATACCTCTGATGTGAAGACGTAGGAGATGCTGAAGACGCTGAAGCGGAGGAAGGGTCAGCGACCCATACGGAAGCTGCGACTACTGCGGCACAAGCTGGGAAGGTAAGTTGGTGGAATGGACATCAACTGGAACAGCAGGGTCAGACAAGCCGGGTCATAACAGGTGAGCAGAAGGTATACAGGCAGATGGCTGAAGAGTAGTCGGTGAAGCAAGCAGGTAGGTCTGGCAACGAGAGTTCAATCAGGCGGATGGTCAAACAGGAGCCGGGTCAGAGGGTTGGAGAGGTACGGTTGGTCAGGCAAGCCAAAGTCAGAGTTCAAATGGGTATTTCAGGCAGGTAATCAGAGTACAGGTCTCAGGAAGGGATCAGGCATAAACTGCAGATCAGGCAGCAATGTGCTGCAAACAGCAATGGCCTGTTTGGCGCCACAGCCGCTAACGTGCATGCGCGCACGCGCTCCCGTGCATGTCCCCGTGCACGCGCGCCCCGTTGACGCGCGTGCACGAGCGCGAGACCCGCGATTGTGCACTGGCTTCCTGGGAGAGGCCTGCATGGAGGAGGAGGACTGCATGGAGGGCGTTTGAACCGAGGAAGATGGCAGAGAGGTAAGTCCCTGACAGGGACGCTTACTCTTCTTCTTAACCGGCAATAGAGTAGACTTGCCTCCGGTAATCTTTTGGATGTATTTATCCAGCTCATCCCCAAACAGGTGTCCTCCCCCAAAGGAGAACGCTGCCAAGTATTTCATGCAAGATGCCTCAACCTCCCAATGTTTTAACCAAAGGGATCTACGCATGTGTACCTGCAGGAGATTCAAGCGAGATGCTTGTTGAACAGAGTCCATATTTGCATCAATTGCAAAATTGCGGCGTTTTTTACCGCGATTTGCCGCGACGAAAAGCAGGGGTTTTCACCGCGGTTTTGTACAGGTCTGTAATGTAAAACGCCCGATACGCGAGACAAAAAAGGGTCTGGGACTTGTTTGAGCTTCAGGCGTTTAGGCGTTCAGGCATTCGGCGTTTGATGTGAACCATCTCCATAGACAATAATGTTATTTTCCCCCTCTAGCGTCTTTGAGCGTCGCGCTTCAGGCAACAAACGCTCAGGTGTGAATGCAGCCTTAGGAAGGTCCTCATAAACCTCAATCTCCTCTGTACGGAGGAGGTTAATCATCTGCTTCATTTGTTCCTTGAGGAACTGACATACACCAATGGCTGCAACTGCAGGTTGTACTACAGCCCCAGCCATGGAAGTGGAGGCTTTTAATAGGGACTCCAGCTTTTTATCAGTTGGATACTTAAAACCGTGCTCGTTGTCTAAAGGACAGGTTTTGTTTGCACAAGAAATAGCTGCATCAATAGTAGGTAACTCACCCCCCCCCCCTTATTTCTTAGTGAAACCTTCCTCCATAGGATAAAGGAGGGAAAACTGCCTAGGAGGAGAAAACGGTTTATCTGGGTGAACCCAGTCATCATACATCAGTTTATCCAGCAAGGGATGAACTGGAAAGGCTCATGCGGCCTGCAGGGATTTCCGGGATCCCAAAGAGGAAACGGAGGGCCTAAAAGCTTCAACAGGAGGCAATTTGTAAGTGGCACGCCCAGGGCCGTCTTTAATATGGTTTGGGCCCTGGGCAAACATTTTTTTGGGGCCCCCCTCCAGATTATTTTGGGCCTGGCTGGTTCACATGTATGGGCCAGATTCAGGTAGATGGGCGCTTCTTTACTGTGGAGTAACGTTTCTCATTTACGTTACTCCGGCGAAACTTTAGCAGCAAGTACTGTTATTCACATAGCACTTGCTCCTAAAGTTGCGGCGGCGTATCGAAAATGAGCCGGCGGAATTCAAATTGGGCGGGTAGGGGGCGTGTATTATAACTAGGCGCGATCCCGCGGCGAACGTACTGCGCATGCGCGCCATTTTTAAAATTGAAGTTACGATACGACGGCGAAATACAATTACGCCGCTCGTATAGGAACTCCAACCCGGCGTTTCTTGTTTTCTGACTAAAGAAGACATGAAACGCCGACTCAAAGTGAAAGTTAGGCTGGAGTATCACTGATACTCCAGCCTAACTCTACCTGAATCTGGCCCTGTGTGTTTTGGCGGCCCTCATTTGTGCAGACACAGCAGCCTATTGATTTGAATGGGCTGCCATGACTTTGTTTCCTGCAGAAAAAAGGTACATTTAGCATTTTAAAAATACAGTTGCCTTAAAAACCATTCTGCTTTTGCACCATGCTACTTACCTGCAGTTCTTGCACACACAAATGCACTGTGATTTTAAAAGCGTGACCTAAACGTCTAAAAATGCAGCAAGTTTGACAGTGCAGGAACTGCAGATAAGTCACAGCAGACAGCAGAATGGACAGACAGTGCTGTATTTTATTGCTTGATGGGCATAGGTGTGCGCAGCCTATTACATGAGGCATGCGCTTTTCTTTGCAGGAAATGCAGGCATGGCGGCCCATTTAAATGAATGGGCTGTTGTGCCTGCGCAAATGTGGGCCGCGAAAACACATACATGTGAACCAGCCAGGCCCAAAATAAGCCTATCAAGCAGTTAAATACAGACAGTAATGCCATGTGCTCTGAGGCCTTACTCAGCAGGTCTGGTCTGTGATTTAAAGAGTTCCTCTATTTTACACATGGCATGACCTGGGGTCCCAAGGTGCTAAAGCAGAATGGACAGAAGGTGCTGTGACCCTATGCCATGCCATGTGTAAAATACAGGAACTTTTTAAAACACTGACCAGACCTGCAGTGAATCATCAAATATTATAAAGACTTTGGGCACACTCTACAGAAAACTTCTATTTACAATATAGATTACCAAACAGTGACATACCTTGAGGAGCAGGACATTAAGAAGTCAGCCTCGGGAAGAGCAAACTGGGGATGTTCTAAAATCACATTCTAATTCAACGTTTATATACAAGCAGCACCCAGTGGCAGGAAGGGAAGCCAGGTGTGCTGTACATTTTAAAACACTGGGAAGGGAAGCAGTACTGTCACTGGCTGCGTGCCGCTGATGATTTTCAGCCTGATTTGTGGGCAGCACAGGGGCTTAACGGGCAGCAGGGCCGCCATCAGGAATTATGGGGCCCCTTACACAGCTTAAGGCATGGGCCCCCTGGAGCAGAGAACCGGGGGGGGTGCTGCCGCCTGAAATTGAGAAGTGGGGGGGCTGCCGCGAATTTAGAAGCGGGGGGCCTTTTTAAAAAAAAAGAAGATGTAAAGAAAAATATTTATAAAAAAAGGGGTGTAGCCATCCGGGCCCTGGGGACCCCTGGGCCCTTTAATAAAAAGAAAAAAAGATATAAAAATATATTATTTTTTTTTTAAAAGGGGGGTTACCATCTGGGGACCTCTGGGCCCTTTAATATTTTTTTTTAATAAAAATAAATTACAAAAAATGGGGGGGTTGCCACCCGGGACCTCTGGGCCCTTTAATAAAAAATAAAATAAAAAATATATATATTAAAAATAAACATTTATAAAAAAAGGGGGGTTGCCATCCAGGGCCCTGGGGACCTCTGGGTCCTTTAAAAATAATAACATTTATATTATATAATATAATATATATTAAAAGAAATTAGGGCTGTGCAAATTAACTTTTAATTAATCGATTAATCTTAAATTTTTTTGATCGATAAAAATCTTTTTGATCGATTAAATTTCTTTTGATTGGTACTCACCTCTTCACCGGCTTCCGGGCCTTCAGGGAGTTCCTGTCGGAGATCCGGTGATGCCACAGGCGTGCCGTGTCCATCTGAAGGGCTCCTTTGCTGTGCCTCATATCTGCATGCGTGGACGGACAGGGGGAGGGGTAGGTTGACGACACCTGTGACATATTAGGTTTGGCCCCTATTTAAGTGCCACATCTCCTCCTGAATCTTTAATGCGATCCGAGGAGAGCTCCCCTCCACACACACAAAGGATTGGAGCAATGTAAGTACATTCATCACACCATATTAAGAAAGGAAAATATAATACAGCGCTACTAAAACTACTAATTACACCACAAAATGAATAACCAAATGTAAAAAAGCTGCAATAAAGTTAATGGTGCACCAACCAAAGCAAAAATTATATAAATGAATAAATATTATGCGCTAATTTTACAACTAATGTTGTGATATCATACAGTGATAATTGATATGTGATAATATAATTCCATTCACAATCTTAAGAGGCCATACAGCCAATAAAAAGGATATATTGATTATGTGTCCAGCTAAGTACACTCCGTGTGTACCGTTATCTGAAAAAACAGGCTAACTTACTACATACACGTATCCAAAACTGGGTGTTCCAAACTTATATTGTTGCTAGGAATACAACCAATCCAGCACTTTTGCCGCGTACACACGGTCGTTTTTTGCGATGAAAAAAACCGCCGTTTTTTAAAACGTCATTTAAATTGATCGTGTGTGGGCAAAACGTTGTTTTTTGTCTTAAAAAAAACGCCCAAAATGCTTGAATTTTTTGTGTCGTTTTTCAAAACGTCGTTTTTTGTGTCATAAAAAGTTATGGTGTGTGGGCAAAATGATGTTGAAAACGACGTTTTTAAAGCCGCGCATGCTCAGAGGCAAGTTATGAGACGGAGCTTCAATGGAACAGAGTGCCGTCGAACGTGTCTTACGTAACCGCGCTTTGCTAGAGCATTTTGGAAAAACGATGGTGTGTACGCAACGTCGTTTTGGAAAATGAAGTTTGAAAAACGTCGTTTTGTTTCATCACTTGAAACGTCGTTTTTTTTCATCACAAAAAGTGATCGTGTGTACGCGGCATTTAGTGTTGACGACCGCAAGTCACATATGTTAGAGGATCAGTAGAGATACATAAACAATCCAGCAACTAGGGACAACAACGTTCATGGGTGGCATTGTTATGGTGAATGCGACCCATGAACGTCGTTGTCCCTAGTTGCTGGATTGTTTATGTATCTCTACTGATCCTCTAACATATGTGACTTGCGGTCGTCAACACCAAAGTGCTGGATTGGTTGTATTCTTAGCAACAATATAAGTTTGGAACACCAAGTTTTGGACACGTGTATGTAGTAAGTTAGCCTGTTTTTTCAGGTAACGGTACACACGGAGTGTACTGAGCTGGACACATAATCAATATATCCTTTTTATTGGCTGTATGGCCTCTTAAGATTGTGAATTGAATTATATTATCACATATCAATTATCAATGTATGATATCACAACATTAGTTGTAAAATTAGCGCATAATATTTATTAATTTACATCACGCCATATTGATTTCCCCACCAGCCTTTAATTTTTCCATGCTGATTTCATTACTCTGTTATTATTGTCTCCAGCACTTTGGTGCCTTTTTAATTTATGTATGCAAAGACCCCTTTTAGATCCTTATTGAATGAGTGAGGCGGCGTACACACGGCCGAGGTTCTCGCTGAAAACCAGCGAGAACCTCGCTGGAATGTGCATTCCAGCGAGGACCTCGGCCGTGTGTACGGTCTCGGCGAGCTTCCCGTCGGGAAGCCCGTCGAGCAGAAATAGAGAGCACGCTCTCTATTTCCTCGACGGCCCGCCTGGAAGAATGGCTGGTTGCCATTCCCGACGGGCGGGTCGCCGATTTCGACGGCCGGCAGGGAACCTCGACGGGCGGAACGATGTGTTCTGCCCGTCGAGATTCCCTGCCGTGTGTACGCCGCCTCATACATCCACATCGGTAGTCATCCTTATCACCTACTTCACGCACCCTGTAACACTTATATTTGTTTCATCTGTCATTTTCACCTTTTCTATTTACACCTGGTACTTGTACCCATTTCTCTTTCTTTTTCATCACATTCATTTCACTCTTTTCCCACTCTTCCGCATATAAATCCTTACACGTTCACTTTATGCTGTATAGCATCTGGATACATTACAACAGACTCTTTTCACAGTTTGATATTGTCGCATGGGCGATGTAACTCAATAACTGTGAAGGTTTTACACACTATGGGCCAGATTCAGGTAGAGTTGCGCTGGAGTATTTCGATATGCGCCGCGTAACTGTGAATATGCGCCGTCGTTTCTATGTGGCCGTACCCACCAAACTAGATGCGACAGAAAACGGGCCATTTCCGATCGGCTTAACTTTCCGACACCAGAGTCTCGTCAGCGCATAATTTCGCTTGGCGCATCTGTCGCGCCTATTGATTTCCCCTGCAAATATGCAAATGAGGGAGATTTCCCGATTCGCGAACGGATTAGCACCATACGCTGGCTACATGCGCCGCGCGTATCTCGTCCGTCTGGCGCAAAGTTATTTCTACAAATAGCTGCTTTATCTTTACTCCAGACGGCCACAGGTCAGCAGGAGAGCAGCTACAGCAGCGTTACCGACAATAAGAGCTAGCTGAGCACCCCCACTTGCAGGACAACACCTCTGTCCATGCTTGTCTGTCAACTTTTACAGCCATGGAGGAAGACATCATTCTAGACAACCTTATGGTTTTTTGGAGTGCGGCTGTCCATCCCTTTTTTCTTCTATCATAGAAACCAATTAGCTTCCAAGTTTTGTTTAGCAAAGATTGGTAGTAGAAGTCTTTTTTTTTTTCTTGTACCTATAGGTAAGTCTATAATAATGCTCACCTGTAGGTAGGGCCAATCTGATGACCAGAGTATGTGAACCCGGAAGCAAGAGTGGGTGAAGATGGAAGCCCTGTCAGGGGTGACAGCGTGCCGCTGGAGGGCTTCAATCTAATCTAAGCATTTCGCAATATGCTAGTATGCGATGCATACTAGCACATTATGCCATTGTCTTGCAGTTTTTTTTTTTAAGGCTGTGATTGGCTACCATGCACAGCATTACCAGATTTCCCTCTCTCCAGTTTTAGTAAATCAATTATTATCTCAAACAGTGTCCCTCTTAGCAGGGCCGGAGTGGGACTCATTTTCAGCCCTGGAGTTTCATGCCTTAGACCAGCCCACTTTTGTTCACGACATTATGTTTAGGAGTGCGTTTTGTACAGAGTGCGTGGTTCAGGAGTGCGTTTTGTACGGAGTGCGTAGTTCAGAAGTGCGTTTTGTACAGAGTGCGTGGTTCAGAAGTGCGTTACGTACAGAGTGCGTGGTTGAGGAGTGCATTACGTACAGAGTGCGTGGTTCAGGAGTGTGTTACGTACAGAGTGCGTGGTTTAGGAGTGTGTGATGTACAGAGTGCATAGTTCAGGATTGCCTTACATGCAGAGTGAAGGGTTCAGGTTTGCTTATGTACAGCGTGGAGGTGTGCATAAATCACAGGCCAGTTTATAACTTCCCTGTACCAAGCTCTGTCCCTAAATTTCTGCCCCCCACAGGGCAGAGCGAACCCTCTCTCTCTTCTACATTACACAGCACCCTGCACCTCTGGGCCCCTTTACATTACACAGCATCCTGCATCCCTGGACCCCGTATATGAGAGAGAGAGAAAGAGAGAGAGAGGTGAGAGAGAAAGAGAGGGGTGATAGAGATAGAGAGAGGGGTGAGAGAGATAGAGAGAGGTGAGAGAGAGGGGTGAGAGACAGAGAGGTGAGAGAGAGGGGTGAGAGACAGAGAGGTGAGAGAGGGGTGAGAGAGAGAGAGAGGGGTGAGAGAGAGAGGGGTGAGAGAGAGGGGTGAGAGAGAGGGGTGAGAGAGAGGGGTGAGAGAGAGGGGTGAGAGAGAGGGGTGCGAGAGAGGGGTGAGAGAGAGAGGGGTGAGAGAGAGAGGGGTGAGAGAGAGAGAGAGGGGTGAGAGAGAGAGAGGGGTGAGAGAGAAAGAGGGGGGGAGAGAGGGGGGAGAGAAAGAGGGGGGAGAGAGGGGGGAGAGAGAGGGGTAAGAGAGAGAGAGGGGTGAGAGAGAGAGGGGGGGTAAGAGAGAGAGAGGGGTGAGAGAGAGAGAGAGAGAGGGGTGAGAGGGAGAGGAGTAAGAGAGAGAGGGGGGTGAGAGAGAGAGGGGTGAGAGAGAGAGAGAGAGGGGTGAGAGAGAGAGGGGTGAAAAGAGAGAGAGAGAGAGAGGGGGGTGAGAGAGAAAGGGGGTGAGAGAGAGAGGGGTGAGAGAGAGAGAGAGAGAGGGGTGAGAGAGAGAGGGGTAAGAGAGAGAGGGGGGGTGAGAGAGGGGTGAGAGAGAGAGAGGGGTGAGAGAGAGAGGGGTGAAAAGAGAGAGAGAGAGAGAGGGGGGTGAGAGAGAAAGGGGGTGAGAGAGAGAGGGGGGGGGTGAGAGAGAGAGAGGGGGGGTGACAGAGAGAGAGGGGGGGTGAGAGAGAGAGAGTGGGGGTGAGAGAGAGAGAGGGGGTGAGAGAGAGAGGGGGTGAGAGAGAGGGGGGGTGTGAGAGAGAGAGAGAGAGAGGGGTGAGAGAGAGAGAGGTGAGAGAGAGAGGGGTGAGAGAGAGGGGTGAGAGAGAGAGAGAGAGAGAGAGAGGGGTGTGAGAGAGAGAGGGGGTGAGAGAGAGAGGGGTGAGAGAGAGAGGGGTGAGAGAGAGAGGGGTGAGAGAGAGAGAGAGGGGTGAGAGAGAGAGGGTGAGAGAGAGAGGGTGAGAGAGAGAGGGTGAGAGAGAGGTGCGAGAGAGAGGTGCGAGAGAGAGGGGTGAGAGAGAGGGGTGAGAGAGAGAGGGTGAGAGAGAGAGAGAGAGGTGTGTGTGAGAGAGAGAGGGGTGAGAGAGAGAGAGGGGTGAGAGAGAGAGAGGGGTGAGAGAGAGAGAGGTGTGAGAGAGAGAGAGAGGGGGAGAGAGAGAGAGAGAGAGGTGAGAGAGAGAGGTGAGAGAGAGATATGAGAGAGAGAGAGAGGTGAGAGAGAGGTCAAAGAGAGCTCAGGGGGAGAGGGGGGTCAGAGTGAGAGAGGGGGGGGTCAAAGAGAGCTCAGGGGGAGAGAGGGGTCAGAGTGAGAGAGGGGGGTCAAAGAGAGCTCAGGTGGAGAGGGGGGTCAGAGTGAGAGAGGGGGGTCAAAGAGAGCTCAGGTGGAGAGGGGGGGTCAGAGTGAGAGAGGGGGGGTCAAAGAGAGCTCAGGGGGAGAGGGGGGTCAGAGTGAGAGAGGGGGGAGAGAGAGGGAGCAGGGTCTGGTCGGTGAACATGCTCACTCACTTGGAATGTTTCCCGGGGCTGGCTCACCGGTTCATTCAGCAGCAGACGAGCACACTCGGACAGCCCCCACTCGTGCAGCTCTCTGCTCTTAAGCGGCCGGTGATTGGCCAGACCGGGTGCATGTCATACCAGAGGCGGAGCCTCCGCCTCTGGTATGACATGCACCTGGCCTGGCCAATCACCGGCCGTTTAAAGCGGACGCTACAGGCCGCCGCGCCGGGGGCTAAATTTTTAAGGGAGCCGGAAGGCGGCCGCGGGACCGGCCCGCAACCGGCCCGAACCGGACCAGCCCACCGGGAATTGTCCCGGTTCTCCCGATTAGCCACTCCGGGCCTGCCTCTTAGTGAAGTTCAGGGTAGCTCTGGTATTCCAAGTGAACAGCTAAATAGATCCAAGGACCAAGCAAAACCCCACTGGAACTGTAGGTAGAAATCATTGAGGTGTTCCCCACAGTAGCTGAGTCTATTGGGAAGTTGCATGCTATTGGGCTCTGTCTTGGCTGTTCGCAAGAGAAGAGTGGCGGGAGAAGAGCGACGGGCGGCGCTTTGAAATAAAGTATGAAGCTGCAATTTTTTTTATAAAGCACATACACTGGGACACATAATTTAAACTAACACAGATTCTAGGAATAAAACTAAGGTATTTTAGCAGTATTTAGTATTATAGCAGCAGGAGGAGAGGGGCGGGGAGCAGATTGGCACTGAGACTAGCTAACAGGAAGGGAGAGAGAGGGGAAGAGAGAGAAGAGCTGTGGATGACGGAGGCACGTAAACTGACCACGGTATCCTGGATCAGCAGCCATGATAAACGTGGTCAGTTTACAGAGGGGAGGGCAGTGCTAGGCAGGATCAACCAGGTATTTTAGATTATAGAAAGTGACAAATTACACAGCACAAGCACTGTGCTGTTGTTCAAGCTTTAAAGGAACAGCTCTATGGCTCTGTATAGCACAGATACAGGATAACATGCAAAAACGAAACTAGATACGAAAACGAAACTACAAAACTACAGGTACATTATATGATTGATTTTTATCTATTTTTAATCGTTCTTAAAAGGAATCAGTTAACTATTATGTCTGTATACCCTGTAAACAGTCATTTCAGCAAAAACAATGTTTTCCTTTACAACTCCTTTAAGTAAGCTAGCCATCAACCATCTCATGGTGTTATTTTCAAACCCATGCAAATTAATTTGGCATTAAATGAGAATTCTCCTTCCATAATTTAATGGTTTCTTAAAGCTATACAGATCACATTCTCATGAATATTCAGCTTGCATAAAGCTGTTCCTGCTGCATATATCTAACCAGTTACAGTATTGATTTGAAAAAGGCTGTTTGTATGAACAATGGTATGTCAAACTCTCCTTTCATTAGTAATTTCAATGTTTTCCTTGGTCCCATGGGGTTTTCTCCCGACATGGAAATTTTCCGGATTATAAAGCTCAAATATTTTTTCATAAGACGTTGTCAACAACAATTTACTCCTATCAACGCATGTCAACCATCTCCAGTTTAAAGCAGTCAGAACAAGGGAAGAAGATTGCTGATTGGTTCACAGGTTTCAATAATAGTAAAAAATGGTTATCCAGACTTAAAGGGGTAGTTCCCCCAAAAACCTTTTTTTTAACATTGATTGAGGCTCGTTTTGTCAAGGGGAATCGGGTGTTTTTTTTTTAGAATCGAAGCAGTACTTACCGTTTTAGAGATGCATCGTCTCCGTCGCTTCCGGGTATGGTCTTCGGGTCTGGGCGTTCCTATTTGATTGACAGGCTTCCGATGGTCGCATACATCGCGTCACGAGTAGCCAAAAGTAGCCGAACGACGGTGCGCAGGCGCAGTATAGAGCCGCACGGCGTTCGGCTTCTTTCGGCTACTCGTGACACGATGTATGCGACCGTCGGAAGCCTGTCAATCAAATAGGAACGCCCAGACCAGAAGACCATACCCGGAAGCGACGGAGACGATGCATCTCTAAAACGGTAAGTACTGCTTCGATTGTAAAAGAAAAACACCCGATTCCCCTTGACAAAACGAGCCTCAATCAATGTTAAAAAAAAGGTTTTTGGGGGAACTACCCCTTTAACTATCCTCCTAATATACATTAATTATTTTTTATTTTTTAATGATGATAACAACAAAGCTTCCATGTAGAATCTTTATTACTTTAAATTTCATTATCAAATACAGGTTTAACAACTATGTTAAGATTAATTTTAACACCACAGTACTCATGTAGTACAAGGTATGTGTGTGTGTATATGTATGTATATATATATGTGTGTGTATATATGTGTGTATGTGTGTGTGTACGTATATATGTGTATGTGTGTATGTGTGTATGTGTGTGTGTGTATATATATATATATATATATAAAATATATACAGGGCTTTTTTCTCAAACACTAGGTGCTGTAACTCAACCACGACCCCCCAAACCCCGCCACCCACGCACACCCTCCAAATCACATCAAATAGTGGCTGTGGTCAGTCAAATTTCATGAACAGTACGAGGGTCTCAAATGCCTTGGTGAAGCAGTTTGCACTAAGGTAGCATGTCAATAATACTTAAATACCAGGATTGCATTACATACAGAGTGCAGAGTTCAGGGGGGTTACACACAGAGTGCAGAGATGTCACTTGTAAACACAGAAACTGGACTTCTGTGTTTACAAGTGATTGTGGTGAGCAGCCCCCCCCCCCCAAAAGTCCACCAAGTTCCCCCTGAAAAAAGCCCTGCGTGTGTGTGTGTATATATATATATATATATATATATATATATATATACATTCTAAAGCAAATCACGTTTTAAGAATCTGTTACAATTATACAGGCTGACAACCCTAAGCTACTGCCCTGCATTTACCAGCAGTGTTGTCACCCTGCTGTGCATTTGGTATCCTGTTCAGATAGGTAGACCAACTGAAGAGGTTCACACAGCAGGCTGACAATGTGGTGCTAATTGCAAGGAAATGGCTTGGCGTTGTATTCCTGCAACTGGAAGTAGTGTTTTTGGCAGGATCTTCAGGTCAAAAACATTGCAACAGATTCACAGAAAAAAGTGATTAGCTTACGAAAACTGTATGTAGTGAGGCATGATGCCAAACATACTGAAGAACAGCGTCTGGGTATACATACACTTGTTGGTGAAGCAGTTTGCACTAAGGTAGCCTGTCAATAATGCAATATGACACAGCAATAGGTGTTATGCAATGCTTATTTTTCAATGTGTGATTCCTGAGCAAAATAATGGGCTGTAACCAGGGGCGGACTGACAACTCATGGGGCCCCCAGGCAATAGGAGATTATGGGGCCCCAGGGCAATAGGAGATTATGGGGCCCCCAGGCAATAGATTATGGGGCCACACAGTATATACGCACACACATACAGTATACATACACAGTATAGACACACAATATATACACACACACACACAGAATACACATACACACACTGAAAACGTACTGGAGAGGCGGGACAGCTATAATCTTGGGATTTTTTTTAAAAACACAGATTTTTACATACTGTCCCTGGTTTTACTGAGGCTGGCAAGCCTGATGGGGCCCCCTAGTGGTGTGGGGCCCTTGGGCAGTGCCCGAATGGTCAGTCCGCCCCTGGCTGTAACATGTATATAAAACACAATATGTAATAATACATTCAGGTAAACATTAGCTTTCAAATGGCACATAAACACACAAAGCAAATGTAATTGGAGAAAAATAAATTATCATTTTTTTCCCTTTTATGTAGACACACCCCACACAAGCGCACACACACAGTTATTTTATGCAGAATGCTCATTTTGATACTGGATAATTGTGATCGCTTTATACTAATCTGGGGAAGACCTCACCACGTACACCCCCTCCCCTGTAGTTACCCAAAAGTTCTACTATACGATCAAGTCATAGAATATGTCTCTAATAGAGTTTTGCTTGTATGCGAGCTCGTCGTGTTCTTTTCTTCAAGTAAGTGAAGATACAACATACCCTTCCAGTAGACTTGCATATAATATTTACAGTACAGTAAGTTCTTCATGTTAGGGATCTTGAATGTGTTCTGATAGACAATCTTTTCCAGGTTTCATACGGTATGCACTCCATGTGAGAGTCGGTTTTGGTGGCTTTAGTCTAAAGGATGGTCAGATGTCAACAGACGCTACAGCTGTTTGTCTTGTTCATTGGAGGTTTACCTTTCTGTTCATTGGGAATCGTCTCCCTTCTCTTCCTTAGCGCCGGACTTAATCGGCAGGGCAGGTTGACCTCTCGCAGTAATTCCCTGAATACTTCAGTCACGTTCAGGTTTTCCTTTGCCGAGGTCTCCAACAAACGACAGTTCCACTCAAGTTCGACCATTCCCATCACGTCATCCCAGAGCACCTTCTGGGCATCACCATTGTCTTTCTTGTTGCCAATCACCACCATAGGTGGGCTTTTTTCCTCCTTCGCATCCAGGATCTCTTCCCTCAATCTTTGTACAATTTCAAAGGACTCTGGGTTATCTACAGAATATACCAGAGCAAACGCGTCTCCGCAACGCATACTTAATTTTCTCATAGCTGGAAATTCATAGCTTCCAGTAGTATCCAGAATTTCAATAGTCACTTGAGTCCCTTCTACGGTTTCGTATTCTGTGCTGTGTAACTCTTCCACTGTTCTCCTATGCTTTGGATCAAAGGTATCCTGTAAAAATCGACGGATCAGAGCTGTTTTTCCCACACCTGCTGCTCCTAAGAATACAAGCCTGATATGGTTTTTCTCCTTAACAGATAATGACATATTTGCAAAGCAGGGTGGTTGGGCTCTCCGGCTAGTAAATAAGAGCCTGATGCTTCGTGGCTAAGACCAGAGTGCATTGATTCCTTGTACCTCCGGACAATATATTCATATTTTCCTCTGTGAGGTAGCCGTGCCTTTATCCAATCAGACGTGGCTGCTTGGAGATGGACGGTAGGGGAGGGGGACCTGACATACTGGTTCACATTAAGTATGTCTGTGTAGATTGTATGTGTCTCTGTTTTTTAACCATTTCACTACAAATTCCTTGCTGTAATATCCCTGCATGATAAATAGTGAATTAATCTCATTTAGTGATTTGTTAATTTTTGACTAGATATCTTAAAAAACGTGCAGTCTCTACTGACCATAGATGGGTTCATTTGTGAATATTTTGGTGATTGAACGTGCATAACATTGCAGCATTCTAGCTATAAAATTTTCCTTGACAACAGATGAAATGGGAGATAACAATAGTGTTTTTTAGACTTTCTTTTTTTCTTGGAAAATCATTCTCTGCAGAGATTCTGAGAACTTCTAGAAGTATAAACAAATGCTAAGCCCTGACGGAAGCCGTTTAATGGATCAGAAAACAACCTAACTAATTGCTGTAAAATTAAACAAAGTCATCTAAAATGATCGCAAAAAGTGTTGCTGTTGTCTGTTCAGCCGCAGTTATATACTGTATAGTAAAAAAAAAAAATAAGTACAAAAAAGTAATTTTATTTTTTGAATGTTTAACCACTGGAAGATTCCCCCCCCCCCCCCCGCATGAGCAGGCCATTTTTTGCGGTACGGTACTGCGTTATTTTAACTGACGCGACGCTGTACCTAAATAAAGTTAATGGGGTAGATTCATGTACAATGGCGCATCGTTGCTCCGGCGTGGCGCAACTTTTTTCCGCTACGCCGTACCAGCGCGGAGAGGCATGTACTTTATTCATCAATGTTTCACTCACCTGCGCAGTGGTTTTTCGACGGCGTAAGGCGGCGGAACTGTAAGTGGGCGTCACCACATGCAAATGATGGTTTGACGGTGGCGCTGAGAGATCCGTACGGTGTACCTTAAACGGCGCATGCGCACTGATGTCACCTGGCTGTCTGCCTCCTGTGCGCATGCGCAGTACGGCGCCGACGTCGCCACCAAGATCCGCCGCACCACTTCCTACTCCAGTGCATAAATACGCGCACAGAAGCGCCACTCACTTGCAAAACGCGACCAGCATTTTTTTGAATTGCCAGGGCTTTTGCATCCTGCTTTTTGCATTTATGATGGCTGCACCAGAGACTCCTGCTGACCGTAGAATGTTAAATTTCAGCCCTCAGGAGAAGGCTGTGATCACCGATGGGCTCTCCCAATATGGTGCCCGCCTCTATGGGCCACAGAGTGCCAACACTGGGAAATCTGAGAAAACCCGCATTTATGCGGAACTTACCAGGCAGGTCAATGCTGTCGGTGTGGCGGACAGGGAGCCCAAGCACATCCGCAAGAAAATCAACGACATGCGGAGACTTGTCAAAGATAAGCTAGTGGCAATCAGGAAGCATGCCAGTGGCACAGGTGGAGGACCAGCCACAAGAATCACCCTGACGGCAGAGGACATGGTCGTGGCCAGGTTGCTGGATAGGGAGCTTGTGGAGGGTCTGCCGGGCTTCGAATCAGGGGATCAGCCTTTGAGGTCAGGTAAGTGTGTTTTATCTGCTTTGTGGTGTGTTGCATGGGTGGGGGGGGGGGGGGTTACATGTGACAAGTGTGTGGGTACTCCAACATGTGATTGTTTTGTGTCATCCACAGATGTGCAGGATGGAGCTGGGCCGTCATTGGTTGCAGGGCGATCCACCCCATCCATGGTGGATCTAGCCCCGACATCATTGCTTGAGGAGGTTGAGGAGGAGCACGTCGGGGTAGAAGAGGATGCTCTGTATTTGCTGGATGAGACCCCCATACCTGGCCCCTCCCAAACCTCCCCCCTCCTGCTAGATTCCCCATCAAGGGACCCCATCCCCTCCAGGGATACCCCATCAAGGGACCCCATCCCCTCCAGGGATACCCCCTCAAGGGACCCCATCCCCTCCAGGGATACCCCCTCAAGGGACCTCCCCTACAGCCGTCCTCCAGCCTCTCAGGCCTCTAGTAAGGCAACGAAAAAAACACGAGGAGTCCCAGACGAGTTTGAGGACCATCTGGCAAGGGACCAAACAAGGCAGACACACCATATTGGGTGTCTTGCGGGTGATCTGCATCGTGTCGCAGATAGCCTGGCGTCCACGGCCGAGAGCCAGGCTGCTTGCACTGTGGCAGTGCAGGAAGCCATCACCCAGCAGGCTGCCCAGAATAACAATATCAATGAAAGTCTGCAGGATGTTGTTGGGAACGGGGCAGCCCTTCTGTCCTGCCTGGTGGACCTGCAAACCACCACATCTGGCCTGGTCTCTGAGGTCCGGAGCCTGGCAGCTGCTGTCCGTGAGGAGGGGAGGCAGACACGGCGCCAACAGCGCAGCAATACCACCCGCCGGCTGCGGATGCAGGCTGCCACCAATACCTACCTCCACCGGCTAGCCGTGGCAATAGAGGGCAGCCAGGCAGCCAGGGAGAGACTGGGGGGGGGTTCAACCACCAGCCCCCCCACCTGTGGCTCGCCCCAGGCAACTGCGCCCCAGGAGCCTAGGGACAAGAAGGAGCCCACGACAGGGCCGTTGATTTATATTAATTTATGTTTGATACTCAGATTATGAGTTTTATTTATTTTTATCTCCCTGCACACGGTGAGGAGTGCAGGCTACAGTGTGAATGTGGTGTGAATGTGTGGGGGTGACACTCCTGCCATTAAGGGGTGTCACCCTCAGTCGTTGGTGAGAAATTATCATCACGACACATGTGAATGGTGTATGAATGTACAGCAACATAATTGGAGCCGTGGCGTGGCGTTCCTGCTCCCAAGTCCCATGTGGTGTACTTCGGTCTAATCCAATTTGATGTGGATGTGGTGTGTGTGTGTGCTAGGGACCACAGTGGTGTGCATGCGTGCATTCTCATTGTGACATGATTAATGTTTATTATTATTGTTTATTGTTTGTTTCTTATACAAGGCGCATAGTTCACAAAACATGTTTGCATCGATGCGCCTGCTTCCCATCCAGTCACGTTACCAGAAACAATGTGTGTGTTTAACGTGAAAAGTAGCCTACCACAAGGACCCTCCTGACTGCTCTTCCCTCAGCAGACGGGGGACCCTCGGGCAAGGGGGGACTGTGTGGTTGGGGGGTCAGGTCATCACGTAAGTCAATCTGCAGGCCCTTTATCATGGCAAATTTGTGCAGCATGCAACATGCCCCAATGATCTGGCACACTAAGTTTGGGGAATACAAGAGGGTACCCCCAGACTTATCCAGGCATCGGAAACATGACTTCAGGAGGCCAAAGGTGCGCTCCACCACTGCACGGGTTTTTATGTGTGCTTCATTGTATCTTTGCTCTCCTCTGGTTTGGGGATCCCGGAATGGAGTCATGAGATGGGGTCCAAGTGCATATGCCGCGTCACCTGGTAAGGAAAAGACAGCAGGATGTTAGTAGTGCATGTGCCCCTTGTGATGTGTGCATCATGGGAGGGGATAGTCATGTCTGCCACCCATGTCACTCACCAACCAGCCAGCTGTCCCCATACACGTTCTGTTCAAATTCTGTGGAGATGGTGCTTTGACAGTATATGTAGCTGTCATGGCTGGACCCGGGGTCCTTGCACGGACGTGCCATATTAGGCCTTGGGCATCAACTATCACCTGTACATTGATGGAATGCCAATGCTTCCGATTGCAGTATATGTGCTCTGTGTCCCGGGGGGGCCGTAGTGCCACATGTGTGCAATCAATGGCCCCCACGGTGCGTGGGATTCGGGCAATTCTGTAGAAATCTGTCATTGCCTTCAGCCGCAGGTCCTCAGTGGTGGGTTTGATGATTTGGTTGGCCATGCGTCTGAGGATTGCAGGGATAACCTGGTGCACACATCTGCTAATGGTGGACTGTGACATCCCAGCCACCAATCCACTTGTTCTTTGAAAAGATCCACTGGCAAGGAAATGGAGTGTTGCCAGGACCTTCACCAGTGGCTGCACTGCTTGTGAGCGGTGTGTCTGGCTGGTGATGTCATCCTGCAGGGTTGTGGATAGTTCCAGGATGGCTTCAGGGCTGAATCTGAATAGGCGAAACACCTCCAAATCACTCATGCCAAACACGTCAATGCGCGTGCGGAATATCCTCTCCCGTGCCCTCCTACATGCACGTCGACGCTGTAGGGCTATGAGCAAGGCTGCCCCTGGCATGTTGGCAGACAGATGTGTTGTCCAGCAAGTGTTTGAGCTCAATTCGTCTGTAACAGTGTTGCTCCAGCTGATCTGTTCAACTCCTGTGCAAAGTTACCCCTGCTTTATGAGGGGTGACTTTCCGCAGGAAATTGCAGTTACGCGCATCGGGTTACGCCGGCACCGGACAAACGTACGTTTCTAAATCGGCGGTTCTCCCTCATTTGCATATTTGAATAGATAATGCATGGGAACGGTTGATCTGTCCCGCGTAAAGATGCGCCAAAGCCACGCCGGCGTGGAAAAGTTACGCCGGTAAGAAGTAGCCTATTTGAAGGCGGATCTGGTATAGTAGGTACGGCGCATGGATCCGACGGCGCAAAGTAACAGTTACGCCGCGCATCTTTAAAAACGCCGGAGTAAGTGCTACATGAATCTACCCCAATGTCATTTTTTTTTCTCACAAATAGAGCTTTCTTTGATGGTATTTGATCACCACTGCGTTTTTTTTTTTTTTTTGCGATATAAACAAAAACATACCAACATTTTTGAAACTTTTTTATACTTTCTGCTATAAAATATATCCAGTTAAAAAAAAAGAATTTAGGCAAATATGTAATCTGCTACATGTTTTGGGTAAAAAAAAAAAGATTTACCAATAAGCGTATATTGATTGGTTTACTCGAACAATATAGCCTACAAACTATGGTATACATTTTATGATTTTTTTTTTTTAATGCTAGTTATGGTGCCGATCAGCGGCTTATAGCGGGATTGCGATTTTTTTTTTTTTTGAATTTTTATTGAAAAATTTTAAACACAGTTTACAACACATTTAAACAAGACTAGACATAGACAGCTCAACATCTTACAACTCTCCATGAAAAACAGCTGGTACATCCTAAAGATAGCAACCTCCACAGAGTAAGCAAGGTAACAGGCTAAGGTCCGCAGCGACCGACATACTCAAGGAAAGGAGGGGGGGGAGGGAAGAAGTCATATCGGAAAAACATGTTTTAGCCAACAGTTTCCGGCTCCTCCACCCAGACCCGCCATATCTTATCGTATTTCTGTGGGCACCCACGATTAGCATAAGTGTCTTTATATAAAAGGAAGGCTGGTGTTCACCAGACGCCGCCACTGCACCAGAGATGGGGGTGATGTTTTTTTCCAGTGCATAGCCACATTCTTGCGGGCATAGAAGAGCAGTATGCTAACTAGTGTGCGTTTGGCAGAGGTTCTGACAACGTTCTCTATGATGCCTAGGAGGCATATTTCCATGGCCAAGGGCAGGTGAGTCTCGGCAATTTTGTTGGTCAGATCCAGCACCGCCTCCCAATAATGAACCACGTCTGGGCATCGCCAGAAAATGTGTGAGAAGTCACCTGGGGAGGTGCCGCAACGCCAGCACTCCTGTGAATGTGTGGGGTTCATTTTGTGTAACCTATATGGGGTGAAGTAAGCCCTGTGCACTATTTTGTACTGCACCAGTCTGTCGCGAACCGACACCAACGTAGTAAAAGGAAGGCCCCATATGTCATCCCAGTCATCATTATCTAATGTAGGGATGTCGGTTTGCCACCTGGCTCGCAGCCCGTCAAGGGGAGGAAGGGACACAAAGAGTAGAAAAGAAATATAGGTGCGAGGTGGGCCTCACGCCACAATCAAATCTAAGCGTCCTCTCCAACTCCGACTGGGCCACAATACAGGAGGACAAAGGAAACTGCGCCGAGAAGGCGTGTGATAGTTGGAGGTACCGAAAATGATAGTGAGAGGGCAAATTGAATTCGGATTAAAGCTCAGTGAGGGGCCTCAATGCTTTTTGCGAAACTATATGTGATACCAACTTCACGCCGTACTTTGACCAAGCAGAGGGATCTATCAGTTTGTAGAAATGATCTAAGGTAGGGTTTTTCCAGATTGGGGCGTTGGGTGAAATTTCAGTGGGTTTACATTTTTCAATGGCCAGGCTGGTTCGCCACGCCCGCAGGGTCGTAGTCATAGAGGGGGTCAGGGAGTATGGCGCACGGGGGCCCCGAAACAGTAAAAACTGAAGGGCCTCCAGCATGGGCGTCCGCTCCATAGGGCAAGGGGGGTCGTTTGCCCCCCCCCTGGAATCGCCAGGGAGAGCCAGGAGCAGGGCTGAACTGGCCCTGGGGCCGATTTAGGCGGTGACTGCAGCGCTCCCCTCCCCTCTAGTTGTCCCTTATTTAGAGTGCCTGTCCCTCTTCTGGAATCAAATCCATTTGTCCCTTATTCCAAAAGGTTCCTCTTTTAGACCTAAAATAAATATACTGTCAATATAGTGTAGTGTTTCAGTCAAGGGAAAGGGGCGCTGTGTAATGTAAAGGGGTCCAGAGCTGTGGGGTGCTGTGTAATGTAAAGGGGTCCAGAGCTGTGAGGTTCTGTGTAATGTAACGGGGTCCAGAGGTGCAGTTGTGGAGAGGGGGTACGCAGTAGTGACAAAGAGATATTGAAAGATGCAGGGGGGTACAGTGGGGTGTTTTTACATTTTAACGTGGGGGGGGGTTGGTGCTTTCAACCCCCGCTAGCGGTCGAAGAAAGGGTAAAATGTCGAAGCGCCCACCTCTGAAAAAATTTCAGCGGACGCCCATGGCCTCCAGCGAGCCAACCACCGAGGCCTCAAGAGCAGTGGAAGTGTTTGTACAATCCGACTGCAGCCACCAGGCCGCCGTCACCAGCTGGGCGGCGAGGTAGTATTTGTAGCAGTCAGGAAATGCCATCCCCCCTTGCGTTCGCGGCCTCATCAAGGTAGTTAGCTTATACCTCGGCGGAGAGGTCCCCCAGATGAAAGAGGAAAAAAGACGATTTAGTTTAGCAAAAAAGGACTTAGGGACCCACTGCGGCGAATGGCGGAAGAGGTAAAGAAGTCTGGGGACTATTTTAATTTTGAGAAGGTTCACCCTCCCCCACACCGACAGAGGGAGGTTGCCCCATGCCTTGGGGATTGCGATTTTGGGGCAGACAATAACTGACACTTTTGACACTTTGTGGGAACCAGTGACACTAATACAGTGATCAGTGCTAAACATATGCACTGTCACTGTAGGTGACCGATCATGCTGCAGTGCACCCAGTGACGCGTTTTGGGAAATGATGTCCACCCAGTGACGTGTTCTGGGGAATGATGTCCATCCAGAACGGGAGAGCTGCAGCCCGGCCGTTATTTTAACTACAGGCTGGGTGGGAAGCGGTTAAAGAACAGGGTTAAAGGGTACAATCAAACCTAATGCTATGTTTCATTTTAGGTAGAGGGTGGTGGGTTAAATCCTCTACTGGTTGCTCAGAGGAGGGGAGTCCAAAGTCTAAACTGAGGTTCCTGAGATGGGAGGTTCATAGTTGAATTGGGGTCCAGTGTATAGATCAGGGGATCCTCAGAGGGGGGTTCCAGCATCCAGATCGAAGATCCTCCAAAGGGGGGGAATGATGTACTTGATCCTTTGGGGGGGGGGGGTGGTCCAGATTAGGGGTCATCTAGATGGAATCATCTACTGGTTCTTTTAAAGAGGGGTCCAGTCCTGGGGTCTCTCAGAAAGCCCAGCATCAGGGGGGGAGGGGTGTAACACCATGTTTTTTCCTGCACCGGGTGACACCAACCCTAGTGACGCCACTGCCCGCATATAGGAATGGGAGCCAGCTATGTCTAGCAGAGGGGGATAGAGGGGGTAGCTCATACCAAACACACCCCCAGTTCGATACCTGTCCAGTCCTCCGAGAACATTGTGCGGTGCATGTGTTCGGAGCACTGCCACTCTCCCAGAGGGATTATCAGGTGTCCTGGCATGATATCTGCTGCTGGGAGCCCCCATCATGGATGTGATGTCAAGAGCCCCAGCAGACTCTGAGCTGTCACTCAAGTGACACCCTTAAGCTGGCCATACACTAATAGAATTTTGGGCAGTTTCTGATAAAACCAGGTGAAATGTGAACAAAACATCAGACCCAACCAGTACCTAGCAGACAGGTTTATCACCTATTGCTTATACGATATGTCTCTACCAGATATTTGACATTTTATTACTTCTGTGCGGATGGATGACTTTGATGTTCTCTGCCACAAATTTTATTAAAGAAGTTCTCATGAACTTATTTTAAACTTATCACGCTATGAAGTTTTTTTCCTATTAATTACATTAATTGACCTCTTCACTCCTGGGAGTCACTGGAGAACGTCTGGAGCCGAGCAGAATGCTCATGAGCTTTGAGTGAGAACATGCCTTGGGATTTCTGAAGAATGAAAGGATTCCCTCTCCTGCACTCCTCTACTTCCAAGAACCCTTACCTTATGCCTGTATGATCTCTGTATTAGGGATCCATCTTTTGTGGTAAGGGGCCACTTCCCCCAAACTTTTTATCTATTGTTTCCTGCATATTCAAGTTTTACCAATGTATGGAAGAATTGATTCTACTATTTGCTGAAAACCCTTTTTCCCCCCTCGTCTTCCAGGACAGCCCTGAGATATATGGCTCCTCCCTCCGGGACAGGAAACACATTCACCCAAATTATAAAAGGAGGTCCTCCAGGCCTTCTCCTCAGTTTTTTGTGTTTCCTGCCGGACGGGAAGGAGCACATTTGGTAACGATGCTACTTTTGTATTTTTTCCCCAGTTCTCCCCTTGTGGGAGTAAGAGCTGAACATACCTCCTACAGCA
Source organism: Rana kukunoris (assembly GCA_029574335.1). Taxonomy (NCBI): domain Eukaryota; kingdom Metazoa; phylum Chordata; class Amphibia; order Anura; family Ranidae; genus Rana; species Rana kukunoris. The sequence continues at coordinate 106,453,366 of CM056060.1, read as the reverse complement.
CGCCTCTGGCTCAGGGGTAGAGAGTGTCGCTGATGGCCACCGCTGCCTTGGCTCAGCGAGAGTGGGACCCCTGGTTGACGGCAGTGTGTTCATGGCCTCAGCTCCGAAAGCAGCGGTGAAAGGCGAGAGACGCCATAGGCCGCGTTGTGGATACAGCACTTCCATTATGCCCAGAATGTGTTAGCAGTCTGATAAAAGATGACTCAGTTACTGCTTGCCGCCAGTTATTATCCTCTGTTAAGGAGGAAATGGCGTCCACATTCCAGGCTTTTAAAGGACTGATAGACAGGATGCAGGGTCCCGTCTCGCCCCTACCTAGAGCATCTAGTATGCCTGCCCTGTCCCAGACTCAAGAGGAGGAGGAGTACAGGGAGCAGACTCCTAGGTCTATTGCTTCCTCTCAGGCAGGATCAGCATCAGATTCTGAGGCAGAAGATGATTCCTCCAGGGCTTCTAGGTACAAATTGTCCTTGGAAGATGTAGGACACCTACTAAAGGCTATTTATGATACCTTGGAGATCCGTGAGGAACAGGTTCAGCTCTCCAAGCACGACCTCATGTACCAGGGGTCTAGTGCAAATAGATCTAGGGTTTTTCCTGTTCACAAATCCCTGATTGACACAATTCTGCGGGAGTGGGAACAGCCTGAAAAAAGACCATTCTTTTCAGGCTCCCTTAAACGGAGATTCCCCTTTGATTCGGATGGGTCTCAGCCATGGAACAAGGTTCCAAAATTAGATGCCCCTTTGGCCAGGATATCAAGAAAAACGGATCTGGCCTTTGATGATTTGGGGGCCTTGAAGGACCCGATGGATAAGAGAGGGGACTTGTTGTTGAAGAGAGCTTGGGATGCCTCTTCAATAAGTCTGAAGCCCGCACTAGCAGCAACTTGTGTAGCTAGAAATCTAGAATGTTGGCTTACTCAGTTGCAAACCCACATTCAGGCGGGTACATCTAGACAGGAGATATTAAAATCTTTTCCTCTTCTTTTTAAAGCTGTAGGCTTTTTGGCTGATGCCTCTGAAGAATCAATAAAGTTGGCAGCTAGATCAGCAGCCTTGGTAAATGCAGCCCGAAGATCAGTGTGGCTGAAAACTTGGACAGGTGATGCCGCCTCCAAGTTAAAACTATGTGGGTTATCCTTTTCAGGTGACCACCTTTTTGGGTCAGGCCTACAGGAAGCGCTAGAAAGGACTCAGGACAGAAAAAAGGCTTTTCCTGAGAGAAAGAAAAAAGCTGAGGGAAAACGTTTTTTTCGAGGTTTCAAACAAAACCTACAAAAGGAAGGCCAACCAAAGAAACACTGGGCAGGCCATAAGGGTAGGGGGAGAGGAGGAATATTGTTTAATCCTCCTCAAACCACCCCCAAGCCACAGTGACTCTTGCGTCCTGGTGGGAGGAAGATTGGGGCAGTTTCTCCCACAATGGACCATGGCAACTTCAAGTCCGTTCATTTTAAACATAATCAGGAACGGATACAAGTTGGAGTTCACGACAACACCCCCCCCCCCAAGTTTTCTGGTTACCCAGCCTCCCAGGGACAGGGAAAAGGCAGAGGCCCTGGGCCTGTCTCTGGGGGAATTGGTGGACCAAAAAGTTCTAATTCAAGTTCCACAAAAGGAACAAGGTCAAGGGACATATTCCCATGTATTCGTAGTAAAAAAAACATCGGGAAAATTCAGAATGATCTTGAATCTTCGTCCCCTGAACAAATTTGTAAAGTACAAGAAGTTCAGAATGGAGTCGATTTTCACAGTGGCAAGGTCTCTGTTTCCGGGGTGCTACATGGCCACCCTGGATCTCAGGGATGCATACTTACATGTCCCAATTTATTTAGATTTCCAAAAATTTCTCAGGGTGGCGGTGAAGGTGAACTCGGAAATCAGACACTTCCAGTTCCAAGCCCTTCCCTTTGGTCTGTCCTCATCGCCGAGAATTTTTACAAAAGTCCTGGCAGAGGCTCTAGCACCGCTGAGAAACAAGGCGATAATTGTAATTCCTTATCTGGACGATCTCCTGTTCGTGGCAGGATCAGCCCAACAGCTGGAAAAGGATTTGCAGGAAGCTCAGAACTTTCTCTCCTCTCTCGGCTAGATAGTCAACCGAGACAAGTCTCAATTGACCCCATCCCAGGAGGTTGTATACCTAGGTTACAGGATATCTTCTGTAGAGAACATTTTTTATCTCCCAGAAGAAAAAATGGTAAAGGTAGAACAGGCAGTAGCCCAGTTACAGTCCAACCGAGAGGCTTCGGTCAGACAAATTATGAGGGTGCTGGGGTTTATGACTGCATGTTTTCCAGCGGTACCCTGGGTGAGGTTCCATCAGCGTCCATTGCAGCAACTAATGCTTCGGTTTTGGAGTGGCCAAAGTCAAGACTTGGAGGTCCAGGTTCCAATCTCGTCCCGAGTCAAAAGGACTCTATGGTGGTGGCGAACGCGCCACAATCTAGACAAAGGTCTAACCTGGACCCTGCCGGTAGAAACAGTAGTAACTACAGATGCCAGTGCCTGGGGGTGTGGAGCCCACCTGGGGGAGGCAGTGGCCCAGGGAACATGGTTTCCAAGAGAGGCAGAACGTTCCTCAAACCAGAGAGAGCTCCTGGCAGTCCTGAAAACAATCAAGGTGTTCCAAACAAGCCTGAAGGGGCGACATCTGCAGGTCCGCACAGACAATGCAACAACTGTGGCATATGTGAACAAGCAGGGAGGGACGAGAAGCCCTGCTCTTCAGGGTATAGCCAACAAATTTTTTTCCTGGGCAGAAACAAACCTGGCTTCATTGACAGCGGTCCACCTAAAAGGCACCCAGAACTCTCTAGCGGATTATCTGAGCCGTCAACAGGTGAGTCAGGACGAGTGGGCACTACACGAGGAGGTTTTCGCTCAAATAGTGCAGAAATGGGGTCAACCCGGAGGTGGACCTTTTCGCCTCCGAAAGGAACAGGAAGGTAATCCAGTTCTTCTCGATCCATCCAGGAGACAGGGCTACAGGGATAGATGCTTTTTCCAGAACATGGAAGTTCAACAGCTGCTACGCCTTCCCTCCAATAAGGATGATCGCAGCAGTCCTTCAGAAATTTCGGGCGGAAAGAACGGATCTAATTTTGGTTGCTCCTTTTTGGCCGAAAAGACCCTGGTTTGCCATTTTGAAAAATCTGGCCATTCTCTCCCCATTTCGTCTTCCCAGCAGGAGGGATCTAATTTCGCAGGGTCCCATTCTTCATCCGCAGGTAGACAGACTAAACCTAACTGCGTGGTATCTGAGGAACAGTTGCTGAGAACACAGGGCTTCTCAGAGAATGTAATCAAAACCCTGATACAATGCAGAAAGCCTGTTACTAGAACAATTTATGCCAAATTCTGGAAAAAAAAATTGTTCCTGGTTAGAAGAGCAGGGAATCGATCAACCAGGGGTCCCAGCCATTCTAGATTTTCTGCAGGCAGGGGTAGATATGGGTTTATCTCCAAGTACCCTAAAAGTGCAGGTTGCGGCCCTTAGTGTCTTTCTTCAATGTTCCCTTCAGCAGAATTCTTTTATTAAGAACTTTTTCAAAGCCTTGTCTAGATCTAGGCCGGTGAAGATCTCACCCTGTCCTCCTTGGGATCTCTCCTTGGTACTTAAAGCATTGTCAGCTAGTCCATTTGAGCCTCTGGAGGAATCTATCTTAAAATGGATAACCCTTAAGACAGTTCTGTTGGTAGCAGTCACTTCCGCCAGGCGGGTAAGTGACCTTCAGGCGCTTTCTATCAGAGAGCCATTTTTGTTAATTTATGAGGATAGAGTTGTGTTGAAAACAGACCCCAGCTTTCTCCCCAAGGTGGCGTCCTCATTTCACAGGACACAGGACATTGTCCTTCCGATTTTTTTGTCTCCCTCGAGCTCAGAGGGGACATCTCTAGATGTCAAGAGATGTATTTTAATTTATTTAGAGGTAACCAAGGAACTCAGAAAGTCTGATTCTCTTTTTGTTAATTTTTCGGGGATTAGGAAGGGGCAAAAAGCATCTAAGTCTTCCATTGCCAGGTGGATCAGGTTAGCGATAGCTAAAGCTTATGAGTTAGCGGGTTAGCAAGCCCCATTTGTCAAAGCACACTCTACTAGAGCGGTTTCGAGTTCTTGGGCGGAAAAGGCCGGAGCCACTCCGGAAGAAATTTGTAAGGCGGCAACATGGTCAAACTATACAACCTTCGCCAAGCACTATCGCCTGGACTTAAGGGTCCTCCAGGCGGCTACCCCACCCTGACAAGTACGTTTCTTGTTTATCATCTCAGGGCTGTCCTGGAAGACGAGGGGGGAAAACCGGAGTTAGGCTTACCGGTAACTCTCTTTCCAGGAGTCTTCCAGGACAGCCCGGTTTCCCACCCGGAGTTTATAGTTTGTAAACAGGAGTTGGATATGTGTACTGACGATGTGTTAGTATGTTATGTTTTTCAGAGCCTTCAGGAATTCTTGGATGAACTGAGGAGAAGGCCTGGAGGACCTCCTTTTATAATTTGGGTGAATGTGTTTCCTGTCCCGGAGGGAGGAGCCATATATCTCAGGGCTGTCCTGGAAGACTCCTGGAAAGAGAGTTACCGGTAAGCCTAACTCCGGTTTTTTCATCTAAGAAAAGTGGACTGCATATTTTCACCTTAATGAACCTTTTCAGTGAACTTTGAATTGCTTTTCTTTAAATTGTGTTTTTTATTTATTTATTTTTTATTTATTTTTCATGGTATATATATTTTTTTGGAGGTTGCGCTTTTATTTTTGTATTTAGAAATGTGAGCAGTGCATGGCCCTGGTAGCACCCTACTATTGCTCATCCTTTGCATCCTTCAATCCTAAAATCAAAGGATCTAAGTGGGTATTTCTCAGGCCAAACAGAGAGAACAGCCAATCAGCTTGGCAGCACTCGCTGTATTCTGAAAGTCGTCAGAACACAAAAGTCTCAGAGGGAGATTTGTCCATCCATGCTGTTTAGTTTGGATAGAGGGATTAAAAAAAAAAAAATTCCCAATTAAAAATGTGTATGGCCAGCATTACAGTAGGCACTCCTCGAGGAAAAGTGGGTTATGAAGGGCAAGAAGGGAGGGGTCTGTGTTAGAGAATTGACTCTTCCTGAAGAGGTAAATTTTGCTAGCAAGTTTAAAGGCACAATACAAGTGAATAAAAACCTTTTTATTTTTATTTTTTTTATGGTAACAAAAACCCTGAAAATACTTGATTTTTCCTGTGCTTTTATCTACAATTTTATAAGTAAGTGACAGACTTTTTGAGCAGCTCGTTTAGGGGCCTGTGTTGATGGCATCAGTTTGATGTCAGTTTGAGATCATTTAGAATTAATTGACCGATCAATTTGATTTGCACTCAGGCCCACAATTCTGATTGCGTAATTTTACTGCGATTCGTCGGGTGTCAATTGTGGCAAAAATCGTGGCAGTATTGGCAGTATTGTGGCAATTCCCTCTGCGATCCAGGGTGCCTAGATGTTAATGGAGCCTTAAGCAAAAAAAAAAAAACAGTTAACACAGATCAAACCTGTGATTTACCCAGTCAGGAAAAAAGAAACAGGTTTGCTTTTATTCTTCCCTCTCCAGCAACATGTACTTGCCTCATCTTTGCCTCATCTTTGCTTCCCCGATATTCAGTGCGGCGCATAGCAGCAGTCTCAGGGCTTTTGGATGTCTACACAAGGGAGGCTTTTACAGGTACATACTGTGAAAGACCCAACCAGGACAGGGGCTTTTGGAAAGAACTGCAGGATGGCCTTTTGCCCACTAACTATTAGGGCTGCGCATCTTCACCGGTCTCACAATTCGATGCGATTAAGATTATCAAGTCCACGATTCGATTAGATTCCGCCATGCATCAGGATTGCAGTGAAAGTGCGCATGGCTCTCCCCCCAAAATACTAAAGAAGATGATCAGAGACTGCAGACGTGGTACAGGAGATGATCAGAGACTGCGGACATAGTACAGAAGATGATCAGAGACTGCAGACATAGTACAAGAGATGACCAGAGACTGCGGACATAGTACAGGAGATGATCAGAGACTGCGGACATAGTACAGGAGATGATCAGAGACTGCGGACATAGTACAGGAGATGATCAGAGACTGCGGACATAGTACAGGAGATGGTCAGAGACTGCGGACATAGTACAGGAGATGATCAGAGACTGCGGACATAGTACAGGAGATGATCAGAGACTGCGGACATAGTACAGGAGATGAGCAGAGACTGCGGACATAGTACAGGAGATGATCAGAGACTGCGGACATAGTACAGGAGATGATCAGAGACTGCGGACATAGTACAGGAGATGATCAGAGACTGCGGACATAGTACAGGAGATGATCAGAGACTGCGGACATAGTACAGGAAATGATCAGAGACTGCGGACATAGTACAGGAGATGATCAGAGACTGCGGACATAGTACAGGAGATGATCAGAGACTGCGGACATAGTACAGGAGATGGTCAGAGACTGCGGACATAGTACAGGAGATGGTCAGAGACTGCGGACATATTACAGGACATGGTCTATATTTACCTGGAGGGATTGGCATTTAGGTGGTTAAAACAGGCAGGACATATCAACTCACTGCCTGTCAAATGCTTTTGAAAAGTGACCTGAGCATGGATCACTTTTCAGAGGAGTGGCAGTGCCTGCTGCAAGTGAATACAAGCCTTTGGGCTCACACTGGTGTGCTGCGGTTTGGCTGCAGTGCTGGTGTACTGGTGGGTTTCCTTAGCCGCAGAACCTCAGACTTTTAGGTTGCACATTTTTGTTGCATTTTCTGAAAGTGTACCAAAGATGCAGCATTCAGAACATGCAGTAAAAATGTGAAACCTCTATGGAGCCAGGGGCAACATGCAGGAAGACAGACATGCCAGTACACCAGCACTGCAGACAAACAGCAGCATGTCAGTGTGAGCCCACATCACAATACCTAGGAGGGCATGGTAGTGACACAGGCTGCTAGAAAAACAAATCTTTAGCTGCAGAGAAGTTCACTTACTTGGCCAGTCCCAGCCTCCAGGAGTCTCGTTGGATTCAAGCAGACTGCTCAGATTGAACTTTCCCGCCCACACATCCTCTTCTCGAACGACACAGGCTGGCCGGAGTGTGGGTGGGGAAACAGAGAAGGTCCAGCTTCTGCCAGCCATTCATGTGGAGGAAGGAGGGGCTGGGCGGGGCTGTGCTGTGCTCTGTAACACAGTCAGCTCAGCCCTATGGAGAAACATCGCTGGCTCACTGGATGGAGCTGAGGGAAGGTTTGTGTGGAGGAAGGAGGGGCTGGGCGGGGCTGTGCTGTGCTGTGCTCTTTAACACAGGCTGTCAGCTCAGCCCTGTGGAGAAAACATCGCTGGCTCACTGGACGGAGCTCAGAGAAGGAAACCTATGAACGTGCGCTCTCCCGGGAGGGGCGGGGCTAAACACCGATTATGACGGTCTCCTGCATCGGTGCCGAATCGGGAACACCCGAATCGCGATGCACCGATGCAACGATTATATTTGACACCCCTACTAACTATGGGCCATGGCTTTTAAGGGAACACTACTCTTTGGGAGGTGTGCGCCTCGGGACCCTTGGAGTGGCCTTGCTTCTAATTCAAGTCCATGTTTCTCCAAAACACAGACTCTGGGAACTGGAGGACCCATATACATATTTGGGGACCACTGGAGGACCCATATACATATTTGGGGACCACTGGAGGACCCATATACATATTTGGGGACCTCTATGCCCAACCCAGCAATGACTGCTTTAGACTGAGAAACTTAGAGCAGATGTTAATATGATCCTCTCAAAGCAACCTGATACTGGGGTCTCCTGCTATAGTCTGTTTATTAAGATGCTCTGTGTCTTTTTGTTAACCACTAGCCGACCAGCCGCCGTGGTTCTACGGCGGCAGGTCGGCTCTCCTGCGCGAGAGCCCGTAGCTCTACGTCGGGACTTTCGCGGCCGCTAGGGGGCGCGTGCGCGCCGCCCGTGGCCCGCGCAGTCGCGCGCCGCCGGCGGCCCGCGCGCGCGCGCCCCCGCTCGCCCCCGAGTCCCGCGCGCGTGCCCGGCGGGCGCGATCGCCGCCGGGCACGCGCGCTCGTTCGTTACAGAGAGGGGAACGAGAGCTGTGAGTGTAAACACACAGCGCTCGTTCCTGTCAGCGGGGGAAACGCTGATCTTCTGTTCATACAATGTATGAACGGAAGATCAGTGATTCCCCCTAGTGAGTCCACCCCCCCATACAGTTAGAACACAAATAGGAACACACATTAACCCCTTCCCTGCCCCCTAGTGTTAACCCCTTCACTGCCAATGGCATTTTTATAGTAATACAATGCATTTTTATAGCATTGATCGCTATAAAAATGCCAATGGTCCCAAAAATGTGTCAAAAGTGTCCGATTTGTCCGCCATAATATCGCAGTACCGAAAAAAAACGCTGATCGCCACCATTACTAGTAAAAAAAAATATTAATAAAAATGCCATAAAACTACCCCCTTTTTTGTAAACGCTATAAATTTTGCGCAAACCAATCAATAAACGCTAATTGCGATTTTTTTTAATGAAAAATATGTAGAAGAATACGTATCGGCCTAAACTGAGGGAAAAAAAAAAAATTTTATATCTTTTTTGGTGATATTTATAATAGCAAAATGTAAAAAATATTGCATTTTTTTCAAAATAGTCGCTCTATTTTTGTTTATAGCGCAAAAAATAAAAACCGCAGAGATGATCAAATACCACCAAAAGAAAGCTCTATTTGTGGGAAAAAAGGACGCCAATTTTGTTTGGGAGCCACGTTGCACGACCGCGCAATTGTCAGTTAAAGCGACGCAGTGCCGAATCACAAAAAGTGCTCTGGTCTTTGGACAGCAATATGGTCTGGGGCTAAAGTGGTTAAAGTGGAGTTCCACCCAAAATTACAAGTATATCTTATAGCTTTCCGTACATAGCATACATCTTCTAACGCTGCACTAAAAAAAAAAATTGCGGTTTAAATACCTAGTTATTTTCCTTTTCATTGCTACCTCCTGCCTCTCGCTCCCGCCAGAGTAGGGGTGCACCCTGCTTTCCCCGTCTCCGCACTGTCTCATGGGAGCTAAGTGTTATCTTTCCCAAGAGTCAGTGCGGTGCGCCGACCAGCAAAATCTCAAGTGAATTAAAATCAGGAAGTGACATGTGACGAGAGCGTATCTTAATTCGCCATTTTAAATAAGGGCACGCAGGTGTATTTGCACATTGAGACAAGGGGAGCGCACGCACCGCTGTGGTTGCCATCACAACGGGGCGGGGACTTTCGATGACGCCGCACGTTGTGATGGCAAACCCGGAAGTTCATGGGGCTGCTCATTGTAAACACAATTCACCGCATTCAGGAAATTAGTGCTTGTGGGCTTCACATGCCCACAAGAAAAATGGAAACTGCCTTACGCTAATTATATAAGTTATTCTTTCTAAAGAAAACGGACAGTGGATGATTTTGAAAACCAAAACAGTGAGTATTTATCTGCAATGGAAAAAAAAAAGAAAAGAATGGCCGCAGAAACTCCACTTTAAGTACGTCTCTCCCATTGTGTGCCACCTAGGTGTCCGCCACCCTGTATGTAGCCCGTGTATGTAGAGTTAATTGAGTAAGGTATTGTTTGGCTAAATCTTGTAGGCTCTAATACAGACGATCAGATTTTTCTATCGGTTTTTTTATCCATAGGAAAAATTTAAAACACGTTCTATTTTTTTTCACCGATGGGAATCAAAACGATAGGTCCCACACACGATCGGCTTGTCTGATGAAAAAAGTCCATCGGTCTGTTTTCATCGGACAAACCGATCGTGTGTACAGGGCTCAAGCCTTCAATTGACAGATTCAGCCTTAATTAATTTGGATTTTCATATGAATGCATTTCTTAACAAAACTAAAGAATTTCAGGAGTAACAAAATAAATGTATTTTTCGGACGAAACCGAGATTGCAAAACAAAGTATTTCAGTGTGCACATGTCTATACACCAGTAGGACAAAAAGAAACAAATTTGTTTTCGGAATGTTTGTTCAATTTTCTGTTTGATAATTTTTGACCCGTAGTGATAGAAAAATGTATTGGATGAAAACCTTAAATTAACAAAATTCCAACTGTGAATTTGGTTATCATTTGGGAAAAATTACGCATATTTTAATGCACATGTGCATCCTGAAATAGATTGTAGATTTTAAAACATTGGCATGGCAATTGAACAAAAGTTTTCAGTTTTTTTTTAATGAAATTAGTTGAGTCCATAATGGTACTGTCCAATATTCTAGAAAACAATTTTTCAGATTTTTCCATATGCATGTTTTAATAAAATTCTGCTGGTGCATTATATAAATTCTGCTGGTGCATGGCCAGCTTCAGCCCTGTTTTTCTGGATAAATTGTACAGAGGCAAAATTAAAGCTAAATTTGTATTCATAAAAAAAGGTTTCAAATTTAATGGGTTGGATATTGAAGTGTCATTTTTTTTCCTTTGTGACTACCCAAATGTTATCCGGTAGTTTATGTATGTGCACATGCACCATTAATGTTGTTGCCTCACCTGGTATCTTACATTGTATTTCTAGCGCTACATTTTTTGTTTACTATCTATAGGCTTTGTTTGTTTGTATGTAGCAGCTTACTTAATTTATCTAGAGTTAGCGCAGTTTTTTCTTTATTTTACATCTCATTATACATCACGTCTGTAGTCGAACTACTGAGGCAGAGGAAGGGACAGGGGCTGTGTATCCTATGCAATCTATCATGCCATAAAACATCTAGAGCAGGGGCAGCTCAGAGCACGTGTAACACTGAACACTGACTTACCTCAGTTCTCTCTCTGTGCAGCCCGAGATAGAGATGGGAGGGGGAGGCATTCCAACTGGAGTTGGTGGAGACCAGTGTTGTTCATCTTCCTTTAAAAAAGTAACTAGTTACAATTAGGGGTGAGCTTCGAGTTCCAGTCAAACTCATGTTCGACTCGAACATTGCCTGTTCGCCGAACAGCGAACTATTTGGGGTGTTTGCAGCAAGTTTGTGTGAACTTTGGAACCCTGTTAAAGTTTATGGGACTCGAACGTTGGAAATCTAAAGTGCTACTTTTAAAGGCTAATATGCATGTTATTGTAATAAAAAGTGTTTGGGGACCCGGGTCCTGCCCCAGGGGACATGTATCAATGCAAAAAAAGTTTTAAAAACTGCAGTTTTTTTGGCAGCAGTGATTTTAATAATTCCTTTAAGTGAAACAATAAAAGTGAAATATTCCTTTAAATTTTGTCCCTAGGGGGGGTGTATAGTATGCCTGTAAAGTAGCGCTTGTTTCCCATGCATAGAACTGACCCTGCACAAAGTGTCATTTCTGAAGGAAAAAAAGTAATTTAAAATCACTTGCGGCTATAATGAATTGTCGGCTCCTGGCAATACAGAGAAAAGTCATTCATGAAAAAAAATGTGTGGGGGTCCACGGCATTTTTTTTTTTAAATTTGGGGTGGAGTTCCCCTTAAAATCCATACTAGACCTGAAGGGTCTGGAGTGAATATTTGGAGGGAACCCCACATCATTTTTTCTTAATTTGACGCAGGGTTCCCCTTAATATCCATACCAGACCCGAAGGTGAGTGATTTTAAAATACTTTTTTCCTTCAGAAATTACATTTTGTGCAGGGACAGTTCTAAGCACAGGAAACAAGCGCCACTTTACAGGCATACTATACACCCCCCAGATACGAAATTTAAAGTAATATTTAAATTTTATTGTTTCACTTTAAGCATTATTAAAATCACTGCTCCTGAAAAAGCGGCTGTTTTTTAAAACGTTTTTTTGCATTGATACATGTCCCCTGGGGCAGGACCCAGGTCCCTAAACACTCCCCTGGGGCAGGCCCCGGTCCCCAAACACTTTTTAGGACAATAACTTGCATATTAGCCTTTAAAATTAGTACTTTAGATTTCAAACGTTCGAGCCCCATAGACTTTAACAGGGTTCTAAAGTTCACACAAACTTTTGGTCTGTTCGCAGGTTCTGGTGCGAACCGAACCCAGGGGTGTTCGGCTCATCCCTAGTTACAATTACAAGTTACTTGTCCGAAAAAGTAATTGAGTTAGTGACTCAGTTTCTTTATTGGCAAAGTAACTAGTTACTCGGAAAAGTAACTGAGTTTTATTTTTAATATATTCTACAATGCAATTACGTTCTATAACATCTTTATTATCAAAGATGTTTATATTAACTGATTGAAGAATAAAAACACTATATACAGTATTTTAGAACATTTCGTACTGTGTACAATTATTAATATCATCATCACACTCCACCTGCCCAGGCAGCAATACTGTACAATATAGATTCAGTGTGCAGTGTGGCAGGCCCAGCAAATGCAATACTGTGTACAATTATTAATATCATCATCACGCTCCACCTGCCCAGGCAGCAATACTGTACAATATAGATTCAGTGTGATGCTGGGCCTGCCTGGGCATGTGGAGCGGTCCGGTTGAGTGTCCCGTCATCTGTCCCCCCCCACTCCCAATCCCATGCCGCTCGCCTCGGCTCTTCACCTGTGCAGGGCCACGGCCCACGGTCGGTGCACTGCTGGCGCGGTGAGTGTCCTCGGAGTCCGGACCGTTGGTGGTGGAGTGGAGCCTCTGCGGCGGCCGGGGGAGATGTCGGTGGATGTCAGCGGCTGAGGTGACGGTGACAGAGTGAGAGTCTGCCCGGACTGCCCCCCCCCCATGCACTCAATGTAATGCGGTAACGCCGCCAATGTAATGGCAATGGCGTTGCCGATGGGGTAATAGTAATCAGGTAGATTACTAGTTACCCCTTGGAGGGCAATCGTTACGTAACAGTGTTTATTTAAACACTGTTACTTACAACACTGGTGGAGACAGTGTGGGATCCAAGACTCTCAGTGTGAGGAATTCATTCCTGCACATCAGCACTCAGCAGCCACTGAAAACTAGAACCCTTGTGTCAGGAAGAGGAGCGTCCCCTCCCCTGAGCACTGCCAGGCTGGACAGGCCGCCCTATGCTCACACACCAGTTCTGGACGGACACACACCTATGCTTACACGGACACAAACAAGGAGAGAAGGAGGGAGGGGAGAACACCCCCTCTGCAGGCGCCTGGGTGCAAAGCACCCTGTGCACCCTGCCTAGGATCGGCCCTGGGTGGGGTCTTCCAATGTGAGATTCTTGGCTTGCCCTGCCCCTGTGCCTGTTAAAGTGGGATTCCGGGAATTTTTTTTGTTTTTGCAAGCTAAAATTAATCACATTAAATATTCCCTAAAACATATTAATAGCTCCCCAATCGTTCCAGAAATCATTGCAAACACTTGCCTTATATCCTCCAGCTCATGTTGTAGTCGTATCCATCATATGTGGGCATGTGAAGCCCAGTTTCTTTTTCTTCCGGGTTTTCAGGGAGAGGTCCATGCTGGGCGATTTTTAGGCACAGTAATGCCCAGAGACTCCTGGGAAATGAGTGTCATCATTTCCCAGGAGGCAATGAGGTCTTAGGACAGGAAGTTGAACCACCTAGGACCAGGAACTAGGCAGATTATGAAATCTGCCTAGTAACAGCCAGATAGAAGTGAGTAAAACATTTACATATTTTTTTATATATATTTTTTTACATTAACCACTTGTCATCTGCCCACCGTCAAATGACGGCGGGCAGACGACTCCATTGTTCTGACATCACGTCATATGACGTGATGTCCCTTTAAAGCCGCGGGCGGGCGCGAGCGCGTCGCCGGCGGCGCGCGCGCGCACCCGCCGCTCCGCGGGGATCCCGTGCGAGTGCCCGGCGGCAACGATCGCCGCCGGGCACACGCGATTGCTCAGTAACTGAGCTGGGACGTGCAGCTCTGTGTGTAAACACAGAGCTGCACGTCCCTGTCAGGGAGAGAGGAGAGCGATTGTGTCCCTTGTACATAGGGACACAATCGGTCACCTCCCCCAGTCACCCCCCCGCCCCCTACAGTTAGAACACTGGCTAGGACATACATTTAACCCCTTCCCCGCCCCCTAGTGGTTAACCCCTTCACTGCCAGTCACATTTATACAGTAATCAATGCATATTTATAGCATTTTTCACTGTATAAATGTAAATGGTCCCAAAAATATCAGAAAAGTGTCTGAAATGTCCGCCATAACGTCGCAGTCCCAATAAAAAAATCGCAGATCGCTGCCATTAATAGTAAAAAAAAAAAAAAAAAAAAAATTCCATAAACTATCCCCTATTTTGTAAACGCTATAAATTTTGCGCAAACCAATCGATAAACGCTTATTGCATTTTTTTTTTTACCAAAAATATGTAGAAGAATACGTATCGGCCTAAACTGAGGGAAAAAATATTTTTTTTATATATTTTTTGGGGTTATTTATTACAGCAAAAAGGAAAAAATATTGAATTTTTTTAAAAATTGACGCTCTATTTTTGTTTATAGCGCAAAAAATAAAAACCGCAGAGGTGATCAAATACCACTAAAAGAAAGCTCTATTTGTGGGAAAAAAAGGACGCCAATTTTGTTTGGGAGCCACGTCGCACGACCGCGCAATTGTCAGTTAAAGCGACGCAGTGCCGGAAGCTTAAATTTTGTCTGGGCAGGAAGGGGGTGTAGGTGCACAGTAGGTAAGTGGTTAAAGACAAGCTGTTAATAGAAAGTTCATTTTTAGGGTGGAACTCCGCTTTAAGCTGGCCATACACCAATTGAAAGTGTTTAGATTTGACCTCCTATTATATTGTTTTGGTAAATCTAACGGAAATCTATAGAAGAAAATTGTTTAATGTATGGCCAGCCGTAGTCTGCGCAATCTCCAGAGAATTGTGCAGCTCCTTAATCCCCGCAATCAGGATTCATGAAATATATTATTCCCCGCAGATTCTGCACTTCCAATTTCTGGAGAATCGTGATTTGTTTGAAAAGCGACTCATTTGCCTGATCCGCCTCAGTATCACCAATCTACTGCAAATCGATTTACTCAGCAACCTTCACTGCTTTCTTCTGTCACTCAGAACATTACAACTGATATCTGCTTGAACCCTGCACACATGTTTCACTGCTGACATTATAATGCTGTAACAATGTTGCCCCGTGCATCTCTTAATTTATTTATTTAACTACTTCCTTACTGGGCACATAGACCCCCCTCCTGACCAGGTGAAATTTCAGCTTCCGGCACTGCGTCCCTTTAACTGTCAATTGCGCGGTCGTGCGACATGGCTCCCAAACAAAATAGGTGTCCTTTTTTCCCCACAAATAGAGCTTTCTTATGGTGGTATTTGATCACCTCTGCGGTTTATATTTTTTGCGCTAAAAACCTCTAATAAATAGCCTAATTAAAAAAAAAAAAAAAAACATATTTTTTCTCAGTTTAGGCCGATATGTATTCTTCTACATATTTTTGTTAAAACAAAAAACGCAATAAGCGACTGGTTTGCGCAAAAGTTATAGCGCCTACAAAATAGGGGACATAATTATTTATTTATTTTACTAGTAATGGCGGCGATCTGCGATTTTTTTTATTGGGACTGCGACATTATGGCGGACACATCGGACACTTTTTACACATTTTTGGCACCATTCACATTATATACAGCGATCAGTGCTATAAAAATGCACTAATTACTGTATAAATGTGACTGGCATTGAAGGGGTTAACACTAGGGGGTGAGGGAGGGGTTAAATGTGTACCCTGCCTAGTGTTCTAACTGTGGGGGGAGAGGGTGACTGGGGGAGGTGACCGATCTGTGTCCCTATGTACAAGGGACACAGATCGGTCTCCTCTCTCCCTGACAGGACGTGGATCTTTGTGTTTACACACACAGATCCACGTCCATGTCTGTGTACCGCCGATCACGAGTGTCTGGCTGACATCGCGGCCGCCAGGCACGCGCATCGGCATGCCAGTGATGCAGCGGGCATGCGCGCGCTGCTGACACCGCTTACGCGCCCCCCCAGTGGCGCGGAGGAGCGGAGGCCGTAAAAAGACGGCAACCCGGAGAATTAGAACCACTTTGCGGCCGTACGACTTTGTCAGCAAGTGGTTAGAAAGGATTCAGTTACAATTTTTCAGAGCTGCATTATGATAGTGATTGACAGCGGTGAGATTGTCTCCTGGGCATCTGTCATTTTGTAATGTCTACGTATTGGTTAAAAGCCGAATCCTAGAATCACAGATAAACACACTTATGTATTGTAAAAGTTTAACCCCTGGTTATACATAGATGGAGTTTAAAATTTAAGACACCAAATTTGTCTTTTTTTTTTAAATAAGCCTCCTTCCTATGATGTAGCATAGCCATAATATTATTATCTTTTTTAACTACTCTGTAGCTAGGTATATACTGCCAAACAGGGCTTATTTTCTCAGGCAATAAAGCCCCTTTCACACTGGGGCGGGAGGCGCAGTGGCGGTATAGTGGCGCTAAAAATATCGGTGCTATACCGTCGGAATTGCCGCAGGATTTGGCCGCTAGAGGTGCGGTATTAACCCCCGCTAGCGGCCTATAAAGGGTTAATACCACCCACAATGTGCCTCTGCAAAGGCGCATTGCGGGCGGTATTACCGCGGTTTCCCATTGTTTCAAATGGGAAGGAGCGGTATAAATACTGCTCCTCTCACCGCTCCAAAGATGCTGCTTGCAGGAGATTTTTTTTCTCTCCTGCCAGCGCATCATCGCCTCAGTGTGAAAGCCCTCGGGCTTTCACATTGAAAAGGCTGGGCAGGAGTTTTTCAGATGGTATAGCAGCGCTATTTTTAGCGATGTAACACCTGAAAAGCTCCTCAGTGTGAAAGGCCCCCTATATTTAACCAAAATAACCCACTCCAGGGGGTAAAGTGAATCACTGCATTGCGTTTAAATTGCGTTTCCAGTGGAAGGCTGTAGGCAGGTGCCTACTGTATGTTATTTTATTGTGTTTGCATATGTTGTAAAGCTGGTGGAATAGGTCTACACATTTTCTAGCTGATTGCTGCAGGGATCAGGTCATGTATGACTTCTTCCTCTGTAGGTGTGTCACATACGTACTGTGCAAAACCGATTCAGGTACGAATCAGATCCAAATTTTTGCCTGAATTTAAACCTGAATCTGAACCAAAGACGCACAGGACCCTTTTTCATAAATGTGGACCGCGGCCATCCCGGAGATGTGTAAACCGGCTCAGCTGAGAGCTGGTCATTAGACATGTGCGATTCCGTGCATAATGAATGGATTTTCGTACGTATTTTTTAGTATTTGTACATTTGGATCAATTCGAACATCCGAATAGTACTAAAATACGAAAAAATTACAGAATTCCAAATAAGCAAAATAACGAACAAGCGAAAATACGAACGTACAATTGGACAAACTTACTAAAATACGAAACACCGAAACAGCAAAAGAACGAAAATTACATCTATAACGAACGATTTTAATTCCGTATTTTAAATCATTTGTCTGTTCCTAATTTCATTTGAATGTTCGTATTTTCATTTGTGTGTTTTGTAAATCCGTTTCTTTGTCTGTTTGTAAATTTGTGTACTCGAATCGTTCTTTCGAATGGGCACTGGGCAGTGTAGTTAGTGAGTGATGTATCTTACTTAATATCTTATCCAATCAGCTTATCTCTTTTGTGCTGAGTCACATTGGACAGTGTAAAGCCTCGTACGCACGATCGGACTTCAGACAAACTTTTCCGTGGATTTTTGTCAGAAGGGAGTTGGCTGGATTTTTGTTGCTGAAAAGTTTGTCCGTTTGCAGAGCGAACTTTTGTCCGATGAAAACCGAAAAAGTTTGTCCGATAGAGCGTACACACGGTCTAATTGTTTGGAAAACGTGCTCATTTTAAAGTTTGTTGGCAAAAAGTCTGACCGTGTGTACGGGACTTAAGAGAAAGTCTATCCTAATATGGATTAGTCGCGTGTTGAAAATAAAACTAAAATACGAGATTGGGAGTGACCGCGCTGCGATATATTTACAAAAATACAAAATTACAAATCTATTAAAGGAAAATTATTATCTAACAAAATTACGAATTTTGAATCAACAAAAATAAATTAGCCAGAATTACAAATCATTCAGTATCAACAAAAATAAAACTGTTATGAAAATACGAACGGTCCGAGTAGGAAAATTTGCGTCTTACGAAATACGAACGGGTCCGAATAGGAAAACTTGTGTCTTACGAAATTACGAATCTTTACGAATCTACGGGACCAATCGAATGCGGTGAAAATTTTGGCATTGCATGTCAAACTACAATGGCCGATATTATTGGTTGATTTTCATCATGCCTTATCTGCCAGTTGCACCAACTTGGTTCTTGACTACTGTTTGTGACTATTCCTGCTTGTATCCATTTTATTAGTAATATTAAATGCTCAGATATGTGTAATCATTTTTCAGCAGCTGATTTAATCACTTAATGAGTATGCAGCTTCTTCATCTTTTAATCTTTTAACTATGTTTCAGTTAAGGATACTACAATTAAGATATTAAAGGTATTATCATGCAGTGCAATTGTGTGCATAAATTAAAGAAGTCCATACAATTTTGCAGCTAGATTCTATTTTAATTCCATGGTTAGTAAAATGAGACTTTCCAGAAAAAAGTTTTAATTTCCACTCACAGGTTGATAGGCTGTCCCCAACACCTCCACACGTGAAGAAGCAGGGGGTACACGCATCCCCCTTCAAATTAAACTCTTACCAGAATCAACTGGATCACAAGCAAATATACATTGATTTAATCTCTGTCTCCAATCTCCCAGGAAAGCTGCACCAGCGGGTTGGATCTCACAGTAATGAGCTCAGTTCAAATCAAAAACGAGAAAAGAAACTTCATAGTATAATCTCGTTTAAAACAATTTATTGTTTATCCACACAGAACCCCCTCTTAAGAATTGCACTTACATACACAAGGTTGCAAAAAGGTACAGTATATCATTAAATAAGATCGCATCAGCAGACCATGCAGGGATAGCGCAGTGTTTCCTACCACATTCGGCTGTGTTTCCCAGCGGTGGTGAACGCATTGTCCCGAGCGAAGTGCTGACGTCACTGATGGTCATCGTAAAGCCACCCTGATGCGTTTCGTCATCTTCTACATCATCAGTGTATTGGTTTAATGTGCCCAGATTGGTCTTTATTGGAGCTGCTTTAGCCTTAATTGGCCACAATTTATCTTGATTGAAGAGTTGAAACATCTTCACCTAACCCAGAAGCGCTTGTTTGAGTAAAAAGAGGCGCATTTTCTAATTTAGATTTTTTTTTATTCATGTTTCAGTTAAGTACTGCTGCCCCAGGTTTCCTGTTTCAGGGTTGCTCCTTTCTCTTGCAGCATCCTATAGAGCCACCCTTGTGTGCAGGGACTGGAGTTTAGCCTTTGTACACTGTGTACATCAATATAAACACATAGGATAGCAAGACACTCCCAAGTTCCTCCCTTCTCCAAGCTAACAAACTGACTCCAGACTGCACTGTCTACTTTTACGTATTTTCTATGAAGACTGCAAGTTCATGGAAGCAGAACTGAGAGAGCACGAGTCAACGGCATTTCATGTGCTGGGGAATTCATTTTAACTAATAGAGTACTGGGGAATTTTTATTCAATTGTGATTTAAAGTGTTCAAGTAAAAAATGCTGAAGGTTTAAAGCTGTAATAAACCCAAAACCAAAAATGTAATATATTGCAGCTTGTTTATTAGATATGATGGCTGCATTCGGTTTTTTTTTCTGTCCGTCTATCCTCCTACTCTCTAGAGCTACTTTCAGGCGATCCCTGAAAACGTATGTCTTCAGGAAAGCCTATCAAGTCTCCAACTAACCTTTTACCACTTCCATCAGCTCATTCCAAACCTTTTGTACCACCTGCCCCACCCTATTAGATTGTAAGCTCTTCTGAGCAATGCCCTCTTAAGCGTTAGTAAAGGAAAATAATGTTTTCATTTAAAATAACAAACATGTTACACTGTGCAGTTCGTTTTGCACAGAGTGGCCCCGATCTACGTCTTCTGGGGTCCCTCGGTAGCTGTCTCTGTCCTCCCCGCAATTACTTACCACAGTAATGCGAGAGCTCGCATGGTGGATCACTCGGCTCCGCCCCTCGGCGCGCTGCGTCACTGGATGTGATTGATAGCAGCGCCAGCCAATGGCTGCGCTGCTCTCAATCTATCCGCTCTAGCCAATCAGCGGCCAGGCTGAGCAGCAAAGAGCATCTCGGGACCACGTAGGACTTTCGATGGGTCAGGTAAGTATAACGGGGGCTCGGAGGGGGGGGGGGGGCAGCTTCCAATGTTTTTTCACCTTAATGCATAAATTGCATTAAGGTGAAAAAAAAAATCTTTACAACTCCTTTAATCCTCTTGTATTCTATTGTATTATAACTGTATTGTTTCCCTTTTATATTGTAAAGCGCTACATAAACTGTTGGCGCTATATAAATCCTGTATAATAATAATAATAATCAGCATTATTACAAAATAATATTTGCAGGTGTCAGGTGCAAGTCTGGTTAGAAGTAAGTTTATTTAATTGGTTGTATTCCTGAATCCCTACAGCTTCTTGTTTTAAAATAATATATTCCTTTTTAATCAGGCTAGAGTTATTCTTTATATATGTGTAATTGAGCACGGAAAGGAAAAACAAAGTAAAGATGAAAGCCGAGGCTCCCGACTATTGTGGTGCATTCAACATGCAATTAAATTGGTTTGCTTGCTGGGATGAATTTTGATCCATTAGATAAAGGGGAAAGGAAGGGAAACCATACAGAATGCTTGTATAATTTTGCTCATCTGTTTATACACAGGGGCAGCAATAACACTGCTGCTTGTTATCTGTCTGCACATAGGGGAGCGATAAGGATTTATCTGACACAAGCCTGCAGCTGCCTCATTATCCAGCATATCCCTTGAGAACAGTGGGATGCCCCTGATGAAAGCCAGGAGGGGCTGCCCAGCAAAAACATGAAGATTACATATTTACAAATTGAACCGTGCTCCTGCTTCAAGCCACAATCCTCAAGAATAAAATCCAATCGTGCTCACCTGTACCATTCTTCTAAAGATGACCATATTCAGTCTTTTCCAACCCATGAGCATCTATCACAAAGTAGCTGGTAGTCTTTTGGTACAAAGTATTTTATTCCAGGTTCTCGGGAAGATGGGTATGGACCTTATCCCCACCAAAGCTGAGGGTTTCGCTCATCTTGTTGATGTAAGGTTGGACAAAGACAGCCCAATTAAATGCAAACCATGCTTCTGACTTCAAGTTGAACCTGTGTCCAGGTTATGGATACCGTATATACTCGTGTATAAGCCGACCCAAGTATAAGCTGATTTTACCACAAAAAAATGGGAAAACTTTTTGACTTGAGTATTTACACACACAAATCCTTGTGCTGGCTCTCGCGCACGCAATCGCGCATGGCCGGCGGCGATCGCGCCCTCTGGTGGCTCAACTGGGTAAAGCTGTATATGTATCGGATTTTGCCCAGGAGAGCCATTCTGCAGCAGTATATCTGCGTGAGCCAGTTGGAAACCGGTTAAACAAGCTCTGACTGACCTCTGTAGTTTAAATACAGTGGAACAATTCATTCTTACTGCAGAAGAAGTGACATTGTAGAAGTTCTTCTTTGAGCAGGTCAGCCCACCTCCACTTTCCTTTTTCCAGAGCTCCTACATTTATATTGTAGATTGGAAGTCTGTGGAGGGGAAGCTGAGCCGCTAAAAAAAATAACTTGCTCTTAGTGCTTTGTCTGTGAACTTTTTTTGCTCTTTATTGATCACATAAATGACACATAGACATCAGGCATCCAGATGATAGAACATAGCAGATCATCAAAGAAAGTCCCATGGAGAAAAAGTGTATTGGAATCTACGAACAGACACCTGGAAGCTTGATACCCATCACCACAACAAAATCGATGTTTACCAGAAAGCCAGCGACCCCCCCCCTTACTTAGGGAGGTCACAATGTGCTTGATTGGATCTGTGATCCACTGAGAAGGAAGGCCGGACGTTTCACTCTAGTAGCCTTGGATAGTATACACCTGAAGGTTCATAGCTGATCGAGTCTTGTTATTAGAAAACCTGCCACCGCCTCCTCCCGCACCTCCACCAATCACTAATTCACCAACACAGTGATTGGTGTGTGTGTTTGGGGGATTTTAATTATCCAGACATAGACTGGGCAGAGGGAACCATGCATTTGTCTAAGGCTTGCCAATTCCTAGATGTGTTGCAAGACAATTTCATGGGTCAGATGGTAGACGCACAAACTAGAAATAAAGCGTTACTGGATCTGATTACCAACAATACAGACCTGATCACAGATGTGGAAATACGGGCCAATTTAGGAAACGAAGATCACAGGTCAATTGGCTTCAGTATAAATCTACACAAATAGGAAACATAAGGGGATTACAGAGACACTGAATTTCAAAAGAGCCAACTGTCCTAAACTACGATCTTTGCTAGAAGGCATAAATTGGAATACAATCTTAGGAACAAAGAACATGGAGCAGAGATGGGTTCGCTTTAAGAGCATATTAAATAAGGGCATTAGCCAGTGCATCCCATTTGGTAATACATTTTAAAGATCGAACAAATGTCCTGGATGGCTTAACTCCAATGGAAAAATCCATATAAAAGCAAAGGAGAAGGCCTTTAAAAGAAAATACAAGGTTGAGGGATCATCATCAGTATTCAGACATTATAAAGAATGCAACAAGAAATGTAATGGTGCAATTAGGGGGGCTAAGATATAACACGAAAGACACCAATATTTAAAAAGGGCCCAAAATACATCCATGGGAATTACAGACCAGTTAGCCTTACACCAATCGTATGTAAGCTCTTGAAGGGGATGATAAGGGCCTTTAACAAGATTTTCTGTATCATAAGCAGTAATCAGCATAGATTCATGAAGAATCATTCCTGTCAAATCAATCTATTAAACGTCCATGAGGAGTGAGTTGCCATCTAGATAAAGGAAGGTCCGTAGATGTGGTGTATCTGGATTTTGCAAAAGCATTTGACACAGTTCCCCATAAAAGTATACTATACAAAATAAGGTCCGTTGGCATGGACCATAGGGTGAGTACATGGATTGAAAACTGGCTACAAGGGTGAGTTCAGAGGGTGGTGATAAATGGGGAATACTCAGAATAGTCAGGGGTGGGTAGTGGGGTCCCCCAGGGTTCTGTTCTGGGACCAATCCTATTTAGTTTATTCATAAACAACCTCGAGGATGGGGTGAACAGCTCAATCTCTGTATTTGCGGACGATACTAAAGCGGATCTCCACCCTAAAGTGAAGATCCGCTGATCCGAACACTCCCCCCCTCCGGTGTCACAATTGACACCTTTCAGGAGGGAGGGGGGTGCAGATAGACATGTATCTGCACCCACTTCCGGCCCAGCATTCACGGGCAAAAGACGGGCATTGCATCACATCCCGTCTCCCGCCCGTTGTGTGCTGGGAACACTCAGCTCCCAGCACACATCTGGAGCCAATTCGCGGGCGCAGCGCGACTCGCGCATGCGCCGTAGGGAACCGGGCAGTGAAGCCGCAGCGCTTCACTTCCTGGTTCCCTCACCGTGGATGGAGGGGGGAGCAGCAGGGTGACGAGCGATCGCTCATCCTCTGCTGCGGACGGCGCTGGACTCCAGGACAGGTAAGTGTCCTAATATTAAAAGTCAGCAGCTGCAGTATTTGTTGCTGCTGGCTTTTAATATTTTTTTATTTGTGAACCATCCGCTTAAGCTAAGCTAAGCAGGGCAATAACTTCTCCGCAGGATGTGGAAACCTTGCAAGATCTGACCAAATTAATGGGGTGGGCAACTACATGGCAAATGAGGATTAATGTAGAAAAATGTGGGTCGTAAAATATGAATGCAATCTATACACAAAGCAGGGAACCTCTGGGGGAATCTAGGATGGAAAGGGACCTGGGGGTCCTAGTAGATGATAGGCTCAGCAATGGCATTCAATGCCAAGCTGCTGCTAACAAAGAAAACAGAATAATGGCATGCATTAAAAAATGTATTAACTCCAGGGATAAAGCGATAATTCTCCCACTCTCCAAGACTCTGGTCCGGCCACAACTTGAGTATGCTGTCCAGTTCTGGGCACCAGTCCTCAGGAAGGATGTACTGGAAATGGAGTACAAAGAAGGGCAACAAAGCTAAAACTCTACTTCCTGATTGGCTGAGACACAGCAGCAGGAGCCAATGGCGATGGGGCAGACTGATGGATCGACTTGGGTACAGCCAGCAGCTATAGTTGTTAGCAATAATAACTGTTTAGTTTTCTCCCGGCAAAGACGCAGCCCCCTGCCAGGAGAACGCAATGGTACCACAGGGGGGGTTCCCCATCAACGCTGACTGTGTTGATAGGGGAATTGAGACGTATTCTTTCCTGCAACCCGTGCTTACAGTAAAGGAAATCAAATCATCAATGACCTGCCTTTGTTCAAAATCCCACTGTGAGTAGGACTAGCTGTGGCAGGTGATGTTTACAAGCTACAGGACTGTGACTCAACAGTGACAAAGCCACATTCTGCAACGTGTTCTCATCTCACTGTGGTGCACAGCCCACATGAAAGTGGCAACTCTGAGTTCATGAGCAGCGAAGCATTGTTGCCACACCACCACAGGTGATATTATGTGGACTTTACTGGAAGGCTCAACAAGTATTTGTTGGACATTGGAGAGAGAATAAGAGAAAATTTTAAATGTAGATGCACTTAAAATTAATTGTTGTAGCACATATGTTTTAATGGGATGCCATAGTTCTATTTTAAAACCAATTTCCTGCATAAAAGTACATAGCCTGGCTACAGTACACTCAACAAGATAACAGTCTGAGTTGTATGACCTGTCACAATATTTATCCATGGCTCTGCACTGTGCTAAATCCCTTTTGAATGCGTAGCTTACGGATCATTAATTTTTTAGGAGGAATCAAGAAAGATCCTTCACTGACTGAGCACATTTGTACCCTCCCTATAGCAGGTCATGACTACCAGTGTATACACAAACACTGTTTCTCATTTTTATTGTTTTTGTTCATATTTGATCATTGGAATGCTGACAACCTACTCCAATCTAGACAGGATCCATGTAATCTTGCCTCACAGTCTGTCAACAGCAGATCAGTAAAGATTCAAAAATGGGACACTCCTACTGATTTACACAGGGGAACTTATGGAAGACTTGGACAGACTGTGGAAGCTTAAAAAAAAAGGCAAGCAGAGGATAAGACTAGTCACCAGTATACGCTCCTTGCAGCTTTATGACTGACTTAGCATGTCTTGTTTCACACAGTATCTCTGTGTAGAGGCAGGGCTGGAACAAGGTGGGGGGGGGGGGGCAAATTGGGAATATGCCCTGGGCACAGCCTACCTTACCAGTGTTGCAAATCGTCCGTATTTTTATGGACAGTTTGTAAAAACGGGCACTTTTTTTATCCCGTTGGTAAATGTCCGTGGTTGTGGAAATGTGCCAGTAAAAATAGCCGAGATCAGTTCGGCTTGGAACAGCGCATGGAGATTGGAGGCAGGGGGTGATGGTGGCTGCGGTGGCACCGCAGAAGGGGATGGAGGCAGGGGGCAATGGAGGCAGGGGGAGATTGGAGGCAGGGGATGTTGGTGGAAGGGGGTGATTGGAGGCAGGGGGTGTTGGTGGCACCGCAGAGGGGGATGGTGTTTCCTCTACCACTGGTGCAGAGACATTTTTTTTCCTACCAGTAACCAGCACCCACTCAATAAAAATGTTTCCTTCCTAATGCAAAAAATGACAGCCATATTACAGGCTAGGCTGGAAATACATGATAAGGTCTGGGAGGAGTGGCACTGACAGGAAGATCCGCCTTGAGTCGATGGTTGAGCCCCTAGCTCTGTCTTCCAGCCCCCATTTCTTGTCCTACTCCCTCAGCCCCCCTTTTCCTCTTGATTTTTTTACAACTTACTACACTGTTTACTGTTACTATATATGCACTGGCTATATTGCTGCTCTAGCGATACATGTACACCAGAGGTGTCAAACTCAATGTGCTTGGGGGCCACATCCGCATTATGGTTGTCCTTAAAGGGCCAGTTGTCTTAGCACCCCACCCCTTAGATCGGATGTCAAGAGCCCCCCACCATCAGAAGTCGAGCATCAACCCTGCTATCCATAACATCAGTGCACCCCCTTGCCTTGTGCTGCTGCCAGGAGGGCTGGACAGAGAAGTGCAGAATCTGATGGAGAAGTGCTGTCCTCTCTGCTGCTGAGACCAGGTGGGAGCAGAGACGAGGGGGGTGTGAGGGCTACATGAAATGACCTGGAGGGCCGGATTCAGCCCGCGGGCCTTGTGTTTGACACCTGTTATGTACACTAATGTGCTCTGTTTATATTCATTTACTTGTTGCTATGACCAATAAAAATTGTTATTTTGTTATTACCGATGCACCAACATTTTTTTTCTTCTTGTCAGTGACACCACCGACGCAGGTACAGTAGTCACACTACCAACTCAGCGATATTTTTTCCTTTGCGACCCTTAACCTCATATATGTGCAGCAATTTTAAACTTTTTTTAGTCCAAACGTTTTGGAGCGTGCGGATATTGGCCCTATCTCCTTCAGCACCCAACAGGGTATGGGTCGAGGTGGCAGTTGATATGCTGGGGTGGGGGTTTATGGAGTGCCCATGGGGTGGGCATAGTTCCCCATCTTCACACAAGGCATCTTCGCTCTAAATGTTCATCTTGGTGGTGAACCAGATCTTGGCTTTCTCGTGTCACAGATGCCCTTTGAGGTGTGGCAATTTGATGATTTTTGGCTTCCTAATCGATCCAGCAAAAGATTAAGAGACACAGATTCACAGATCAAATAGAGATCCTTGCACTGCATATTTTTAGGTACAGGTTCCTCTCCAGCAAGGAGAACAGTGAGCACTGCAGCACAGTAGTGACATTCCTTAATTTTTACCACTTTGGGGCACAGAAAGTACACGGTTATTAACCAGGAACAAAGGGTTGTTCTTGGTTTAACAAATCTTTATGTTCCTATAACACAACAGTTCTTCATATTTTGAGTTCAGGTGCACTATTAGACTGCATTCACACCTTAGCGTGGCGTTTGGAATGTGAGTTGCCGCGACAAATTGCGGCGTTTTGTACCGCGATTTGCCGCGAAAAAAACGCGTAGTTTTTAACCTTGTTTTTTTAACAGGTCATTGTCGGCTATGCCGAATGCCGAGGCCGCTTGAAAAAAAGGGTCCGGGACTTGTTTGAGCTGCACGCGATCAGCGTTTCGGCGTTCGGCATGGAGATGTGAACCATCTCCATAGAGATTAATGTTATTTTTCCCCTCCAGCGTATCTGAGCGTCGCGCTTCAGGCGACAAAACGCTCAGGTGTGAATGGAGCCTAAGTGCCCAAACAAACCTATAACCGCCTATGTCCTATGTACAGTAATATTTTACATGAAAGGTATGTAAAAATAATACTTTGCTACACTGTAAAACAAGGTAATGGGCTTTGAGTTAATAAATCATGTTTAGTTAATAAACTTTAGTTTAGTTAATTGAGTTAATTGAGTTAATTGAGTTAATAAATCAAGCTACAAAAGAATTGTTCATATTTGTCGTATTACTCGCAATATATATATTTTTCTTACTTTTCCCTATACAATTTTTTTTCCTTATTATACAAAATGCAACCAGTAACCACCACTTTTATCTGCAATTTATAGTTGTCGAAATGAGAGCAACACCCTCTGTGTGAACGATTCATATCACAGTGAATTTAAGTGTGGCACCAAGAGATTATACTCGATCCATAAGGGCCATCTAAAATGTCAAGCTATGAATATTGAATGAATCTGTCATACATGGAATATATTTTTCAAGTTCTGATGAACATTTATGTGCTCAAGAAATCAGGACTCCACTTCCCAGTACTTGGCTACATTATTGTTGGTAAGAAATTGGTTGCAATTGTTAGCAAGTGTTTATACAATCCTTGATTGCATACAGATTTATACTGGAATGAGGCATCGTTGATGCTTCTTGTTAGTATTCTAGGGGGACTTTGTGATAGCCACTATTGTGAATTTTTTAAGTAGGGGAGACATTGCTAAAACAGAACTAAACCCAGAAATGTTATGGTTTCCCAAAACAGTTACATTAAAGGCGTGCTCTAAATAACTGTCACAGTTGCTTGAAGGCAGGTGCAGTCTTAGTTCCTCTATGGTTTCCTGGGTCACAGTGGCAGCTATCTGATTGGATGCTGGAGCCCCAAGTGACTGGTGGCTATCTTGGGTCAGGCCAAGTCTATTTAGAACCCTGCTCCTGGGCTTAGCGCACATTTCCCATGGGGCTAGAGTAGGGACAGTTTGCCCGTCTGGTATGAAAGCTAGCTAGAAGTCTTCCAACTTTAGTAGGGACCAGCCAGGTCACATTCCATTCCTCGAGACAGATGCTGTTCTGCACCTGGTTGGGTTGCCTTCTTACAGGACCTGTTCTGTATTTCCTAACTTCAGTTACAATATACCGTGTTTCCCCGAAAATAAGACGTACTCCGAAAATAAGCTGTAGCGGGATTTCGACACAAGATCGAAATATAAGACACCCCTCCGAAAATAAGACGTAGCAATGGCATGTCGAATCTCCGAAAATAAGACGTAGCGATGGCGTGGCGAATCTCCGAAAATAAGACGTACTGATGGGCGTGTCGAATGCGTAACGGCGCGGAGCGGGAAACAACACGTGATAGGCGTACGGTACTGTACTGGAGCTGAAGTGAGGAGAAGAACGTAAAGCTGTAAAGCTTCTCCCAGCACTGACCAGCAAACCCCTCTCTCACCCCACACAAACACCAGGGGATAGGGGGAAAAGCTGCTACCGTACTGAGCCCAAAGAGATCACCCCAGCTCCACTGTGCTCCACATCAGCTTTGCTGGCCTATCTTTCTGTACAGCCAGACAAGATGAGTGCAAAGAGAAGAAGTTGGATATCCGAATGGTCCAAAAATGGCGTGCAGAATACGATAATCTCAGTCTACAGGTGGACAGAGGAAATGCTAAGAAGCGCAAGTGTGGTTCAGGTAGGCAACCTTTATTTTCTGTACTAAAAATAAGACACCCCCCGAAAATAAGCCATAGTGTGATTTCTTGAGGGAAAAAAAATATAAGACGGTGTCTTATTTTCGGGGAAACACGGTATTAATGTTTCTCTGCACTGGAATGAGCATCTTCTGCCACTGCACCTACCCACATGGTTGTGTTCTCAACTGAACTGTCAAGCCATCATATAGCTGATGTTATAACCGATCACATGTGAAACACCATGACAACAAACAAAGGTTAAGATGGCAGCTTCCTTGACTGTAAAGGATAGAAGGATTTAGTTGTGCTTTAATAAGTGTGCCTATGGTCTCGGGAGTCCCACAGAGGTTTATTTATTGCCCATTGATGTCAGTCAGTGTTTTTGGATAAATCTGGTCACTATGAGGAACAAATCTAGTTGTGCGCTCATTTTCCTTACTTGTGTTTAAATGAACCATTCCCAAAGGTGTCCACTTGAAAAAAGAAAGCTGATTGTATTCGATCTGTGCTTCTCACTTTACTCCATGGGGACAGATCACAGTGAGGCTTTTAAACAACCCCACAGTACTTAGTAACAACATAGCAGAAGAGAATGCTGTCAATGCAGTGTAAAAGTGTGCAAGTAGAGTGGAATGCACTGCAGTTAAGGATAATGTCAATGGCTTTAAAAGGAGCCATTGGCGTGCTTTCTTCTATGTATGGTCCAGTTGCTCAACATCTGAGGTCTTAATGGAGAGATCGGAGGGGGGGGGGGGGGGCTATTGTTCCATGTACATTCACACCAAAAAAAAATAATTAAACAAGGTTTGTATAAAAGAACATATTAGAACATTTGCTCAAAAATAAATGTAGTGTCAGCACTAAAATGGTCTGAAAACAGCAGTGTGCAGATATTCAAACACCAAAAATAAATGTAATAAGAATAATGCAGCGCTATATGTGGATTAATTGACAACCCATATAAAATGATTCTCTATCAAAAATAAAGAAAGTGCATCAAAAGGTGGTATAATGAGTTAATCAGGTGAATAAACCACAAAATTTGAAAAAGTGTCCTTGTATGAAATCCAGTTGCAGATGATCAGCAATCTTAAGATATCACCCGTGGTGTCTTGCCTCCACCAAATGAACAAAGTGCAAACGCACCAGAGCTTATTTCTGTCTAAATTATAGGACAGCAAAGACGCGTTCAAAAATTGCTGATCTTCCTCTTAGGCCGCGTACACACGATCAAACATATCTGCAGACCAGTTTCAGCGGACATATCCGATCGTGTGTATGGGCTAGCAGACAGGTTTCCAGCAGACAAAAGTTTTAAAACATGCTTTAAAACTTGTCTGCTGGAAAGGTGTCTGTCGGATATGTCCGCTGGTTAGTACGCCTAACCAGCGGACCGAAATCTCCCGCATGCGTTGAATCCAGTATTTTACCTCCTGGTTTGGTGACGTGGCGGCATCAACATCACCGCGCGGTCTGTCCGCGGGGATTTTGGTTTTATCGTGTGTACACACATCAAACCAAAACATCCCAGGAGACATGTCGTTTTCATCGGATATGTCTCCTTAGGCCGCGTGAACACGAGGAGACATGTCTGATGAAAACGTTCCGCGGACCGTTTTCATCGGACATGTCTCCTGCAGGATTTTGGTCCGGCGGTGTGTACACACCATCGGACGAAAATCCCCTCGGACAGAGAACGCGGTGACGTTGACGTGGCCACGTCACTCACCAAACCAGGAAATAAAATGCTTCCCCGCATGCGTCAAATC
Source organism: Rana kukunoris (assembly GCA_029574335.1). Classification (NCBI taxonomy): domain Eukaryota; kingdom Metazoa; phylum Chordata; class Amphibia; order Anura; family Ranidae; genus Rana; species Rana kukunoris. Next base: position 106,422,516 of record CM056060.1, on the reverse strand, counting down.
CATTTGGCGCATGCGGGGGATTTCTGTCCGCTGGTTAGTCTTACTAACCAGCGGACATGTCCGACGGACAGGTTTCCAGCGGACAAGTTTTAAAGCATGCTTTAAAACTTTTGTCCGCTGGAAACTTGTCTGCTAGGCCGTACACACGATCAAATCTGTCCGCTAAACCAGTTTCAGCAGACTTGTTCGATCGTGTGTACGCGGCCTTAGAGGTGCAAGTGATAATCAGTGGATATGGCTGATCTTTCAATCTCTATGATGAGGCCATCAGGGGATCTGCTTAGTCTCATTCTACCAAAACAATAAAAATCTACAACGCCAGAGAAAAATACCTGTAGTGTAGTATCATTTATAAATCATGAGTTATAAATATTAAAAAGCAACTAAGATCTACAAAAAAAAAATTGCATGAGCTTTATTTACATGCCTGAGGTCCAGCCGCCATTCTGAGTTCAGTGTGGCGGCACCTTATGTAAGTTACGTTTGCCCTTTGTTTTTTATGCACTTTATGGACCACTTGTATCAACTGCATTATACGCAAGGTCCATCCGCTATTCCTCTATTCGCGGTTTTGTGGTATTCAATATAAGTCACTGTTCTGTACCTTCTTTTTACTCGTGCCATTTTGTTTTTGTGGATATTGGTTGCTTTTTAATATTTATAAAGGTAAAAAAAATGTGCTAAATATACCATAAATCGTGACCAAGTAACAACTTTTCTGGGAAATACGAAGGCCCCTTTCACACTGGGGCGGGAGGTGCGGTGGCGGTAAAGCGGCGCTATTTTTAGCGGTGCTTTACCGTCAGAATTGCGGCGGTGTTCGGCCGCTATCGGTGCGGTTTTTCCCCCGCCATCATCAGAAAAAGGGTTAATACTGCTGGCAATGAGCCTCATTGCCGGCGGTATAGCCGCATGTGTCCCATTGCTTTCAATGGGCAGGAGCGGTGGAGGAGCGGTAAATACACCGCTACTTCACCGCTCCAAGGATGCGGCTAGCAGGACTTTTGGAGCAGCATAAAAAAGAGCATATAACAAAAGTCCATAAATTAAATAAAGTAATCCAATAATGGTAAAAATAATCCAGTGATTCCAATAAATCTTCACCACTATCCAAAACCTTGAAGAGTGATCCTGTGACCTAAACACCACTACCAAAAGCTGAAAGGACTTGCTTACCAGATTAAATGGACCTCTTCTGACAAAAGGTCATAAACGCCTGTGGCTCCATACCCAGCCACCAGGACCTTTAATCCAGTCATTCTTCTCGATTGGGACATCGATCCTCCCCATAGGATGATCACAAGAGTGCACTAAAATAGAAAAGGCAGCACACAGGAGAGGCACAGTGGAGGACGCTCTACCTTGTCCCATCTCAGTTCGTTGGCACACTGGACGACTTTAGCTACTATTATCCTTCTTTGGATGAATGATTTGGCAAATATTGCTATTTCCTGCCCCGCTTTACAGAGCGTTTTTAATATTAATAACTCATGATTCATAATAAATACTACACTATGAGCATTTTTCTCTCGTGTTGGTGATTTTCCTGGTTTTAGTCAGATGGGAGTTATGCCTTGTACATACAATCGGAATTTCCGATGAATTTTCATCGGACATTCCGACAGTTTGTGGGCCCCATCTGACTTTTTTCCGTCACAGTTTAGAAATAGAACATGTTATATTTTTTACGATGGAAAAAAATCCAATTGGAAATTACGATCATCTTTGTGGAACTCCGACGGAGAAAAAAACACACTCGGAAGCATTGAACTTTATCTTTTTCTTTTTTTCTCGGCTTGTCGTAGTGTTTTACGTCACCGCGTTTTGGACGGTTGGAATTTGGTCTGTGTATGCAAGACAACTTGAACAGAATTCAGACAGAAAATTCCATCAGGTTTTAACCCATCAGAAATTCCGATCGTGTGTACAGGGCATGAGCAGTCCCCCCCCCCCCCCCCGCGATGGCCTCATCATAGAGATTGAAAGATCAGCCACATCCACTGATTACCACTTGCACCTCTAAGGCCGCGTACACACGATCGGTCAAAACCAATGAAAACGGACTGAAGGTCCGTTTCATCAGTCCAAACCGATCATGTGTGGGCCCCATCGGTCAGTTATCCTTCGGTCAAAAAAAATAGAACTTGCTTTAAAATTTAACTGATGTACGCCTAACCGATAGGTCAAAACCGATCGTTGGTATGCAAAAGCATCTGTTAAAAAGCCGCGCATGCTCAGAATCAAGTCGACGCATGCTTGGAAGCATTGAACTTTGTTTTTTTAGCACGTCGTTGTGTTTTATGTCACCGCGTTCTGACACGATCGTTTTTTTTAACCGATGGTGTGTAGGCACATCAGACCATCAGTCAGCTTCATCGGTTAACTGATGAAAACGGTCCTTCAGACCGTTATCATTGGATGGCCTGATCGTGTGTAGAGAAAGATTATTGAATGCGTCTTTCCTGTCCTATAATTTAGACAGCAATTGGCTCTGGTGAGTTTCCACTTTGTTCATTTGGTGGAGGGAAGACACCACGGGTGATATGTTGAGATTGCTGATCATCTACACCTGTATTTCATATTTAATACAAAGACACTTTTTCTAGTTTTGTGGTTTATTCACCTGATTAACTCATTATACCACCTTTTCATGCACTTTCTTTATTCTTGATAGAGAAACATTTTTTATGGATTATTATATTAGAACATTTATAGATTCACATAAGATGTTGAGGAGTAGGCTGTAATAGGACTGCAGGAAAATGCCGTCCAGTCTCTGTATGCATGTATTTGCCTACATTACATTGAAAGCACATAAGGAGAAGGTCATGCTCCATCAAATCTACGTTGTATCTCCATCCCAGTTTGTGTATTTCTTAGACAAGATATCAAGGAATTGATGTAGATAGCATATTGTTGAGTATTGCACACTGGAAGCTAAAAATATGCAAATATTATTCTTTTCAAGATTAAACCTTTGTTTTGATTAATTGGCCGAAAATGAAATTCTCTCAAGAGATAGGATCCTGTTTCTCTGTTTATGACGCCTTCTTTAGCTACTAGATTAAAAGCCTGCACACCTCAGCAAGCAGTATTAAACACAAAGGGCCAGATTCAGGTAGATGGGCGCTTCTTTACTTTGGAGTAACGTTTCTCATTTACGTTACTCCGCCGACACTTTCGGCGCAAGTACTGTTATTCACATAGCACTTGCGCGTAAACTTGCGCCAGAAAAAACGATAATGCGCTGGCGTAACCCGACGCAAGTGGAAGTGGGTGTGATCATATGTAAATGATGGGCGGAGCCCAGCGCAGAGGCTTACGTTCAGCTCATCATCCACGGAGCATGCGCAGTAAGTGAGGCTTCACTCGCCCCCTTTGTGCGCATGCTCACAACTTCCGTCGGCACAACTTCACGGGAAACGTCAGCGCAATGCGTTCCGTTGGGCGTTTAAATGCGCCCGTAGATGCGCCATTCCGGCACTAAAGTATATCCTGTTCCCCCTCCCCGCAGTGAAGTTACTTTTGTTCTGAGATGGCTGCTCCCGTTCCCCGCAAACACACAGGAGAAAGCTGAACTCTAAAGGCCAGGAGCTGTCAGCCGTCATCTCGGCTATGGAGACCTATGATGTCTTCCTCCATGGCTGTAAAAGTTGACAGACAAGCATGGACAGAGGTGTTGTCCTGCAAGTGGGGGTGCTCAGCTAGCTCTTATCGTCGGTAACGCTGCTGTAGCTGCTCTCCTGCTGACCTGTGGCCGTCTGGAGTAAAGATAAAGCAGCTATTTGTAGAAATAACTTTGCGCCGGACGGACGAGATACGCGCGGCGCATGTAGTCAGCGTATGGTGCTAATCCGTTCGCGAATCGGGAAATCTCCCTCATTTGCATATTTGCAGGGGAAATCAATAGGCGCGACTGATGCGTCAAGCGAAATTATGCGCTGACGAGACTCTGGCGTTGGAAAGTTAAGCCGATCGGAAATGGCCCGTTTTCTGTCGCATCTAGTTTGGTGGGTACGGCCACATAGAAACGACGGCGCATATTCACAGTTACGCGGCGCATATCGAAATACTCCAGCGCAACTCTACCTGAATCTGGCCCAAAGGGGTAGATTCACATAGATCAGCGGATCTTTAGATCCGTGTAATCTATCTTTACGATCCGCCAGCGCCAGTTTTTGAGGCAAATGCTGTATTCACAAAGCACTTGCCTCTAAAGTGGCGCCGGCGGCTCGTAAATCCCCCGGCGGAATTCAAATTCCGCGGCTAGGGGGAGTGTATTATTTAAATTAGGCGTGTACCCGCGCCGGTTTAACTGCGAATGCGCCGCCGGCTAAATTTCCCAGCGTGCATTGCTCCAAATGACGTCGCAAGGACGTCATTGGTTTCGACGTTAACGCAAATTACGTATGGCCGCAAACGACGTAAAAAATGCAAAACTCGGCGTGGGAATGGCCATACTTAACATAGGATACGCCGCACTTACCCCTCATATAGCAGGGATAACTACTGTATCCGCCGAAAAAAGCCGAACGCAAACGACGTCAAAAAATAGCAACGGGCAGGCGTTCGTTTCTGAATCGGCGGATCTCCTCATTTGCATATTCGTCGTGTATACAAACAGAAGTGCCACCTAGTGGCTAGCGGGAGATTGCAGCCTAAGATCCGACGGTGTAAGTCACTTACACCTGTCAGATCTTAGGGAGATCTATGCGGAACCTGATTCGATGAATCAGCCGCATAGATCCGACCGACGGAACTCAGGGATACGACGGCGTATCAGTAGATACGCCGTCGTATCTCTTTATGAATCTGCCCCAAAATGTATATATTTCTGCTTAACAGTCCTTAGATGTGATGACTGCATTTGTTTTCTTTTTTAAGGCTTTATTTCCATTACTTTCACCTAGTGATCTGGCCAGCAAGTCTGTTATTTTTCAATTTCTTTTAACAGACCAAGCTGTCCAGCAAAAGCGACAGGGGGGTTGAGACAAACAATTTACAACTGACAGGGGTCCTTACCTTGTTCAGCTTTTATTCATTTATATAAAACCTTTATCCAAAAAGAAAAAAAAAGTTGTTGCTGTAACTGCTTAACCACTTCAGCCCCGGAAGGATTTACTCTATATACTCGAGTATAAGCCAAGTTTTTCAGCCCTTTTCTTTTGGGCTGAAAATGACCCCCTCGGCTTATACTTGGGTCAGCGTACCTGAGTCCATTGCCGCCTGACCTCACCATGCCCATTGCAGAATCCGATCTGTGTACCCGAGTCCGTGACATATTCAGATGGCGGCCGTACAGTTTTGAATACTCACGCTCCTCATTGTGCTGTTCCGTGATAGACGAGAGGACGATCGCGACAGGCGGAACACTGAACACAGTGTTTGCTAGGAAACCGAGTGTTCCGTCTGTCATCTTCCTGTCCTGCTGACTTATTTTGTAAGGTGATGAAAGCCAAGACCATATACTGGCATATTGCAGGGTGGTGGATAATGTGAACAGCTGCCACAGCAGATCCGTTACACGGCAATAGATGCTGAGAGTCACCATTAAAGAGCCACCAATAGTCCATTAATGGTTATCTAAAGTCAAAACAATTTCCTATTTTATTTTTTAAGGAGCGTGGAAGGGTTTTAATTGGATTCTGCAATGAGCACGGTGAAGTCTGGCTGCAAAGGTAACTGGACCTGCGGGGAACCAACTGGATCCTGCCATTACAAACAGTAGAGAGAATGTAGGTGAGAGGATGGTCAAGTTGAGAAGCTGCAATGGGCACAGTGAGGTCAGGCTGCATTGGGCACAGTGAGGTCAGGCTGCAATGGGCACAGTGAGGTCAGGCTGAAATGGGCACAGTGAGGTCAGGCTGCAATGGGCACAGTGAGGTCAGGCTGCATTGGGCACAGTGAGGTCAGGCTGCATTGGGCACAGTGAGGTCAGGCTGCAATGGGCACAGTGAGGTCAGGCTGAAATGGGCACAGTGTGTTCAGGCTGCAAATGGGCACAGTGAAACTGCAAATGGCCATTGTTGACCCTCTTTTTCACTTAAAGTAGCGGCTGCATTCTCACCCTCGGCTTATACTTGAGTCAACACGTTTTCCCATTTTTGGGGGGTAAAACTAGGTCCTCGGCTTATACTCGAGCATATACGGTACCCCCTTAATTGACTAGGCCATTTTTTACAATACGGCACTGCTTCGTTTTAACTGACAATTTTTTTTGCAATAAGCATAAATTGATTGGTTTGCGCAAAAGTTATTGGCCCGGGTTCACATACATCAGCACATATATATGCCACCGTAGCATATGTCTTTTACGCTACGCCGGCGCAGCGTGGAGAGCGAAGCATGGAATTCACAAAGCAAATGCTCCCAACGTTGCGCCGGCGTAACGTAAGTTCGTAGGCGTAAGCCGGCCTAAGTCAAAGTAGGTGGAAGTGGGCTGGAAGTGGGCGTGATACATTAAAATGAAGCGTGACCCCATGCAAATGATGGGCAGAGCGTCACACAAGTACTTAAAACGAACTGCGCATGCGTCGTACCTTGGACGCATCCCAGTGCGCATGCTCACAATCACATTGAAACAACTGCCTAAGATACGCCGAATCACTGCCGATGTGAACATAACCTACGCCCAGCCCTATTCACGTACAACGTAAACTACGTAAAATTCGACGGCATTCGTTTCCCTGGTTCATACCTTTGCATGAGTTGCACCTCCTATATGGGGAATAACTTTATGCTGAACGTACGACTTATGCAAACCGCGTATATAATGCGCCGGGCGCAAGTACGTTCGTGAATCGACGTATCTCCCTCATTTCCATATTTAAATAGGAAATCAATGGGAGCGCCAGATGTGTCCAGTGTAACTATGCGCCCACGATACGCCGGCGTAGGAAAGTTACGTCGGTGGACTGAAGCCAGTTTTTAGGCGTATGTTAGTTCTGTGGGCACGGCGCACAGATACAACGGCGCATATTTACACTTACGCGGCGTATCTTGAGCGTACGTCGGCCTAAGTGCTTTGTGAATCCGGGCCATTGTGTCTACAAATAGATTATGCCATTTTTTTTTACAATTTTTTTTTTTTACTAGTAATGTTTTTGCTTTTGGGTCTTATACCACTCTAAGCGCAGGTCCTACACCTGCCTGGAGTTTGCATGTTCTCCCTGTGCCTGTGTGGGTTTTCTCCAGATACTCCAGTTTACTCCCACACTCCGAAGACATGCTGGTAGTTTAATTGGCTCCGGTCTAAATTGGCCCTAGCATAAGTGTGTATTAATGCAAGTTAGGGACATTGGATTATGTGGGGGGTGGTGAGGCTTATGTAAGCCTGGATGGGAACCTATAATTTCCTTTCTTACTGCTGTAGGGGGAAACACAGAGCTGTGACTCGGCTCTAGTGCCCCCATAGCAAGCTCCTTGTTGTGGAGGCACGCAACAGGAGGGAGGGGCCAGGAGCAGCAAAGAGGAACCCGAGAAGAGGAGGATTCGGGCTTCTCTGTGCAAAATTACTACACAGAGCAGATACGTATAACATGTTTATTTATTTTTTTGTAAAAAACAAGACTTTACAATTCCTTTTAATGCTTACCTATTCTTGGTGATCTCAGCCCAGCTCCCGGTGGGTGTGCTATGCAAGGTACGTCTGCGATTAGTACGCCCACCCCCCCCCCCACAAAAACCACCACACTTGCACGCACACGAAATCGGTTTAACACGCACGCACTTTGGCCATGCGGTCTCCTAAAAAAGAGAGGCGAAGGACCTACGGGGCTGGCTGAGCGGGCTAGACCCCCTCACTTCCTCACAGGGGGAGTCCCTCTCCCCCGTTGGGGTCCTGTTGGGCCCCGTCAGGCTCCCAAGTGGAGCAGATAGGGCGGAGTGAGTGGGAGGTCCTCCCTCACACCCGCCATTGCCACCCGGGGGCATGGAGAAGGATGGCAGATTGCCTCTGGGGGGAGGGTCTGCCTACTCCCAACTCCTGCAGTCTGGCTCCTCTCTCTCTCGAGTTCACACACAAAATACACAAAAAAAAAAAAAAAATGCTTCCCTATTCTGGGTGCATATTATATGGTGTCCTCTGTTTGCGTCGGGTCATTCATAATTATAATAAAACACGCCCCCCACTAGTACATTTGAATTACACCCGCGAACGCCAGCCCATTTACGCTACGCCGCCGTAATTAACAACGGCATTTCATTGAGAATTAGCAATACGCCGCTGTGACTTACAGCGCCGTAGCGTATATGGGACACGCCACGCAGGCGGATGGTGTCTGTGGATCTGGCCCATGGTCATTTATAGTCATTTCTAAGCAGTTGAGTTTAGAAGCCTGTTTTAGAATGCAAAAAAATGGGTTTGGACGGATGTTCAAAATGCCAAATGGCTGTAACAGCTTGTAAACGCTGCTAAATGCGGTAACCTTTTTTTTTTACAATGCAATCACAGCTAAGCGCAGCATGTAAACGCGGCTAAATGGACGTTTTTAGACTCCGGTTTCTATCTGTCAAGTTAAATCGTTCAGGAGAGGTTAAAGCGGAGCTCCACCCATGAAAACAACATTTTGCCATGTTGTTTAAAAAAAAAAAAACCTGAAAAAAAAAAAAAAATACTCACCCGAAATAGCTGTTGCAATGCGGAAGTCCGTAATCTGCCTCACCTGCACCGCGGTCCGATTTCTTCTTATCCTTCTCCTTGTGAATGGGCGCACTGCTTTCTGGGAACTGTGTGTGTTCTCAGAGAGCAGCGCGCCCATTCACAAGCCAGCGTGAGACTCGCGCAGGCACAGTAGGAAACGGGCAGTGAAGCCGTACGGCTTCACTGCCTGTTTCCCATAGTGTGAATGGCGGCGCGGGACTCGGAGCGATCGCGGGACCGGCATCGGGGGGGCCATCAGCGCGGGCGCCTAGGACAGGTAAGTGTCCTTATTTAAAGTCAGCAGCTACACTGTTAGTAGCTGCTGACTTTAAAAAAAAATTTTTTCGCGGCTGGAGCTCCGCTTTAAACAACGTCCCATGTACATGAAGCCTTAAAAAGAAGCTGAAAGCTCCTAACTGCTGCTAAAAGCTGGCACAAAAAAACACTATTATGGGCATTTTTATCATTCAGTGCTTTTCTGGCCTTTTCTTTTGCGTATAGTATGGATGGAGCCTTAGCCAGAGTATATTTGTGTTTATATAGGTCAGCGCATACCAATTAGTTTATGTTGATGATGGTGAGTGTGTGTCTGTCAGTCTGTAAATCTTGTGTTAAAAGTAAATCATGTGTAAAATTGGGATTATCGTGTCATAAATATTCATGTGTGCCTGTGGTGGAGACAGAGTGTAAGCTCCTTGGTGCAGAAACTAAAGTGAATGGTTCAATGTTCTCTGTAGAACACTGTGGAATATATCACAGCTGTATACATCTCAAATATTAGTGTGTGACTGTGGTGGGGACATTTAGGGCTCTTTCACACAGATGTTCCGTATGTCCGTTTTTCATCCACCCGTTGTCGGATGAAAAACGGACATACATGTATCCCTATGGGATCGCGGATGTCTGCGGAGAAATGTCCGCTGACATCCGATCCGCTCCGATCCGCCAAAGTATGCCGGAGGAAAAACCTACTTTTCCTTCCGTCTGGCGGATCGGATCGGATGAACACGGACAGACGGCCCGTGTTCATCCGATTCCCCATAGGGGAGAGCAGAGAAATAACAGGGCGGTCCCTGTATAGTGTGCGGGGACCGCCCTGTCATCCGGCAGCTCACCGAAGCAATCCCCGCTGAGCAAACGGAGGTGCGCGGGGCGGATCATTACTTACCGCTACTATTCCTTTTATACTGGCTTTTAAAATTTACAAATTTAGAAATTGGATAAAAGGCTCTGGGAAACACATTTTGAAAGATAAAAAGTACATTTTTTATACAACTAAATAGGTCAGACCAAAATGAGGGACAAATAAGGGGGGTGGAGGGACTGTACTCCAAATCAGGGACAGTCCCTTGAAATCCGGGACAGTTGGGAGCTATGTAATAGTGTGTAACGGGACATTAAAGTGTAAGCTCCTTGGTGCAGAAACGGAATGATTCAGTCTTTTCTTTGGAATTTGTGAGAGATATATAAGCGTGTAAGCTCCTGTGGTGTAGATAGAGACTAAAGCCTAGTACACATGGACCAAATGCCGGGTGACATCGGCATTGGAACTAGGCTTTACAATGGAGTTTTTGTTTTCGCGCCACAATGGACTTATCAATATATCCTATATTGCATCAAATTGTAATAGTAATAAGTCAACAGCCTTTTAGAATATATCAGAGCTACTGTTGTCATTTATAAATGTATAGTCATAGTGCACCTACTCTAAACCCAAGCCATGGTTCCAGTTCTGCAAGCCCATATTGTTACTACTGAGTCCTTCTACTTCCTACGGTTATCAAACTCCCCTACCTGATAGGAGGGGTGGGCATTATTGGAGTACAAACTTCTACATTTCTTTCACCCGACAAAAAGGCCTACTTGTCTATTTTTATTATCGTATCCAACACCTTTCATCTTCACAACATTCCCAGAACATAAATTTTTAAACTAGAGCTTTCCAGAATGTTCCAACTGCATATTATAAACATCACACTGAAACACAGGAGAACTTAGATTAGAGGAATATTTTTTTCAGAAAAGAATTCAGATAATCTTGAATAAAATATGAGATGTGAGCAAGGACTTATTCAGTGATTAATTCCTTTTATGTACAGACAGTCTCTGGCTAGACAGAGTCAGAGATGTAGTCATCATTTTATATCCCACTAATGAGGTACATATCAGATACAGAGATTATGTATTCTAGAGGAAGTATGTCCCAGATATACGATCTCTTATTATCAGTACAACTTGATGGCTGTTATATGAAATGCTATATCAGCAGATAAAAAAAAATTGAAATTCAGGGAGAGGGTACATTGTTTAACTGTTGTAATTGCTAGATGGAAGCTACTAATCAGATTGATTCAATATAACCATATAAACACACATTACACTTGTGCAATGAATATATATATATATATATATATATATATATATATATATATATATATATATATATATATATATATATACACACAGTATCTCACAAAAGTGAGTACACTCCTCAGATTTTTGTAAATATTTTATTATACTTTTTCATGTGGCAACACTGGAGAAATTACACTTTGCTACAATATAAAGTAGTGAGTGTACAGCTTGTGTAACAGTGTAATGTTGTTGTCCCCTCTACACACAGCATTTAATGTCTAAACCAGGGGTAGCCTTGACCAGCCAAGAGGTGATGGTACGGGAAGTGACTGCTTGGCCTCGCCTAGCTCCGTGCGGTATAATCAAGAGGGCATCCGTCGTTCGAAGGTGAGTAGTAGCTGAAAGATAGTTGGAAATGGTAGACTTAATGTCCAAGGCATGAGGTTCGCCCTTCTCGTTAGAAAAGCATGGCAAGACGATGTCCTGGTTGTAGTGGAAGGCCGAGGCAACTTTTGGAAGGAAACAATCTGAAGGCCTCAGTACCACTCTGTCGGGCAGGAAAACTAAGTAGGGCTCCTTAGACATGAGAGCTTGTAACTCCAACACCCTCTTAGCCGACGCAATAGCGATGAGGAAGGTCAACTTTAGGGTCAGGTCCCACAGAGAAATTGAGTTAAGTGGAAAGAAGGGTGGATTGGAAAGGGCTTTGAGAACCAACAAAAGATCCCAGGCCGGAAAGGATGGTTTTCTGGCCGGTCTGATTTTCATGCACGCCTTCATGAATTGGATAACCAAAGGGTGCAAAGCCAATCTGGTGCCAGTTTTGGCAGACAGATCGGAGATCTGTACCTTTAGGGTACTTGAATTTAGACCTTTGTCAACGCCCGTTTGAAGGAATTCCAGGATTTGGTATGGATCAGGCGAGATGGGATCCCAACCTCTAAGTTGCGCCAACAGGACGAATCTTTCCCAGACTCTAGTGTAGATGGTGTTTGTGGTGATGTTCCTGGCTTGCATTAAAGTTGCTATAACTGCATGGGAACATCCTTGTTCTCTTAGAATAATGTACCAAAAATGAGATCGCGCTAAATAATATAAGTGTACACTAAGAATGCTGGTTAAGCATATACATAGGTGAAATAAATTTCATGAGAAAATCACAAAGTAAATGAGTCCATCAACAAAGTGAAAAAGTTCCCGGTCAAGTGATCCCACAAGTGCCAATAAATCAAAATGGAAAAAGTGTTGGTATAGATGAAACCCCCACCGAAATCACTAGAAGCCTCTTACCAAAAATCAATGATCTCTTAGTGATAGGAGATCAAATAAAGCATGATACGGCCTGTAATTCTCGATAATGGTCACTGGGAAGGTCCAATAGAGACAGCCTGGTTCTCAGATAAATGAATATCTCCCGATGGGTCATCCACTCCTTGCTCTCTCACAGATCAGAACCAACTGTGTTTCCCAGGACAGAGAGCTCTTAGAATAACCCTCTTAACCTCCAGGCTGTCAGGTGGAGCCTGTCTGGGGCCGGGTGGAGGAATTGACCTTGGTGTAGGAGGTCTGCTGATACCGGCAGGTGGATTGGAGGTCGGGTATTGAGCTGTAAGAGTCGTGAACCACGGTCTCCTTGGCCAGAATGGTATCGCAACGATTACTGTGGCCGAGGACCTCCGGAGTCGGGATAGGAATCTCGCTACCAGGGGGGTCGGGGGAAAGATGTACCCCAGTTTGAAGTCCCATGGGTGAACTAAGCAGTCTGTCCCCTTGGCTGCTGGAAAGGGTACTCTGGATAGGAACCTTGGGCATTTGGTATTTATTGGTGTTGCTGCCAAGTCGATCTCCGGGACCCCCCCACGCCTCCGTCAGAATGGAGAACTCCCGATGGTTCAGAGACCACTCATTGTTTGACAGTAGCTCTCTGCTCAGGAAGTCGGCTAGCATGTTCTGTGCCGCCGGAACATATACCGCTTTCAGGTCCAGTAGGTGTACTTGGGCCCATTCAATTATGGGGTGAACCTCCTCTAATAGTGTGTGGCTTCGGGTACCGCCCTGTCTCTGGATGTAGGCCACCCTGACCTTGTTGTCCATCCGGATCAGGACGCTCTTCCCCTGTAACAGAGGAGCGAAGGCTATGAGGGCTTGAAAAGCAGCTCGAAGCTCCAATATATTTGAAATCATGCCCTGAGCTGGGAAGTGCCACTGTCCCTGGGCTGCCTGATCCAGGTAATGAGCCCCCCAACCCCTCTCGCTGGCATCTGATGTTACTATCCCTGGATTTGGAGGAGCTATAGGCCTGAACCTTCTGAGGTTGGGAGGATGGGTCCACCACCAAAGCGAGTGCTTTACCCAGTTGGGGATACGGATGGGCTGGAGCATTGAGGTTCCGTCCCACTGTTTGAGAAAGACGTTCTGCAAAGTCCTCATGTGCCATTGGTCCCACTGCACCATGGGTATGGTTGATGACATAGATCCCAGCACGCTGAGGCAGGTTCTGGCCGACAGACTTCTGGAGGACAGTAGATTCCGTATTTTCCGCACTAAAGGTTCTACCTTCTCTAAGGGCAGCTGTACCGTGTTCCGTTTCATAGTCTCCCAGGTTCACTGTCAGAAGAATGGATTGGAGGCTCTCCATTTTGAAAGCCTCTATTCGAATTCTTCTGTTGAGCTGTTTCAGGTCCAGTATGGGCCGTAGATCCCCTGACTTCTTTCGCACCAAGAATAAAGGGGAATAAAATCCCCTGCCCCTTTGGTGCAAAAGGAACTTCTATGACTGCTCCCTTTTGAATTACCTCCGAGACATACTGAAGTAGCTTCCTCTTGTCTGGGGAAGGAGGTATTTTGGTAGGTTGGAAGACATTCCACGGCAATGCCCCCATAAAGTTCCATTTGTGGCCGTATCTGATCGTGGAGAGTGTCCATGGGTCTTTTATGTGTTCTGACCAAATCCGTGCAAAACTCCTCAGCCTGGCGCCCACCTGATTTGGGTGGGCAGGCAAGCCTTCAAAAGGACTTCTGCTGGTCCCCCGTGGTGATGGCCTTGGTCTTCTGGACCCTCAAAAAAGAAGGACGAGTAGATTTCCAATCTCTCCTGAATTCTTTGCTGAGGCGATAGGACCTGGCTTCCCTGTACCTGTCAGGCAGATTACGCCTGAAGGCAGGGCCTTTTTGAGGCTTGGGTCTCCTGTCAGAGGGGATAAGCCCCACCTTTTCCCCAGTGACCTTGGAGATCGCCAAGTCCAGTTTTGCACCGAACAGGTTTGTGCATCATTCGGTATCTTGCACCAGTTTGACTTCGAAGCCGTGTCAGCGACCCAGGGCTTCAGCCATGAGGGTCTGCAGGCCATCACCGAGGCTAACATGGATCTAGCTGCGGAGCGAATGATATCAACTGAAGCCCCTGCCACGAAATCGCCTGCTAACCTGATCTCTTGCAAAGAAGATATTACTTCCCCTTGGTCAGTTCCTTCTAGAAGAACCTTTCTCTGCATTGGCTGCCCACGCGGAAATGGCCTTAGCTACAGCTGCTGTGGTAATAGCTGGTCTACAGGCCCCGCCTGCCGTAGAGTATGTTTTCTTTAACTCCAGGTCGATCTTATGGTAGAGAACATCTCGGAAGCTGACTGCGTCCTCTATTGGCAGGCTGACGTGCCTAGCGAGCCGCATTAGGGACGAATCAACAATGGGAGCATTAATAAGGGGAGAGACCATAGACTCCTTTAGAGGGTACATTTTAGCGAGCTTATTGGACAGACCAGGCCGCTTGTCCGGCTTTCCCCATTCATCCTTAATGAGGTCCTCCAATTCCTCAATGAAGGGAAACAGCTTGGGATCCCTCCTTAGCTCAGGGAAGTATTTCCCAATCTTCTGAGTTTCCGCTATGGATTCTTCCCAACCAATAGCTTCCGTAACGGAGCGGGCGAAAGGTTCGACCAAGCCAAAGTCAAATCCCGATACTAGCTCACGCTTCTCATAGTCGGAATGAGTCTCTGCTAGCTGGACATACGGGCCGGGTGCAGACGATGTGCCCGGGATAGGATCAATAGGCAGAGGGGCCAAGGTCTCCAAGATTAACTCCCGTACTGACTCCCTTATGAGTTCCGTAGCCACTCTAGCACCCGCCTCCATTTCTCTGGATGCTTCATTAAAGCAGGTGCGACAAGCTAGCTTTCCTGGCAATGCAGTAGCACCGCACACCCAGCAAGCGTTTGCTGCAGGACGGGTATAATGATTGCGGTGAAATGAGGGTGACTGTCTGTGGTGAGACCGGCTATGACGGGAGCAGCTGCGGTGTGATTGGCTATGCCTCGACCGATGGTAGCGGGAGGATGATCTTGACCGACTTCTGCGGGACCTCTTGCTTGATGCATGGCTGGATCTCCCTCTGTGCCGCGGGCTTGCATCTCTAGGCCTGATGGGGCTGCAAATAAATGCAGTGTTAGTGGCTGGCTCTCTTTTGTCTCTTCACTACTTACCTACCTATGACGGCCTCCTTACCTCGTTTGCTGGTGGTGGTCTGCGAGGGCAGTGGGCTCCATGAAATGTGCAGAGACAGCAGCAGATGTGGTAGCTGGGAGGAAGCACAGAGAAGTGATTAAAAAGAAATGGCTGGAAAAAACAGAGGAAGCTAGGATACCTGGTAAATTTTTTAGGTAATTCTGAGCAAAGTAGCAGCCTCAGGGATAGAAAAGGAATACTTTGCCTTTTTAAATTCGGCGCCGCCGTCGCGGCGCTGATGACGCGCGCGCATGCGCAGTAGTGTCCCGCACATCCCGTCGCCATCTTGGATGAGGACTAAGGAGACCGCCGGCGTCATCATTCTGCTGTGCGCATGCGCAGAGCGGCCAGAGGACGTGGCGGAGCGGCGGCTGACAGGGGGACAGCAAAGCCCAGCAAGCTTACTGGGCCGAAAAGGAAAAAACAAATAAAAAATAAAATAAAAAGAAGAGTCAGCAAACGAGAGAGATGCTGGACAGTGCAAAAAAGAGGAGCCACTGCCTAAGTTAAGCTTCTTTAAAGCTTGTAGAAAATGCCAGGATAACTGCCAGGATGAAATCTGAACAAACCCCTGAGACCACCAGAGCGGGGTTCCCACCATAAAGCTCTATTAGAGACTGTACAGGAGGGACTTCCAAACAGGAGAGGCTAAACCTGCTGGGGCGATAGCGGTAGGAGGCAAGCTGTACGTCCGCGTTTTGTCAGGTGAGGATAAAAAAGAGAATGATTCGGGGTGTCTCCTCTTCAAATTTATAGCTATCTAATCCTGTTAGGTTGTGGGGGCGGAGTCACAACTCAGTGTGTGCTGCCATGAATGCGTCAGGAAAATTATATAATTTTCCAGAATGATGGAACGCTGGAATATTCCAGGAAGTTCTGTCTTCAGACATATGCAGTTTACCCACGCTATGTGTGGCGGAAACTAACAGTGCACATCACCCTGAACAAACCATCCCCACAATACAACATGGTGGTGGCAGCATCATGTTGCGGGGATGCTTTTTTTCAGCAGGGACAGGAAAGCTGTCAGGCCGCGCACACACGATCAGACCGGTCCGATGAAACTGGCCTGCAGACCAGTTTCATCGGACCAGTTCGATGGTGTGTATGGCCCATCGGACCGTTGTCCGTCGGACCAAAGATTTAAAACCTGCTTTAAAATCTGTCTGACGGACACCTGTCCGTCGGACAGGTTCGATGGTTAGTACGCAAAAGCATCGGACCAAAAACCCGCGCATGCTCAGAATCAAGTCGACGCATGCTTGGAAGCATTGAACTTCATTTTTTCATTACGTCGTTGTGTTCTACGTCACCGCGTTCTGGTCTGATCAGATTTTTGGTCCGATGGTGTGTACACACATCAGACCATCAGACCGCTTCAGCGTGGTCCGATGAAAACGGTCCGTTGGACCAGTTTCATCGGACCGGTCTGATTGTGTGTACGTGGCCTAAGAGTTGATGGGAAGATAGATGGAGCCAAATACAGGGCAATCAGTAATGCCCTGTGCACACGATCGGAATTTCCGATGGCCTAAAATCCGATAGAATTTTTAGTCGGAATTCCGTTCAAGCTGTCTTGCATACTCACTGTCAGACCAAATTCCGATCATCCAAAACGCTGTGACGTAAAACACTACGATGAGCCGAGAAAAATTAATTTTAATGCTTCCGAGAATGCGTCGACTTGATTCTGAGCGTGTTTTTTTTTTCCATTGGAATTGCACACAGACGATAGAAATTTCCTATTGTTTTTTTCTTCCATCATAAAAAATAAAATATGTTCTATTTCTAAACACCAACGGAAAAAAGTCCATCTGACTTTTTTCTATGGAAATTCCGATTGTGTGTACGCGGCATTTAAGTCTGCAAAAGACTTGAGACTGGGGCGGAGATTCACCTTCCAGCAAGACAACGGCCCTAAACATACAGCCAGAGCTACAATGGAACTGTTTAGGTCCAAACACAATCATGTGTTAGAATGGCCCAGTCAAAGTCCAGATCTAAATCCAATTGAGCATCTGTGGCAAGACTTGAAAATTGCTGTTCACAGACGCTCTCCATCCAATGTGACAGATCTTGAGCTATTTTGCAAAGAAGAATGGGCAAAAATGTCACTCTCTAGATGTGCAAAACTGGTAGAGACATCCCCAAAAAGACTTGCAGCTGTAATAAAGGGAAAAGGTGGTTCTACAAGTATTGACTCAGAGGGGGGCTGAATACAAATTGCACGCCACACTTTTTACATATTTGTAAAAATAAATAAAAAACTGTTATCATTATGTGCCACTTTGTATTTGTCTATCACATATGAATACTTTTTCAAGTCACTGTAAGCTCCACACTTTGAAGTGGCCGATGCTGTATCTCCTTTTATACAGCTGCCTGTGAGCAAGAACTTTAATACTGACGCCTGTTACTTCTTGTTGTTGACCAAATTTGCTTGACTTGTCTCCTTTCTTGTCTACTGCCTTCTTCCTTGCTGTCTGTCTGCTCTCTGCTTGCCGTCTGCGGCTGGTGCTTAAAATTTTTTGGGGCGGCGCAAACGAAAAAAAAACAAAAAAAACAATTGCAGCCTCAGCAGCCTGTACCTATCAAATGCAGCCACTGTGCCATCAAACACAGCCACTGTGCCATCAATTGTCACCACTGTGCCATGCCATCAAACACAGTCACTGTGCCATGGCATCAAACACAACCACTGTGCCATCAATTGTCACCACTGTGCCATGCCATCAAATGCAGTCACTGTGCCATCAAATGCAGTCACTGTGCCATCAAACGCAACCACTGTGTCATGCCATCAAACGCAGCCACCGTGCCATCAAAACGCAGCCACTGTGCCATGCCATCAAAACGCAGCCACTGTGCTATCAAAACGCAGCCACTGTGCCATGCCATCAAAACACAGCCAATGTGCCATCAAATGCAGTCACTGTGCCATCACTTGTCACCACTGTGCCCCCAATTGTCGCCACTGTGCCATGCCATCAATTGTCACCACTATGCCATCAAACACAGCTACTGTGCCCCCAATTGTCGCCACTGTGCCCCCAATTGTCGCCACTGTGCCCCCAATTGTCGCCACTGTGCCCCCAATTGTCGCCACTGTGCCCCCAATTGTCGCCACTGTGCCCCCAATTGTCGCCACTGTACCCCCAATTGTCGCCACTGTGCCCCCACTTGTAGCCACTGTGCCCCCAATTGTCGCCACTGTGCCCCCACTTGTAGCCACTGTGCCCCCCTTGTAGACACCGTGTAGACACCGTCCCTCGATGTTCCTCGTCCCGCCCTCGATGACGCTTCAGCCAGATTACTGATTACCAGAATCAGATTACCTGATTGGCTGAGACGCCTGTCAGTCTTATCCTCGGAACGCACCGCCAGTACGTCCCGAGGATAAGCTTCAGGAAGCCGACTACAGCCTCAGGGCTGTACTCGGAAAGCCTATCAGAGCCAGCGGCTCTGATGGGCACTTCCACACAGCCAGTCAGCTGCCTCTATTCAGCTGACCGGCGCTCAATGTCCAGTCAGCTGAATAGTGGGCGGCAGCGGCGAAAATATACAGATTCATACAGTGTATGAATCTGTATATTTTACTGGCTGTGAGCGATCCAGAGGGGGCGGCGCTCCGGTGTCCCTATGGACGCACCGCCACTGGTCTGGACTATGCTCTGGTCTTCTATTTCTGTATCATAGACACCCTGCTTCCGTGTCCCCCTGATGGGGTACATCTGAGGGCTGCATCCTGGTGTCAACTTGCAGAAAGATAGCAATGGGGTCACTGGGGCTTCCAGCCCATCTTCACCATCAGGAGCTCTGGTGAAGATCAGCTAGTGCTTAGAGACCCCTTGGAAAACCCAAGTCACCAGCCCATTCATGTGGATATACAGTAGGTTCCCAAGATGGCAAGCTTTTAAAATTGTGTGTGCCTTTGAAACGGTAACAAACTTCACTACCCTATATTTTCCATAGATGAAGCTTTAAAACCCTCTCACTTTCTCTAGTCAGTATGGCTAGAGAAGAAGAAACAGGGACCCAGAAGTAATGTATTTTCTGGGTCAGTAACAGGAAGGTGATATATCGATTCACTGGTCTCCTCCCCCCTACCTGGTGGCACCCACCATGCTTATCCTAGGCCTGCCGAAGGGCTTTTGGAGCCCAGGAAACATGACAGGGTGTGACGGTAGTCGAACATATCCCCGTCAAGCATTCCCTTCTTCTTCCATAAAAGAAATCACCCAATATTCCATTATAGGAATGTCCCTGGAATCGCCGAATAATCCACACATGAGCCAAGGCTTAATGCTGAATGTAAACAGGACACACTTTATTGCAAGTACACAGCACACTTTATACAGGATTTGAAACATCCCGCCCCCAACAACCGCTTTCCCATTGGTCCATCGTAAAGTATGCAGTCTTCACTCTGGTCCTCTCCCATGCAAATGAGGACTTGAAAATGTCTCAGCAGAGATTGGTCCCAAAGCTTGAATAGCCTGAATATGTGTGTTGAGACCGAAGCCCCCAGGGGGTAATTACTACAATGAAGCAATCAGAACAACAATTAACACCTCTACACACTGGACAATAAAATGTCTTTCACAAGCCCGGCTCCACTCATTTCACTAGTCGGAGCCAAGTATTGAAGTGTCATTGTCATTTACTGGCAGCATGAAACCCTTTAGAATACAAAAAGTCACCTTTTACCCATAACACACAGACATCAAAAATAGCAGGGAGAGAATTAAACTGAAGTATATAGGCAATTGCATAAAAGTCCTTCACAATGGCCCCCCCTTTTCTCCCTGCTCCGGCAACTCGGTTGGACCTTTCCTGGTCCAGTAGGGTTGACGGGTTCCGAGCTTTTAGTCCGAGGTTAACTCCGTTTGGCGTGACAATCCATCGGCATTCCCGTTTTGCTTGCCTGGGCGGTAATGAATCGTAAAGTCATAGGGCTGTAAGGCCAAGCTCCAGCGTAGCAAACGGCCGTTGTCCCCTGAAACCCGGTTAAGCCACACCAAGGGGTTGTGATCGGTGATGAGAGTGAAAGCCCGGCCATAAAGGTAAGGTGTGAGCTTTTTGAGGGCCCATATCAAGGCCAAACACTCTTTTTCAATGGTGGCGTAACTGACCTCCCTTGGCAACAGCTTCCGACTCACGTATGCCACCGGGTGCTCACCTCCATCCTCCCCGATCTGGCTTAGTACTGCCCCCCAGTCCAAACATTGAAGCGTCTGTGTGAACAATAAATCTTTTGTTAGGATCTGGGGTAATCAACACCGGAGCATTAACCAGAGCAGTTTTTAGTGCTTGGAAAGCCACCTCGCATTCCGGGGACCACAGGACTTGTCGGGGTAGCTTCTTTTTGGTTAAGTCGGTCAGGGGTTTGGCCAGGGCGCTGTAGTCGGGTACAAAGCGTCTGTAATAGCCGGCTGTGCCCAAGAAAGCCATGACTTGTGTCTTGGTGTGGGGAGTGGGCCAATTGGCAACGGCCTCGATCTTAGCCGGCTCCGGCCGTTGCTTACCACATCCTACTCGGTGGCCCAAATATTGTACCTCCGCCATACCCAAATGACATTTGTCGGGTTTCAGGGTCAGCCCGGCCCCTTTGATCCTATCCAATACTATCCCTACGTGCTCTAGGTGCGCTTCCCATGTATCGCTGTAGATGGCGATGTCATCCAGGTAAGCGCATGCAAAGCTCTGGAGACCCCCAAGTAACTGATCCACCATCCGTTGGAAGGTGGCCGGGGCGTTCTTCATCCCGAATGGCATAACCCGGAATTGGTATAGGCCGAATGGGGTGATGAAGGCTGACTTGGGTCTGTCCTCTTCTGCTAGGGGGATCTGCCAATATCCCTTGCTTAGGTCTATTGTGGTCAGATACTTCCCTGCAGAGATACGGTCAAGCAGCTCGTCCATCCGTGGCATCGGATAGGCATCCGTAACTGTCTTGTCGTTGAGGCGCCGGTAATCTACACAGAAACGGGTTGTCCCATCCTTCTTTGGCACTAAGACTACTGGCGAGGCCCAAGAACTTTCTGAGGGTTCGATTACGCCTAGCCGAAGCATCTCATCTATTTCCTTCCGCATCCCCTCCCGGACTGCTTCGGGGATACGGTAAGGAGGCTGTCTCAGGGGTGCATGTCCTGGAGTCTCCACCTTGTGTATGGCTAGGAGTGTGTATCCAGGCTCCTGAGAGAATGTGGCCTGTTTTGTTTCTAGTAAGCGACCAGCTTGAGCCCGCTCTTGCGGCTCCAGCTGTTCCCCTAGCTGGACTTTCTCTATCTGGGTCATCCCCTCGTTACTGCCCAATAGGTCGGGAAGGGGTAGGGTCTCTGTGTCTTCTCCTGCTGGTGAACAGATAGCAGCTACCTCCTCTGCCCGTTCCTGATAGGCCTTGAGCATGTTGATGTGAAAGGTTTGTTTCACCTCCTCATCCTCGCAACTGGCTATCGTGTAGGTAGTGTCGCATATCTGTCCTATAACTTTATAGGGGCCCTGCCAGGCAGCCTGGAGCTTGTCTGTTCGGACCGGCCTTAATACCATGACCTTTTGGCCTATCTGAAAGCTCCGGTGCCTAGCCCGTCGGTCATACCATACCTTCTGGCGCTGTTGTGCCGCCTGGAGGTTCTCTCGCACTGTCTGGGCTAATTCCTCCATGCGGTCCCTCAGCTCCAGGACATAAGGTACAACCGGGGTCCCCTCAATTTCTGTTTGCCCCTCCCAGTGATCCTTGATGAGATCTAAGGGCCCCCTCACCCGCCTCCCATAGAGAAGTTCAAAGGGTGAGAATCCGGTCGATTCCTGCGGCACCTCTCGGTAGGCAAAGAGAAGGTGCGGCAGGAATCGCTCCCAATCCTTGTAAGCCCCCATGAATGACTTCAACATTTGCTTTAGCGTTCCGTTGAATCGCTCGCACAGGCCGTTAGTCTGGGGGTGGTATGGGGAGCTAGTCAGGGATTTAACTCCACAGGTTTTCCATATCTGCTGGGTTACCTCGGCCGTGAATTGTGTACCTTGGTCGGACAGGACCTCCTTGGGAAAGCCTACTCGGGAAAATACTTTAACTAGGGCCTCTGCTACGGTCTCAGCCTGTATGTTAGAGAGAGCTACCGCTTCGGGGTAACGGGTGGCGTAGTCTACTACGGTGAGTATATACCGATTGCCAGAACGGCTAGGTTGGGCCAGGGGCCCTATAATGTTCACAGCTACCCTTGTGAACGGTTCTTCAATAATGGGCATGGAAACTAGTTTAGCCTTTGGGTGGTCTCCCTTTTTACCTATACGTTGGCATACCTTGCACGTTTGACAATATGCCCTGACGTCGTCGGATACCCCAGGCCAGAAGAAGTTCTGGGTTATCCGATACCCTGTCTTGCGTATTCCCAAATGGCCTGCCAAGGGTACGTCGTGCCCAATCCTCAATAACTCCTGCCGGTACTTCCGGGGAACTACCAGCTGGCGTTTTTGCTTAGGCCCTGGTGAATTACCCTGGGTCTCGGTGAGCCTGTACAAGCGGCCTTTCTCCCAGATAAACTGCTCCTTCTCTAACCCCCCTTGGCCCCCCTCGGCTTTCTCTCGATACTTTCTGAGGGAAGGGTCTCCGGTCACTTCCCGCCCAAAGTTCTCTGGGGTGTCCCAGGGTAGGGGTTCTACAGTCAAGGGTAGGTTGGGTTGGCTTACCTGGGTCTCAGTAGGAAGCGGATGGCTCTCGGCAGCGCAACTTTGCGCTCTGGTGGTTACTGCGTGGGCCTCCTGAGCGGTGGTAGAGGCGAACGCCAAAGTCAGGGGCCCAATGTCGTTGCCCAAGATGACTTCAGAAGGTAAGTCCTTCATGACGCCCACATGAACATTGCCAGCTCCTGCACCCCAGTCCAGGTGTACCTGTGTAGTAGGAATACGGTATACTGCCCCCCCTGCCACTCTCACAGCAATTGATTTCCCTGGTTTCTCTGATGCATTAATCAGGTGTCTTTGTACCAACGTGATGGTCGCCCCACTGTCTCTTAATCCCCGGGCGGTTTTTCCGTTAACCATGACCAGCTGACAATGGTGTTTCCTGTTGTCCGTAATGACAGATTGTACCATGAGGACTTCGTAAAGGGTGCCCCATGGTTCTTCCTGACCCAGCTCCTGGGGATCCCAAGCCGAGTCTACACAATGGGCTGCTGCTGGTGGACGGTACCCAGGTCGAGACCAATTTGACCTGGTGTTGTCATCCATGGGGCAATTCTGCTTGAAGTGACCCAGCTGTTTGCAGCGGAAGCAGCGTTGTTCATTGTCCTCCTGGCGTGGATAGCGAGGGATAGATGTCACCAGTCTGTTAGGAGGTGGGTATCTAGCGGCTGGTGGGTGTGAGGGCACCGTTGGTCGTGGCAGTTGTACCCGTGGTGTGACCTGGTTCATCTTGCGAATATCCGCATATTCATCCGCCAACTTAGCGGCCTCTGGTAGAGTCATGGGCCTGCGATCTCTCACCCAGTCTTTGACATCCGTCTGGATGTGATTGTAGAATTGCTCCAGGAGCATTAGTTGCAAAATGTCCTCTGCGGTGGTGGCCTGGCTGATGTTAACCCAGTTAGAGGCCGACAGGGATAACTGGCATGCCCATTCCAAGTAAGAGTCTTTCGTGGCTTTGCGTGAGTCCCTGAACTTCTGTCGGTAGGACTCTGGGGTTACTGCATAATGAGCTAGGAGCACTTCTTTGACCCTGGCGTAGCTATGGATCTCCTGCTCTGGCACGGCCCGGAAAGCGTCAGAAGCTTTGCCTGACAATTTGCCTGACAATATTGAAACCCACTCTCCTCTAGCTATTCGGTGTAGGTTACATTGTCTCTCAAAATCTGCCAGGTAGTTATCAATTTCACAGTCTTTTTCATCAAAAGCTTTAAAAGCGCTAAACGGAATCTTCCTTGTGTCTGCTGTGCTGTACTCACTGTTTGGAGAATGTGCGGCTGCTTGTTGGACTGCTGCCAGTTTTAACTGTAGCTCTGCGTCTCTTATTTGTTTAGCCTCCTCCGCTAACAGGTCCATCACTTTCAGCACCACATCCGCTGTTGGGTTCGGACCGAACCATGCTAGTTTCTCTCTTATCAGCTTGTTGGCTGGTGATTCCTCCTCCTGAATCACTGGTGTCTCCATCTCTTGTACTGCTGGCGTTGCTGCAACCGAGTTCTCCTGGTCTAGCTCCATTAATTCTGCTATGATGACCCGCTTGGTTTTGTTGCTAGCAATCCTTCCACAAACTTCCAGTAGATCTTTCAGTGTATTTCTTTTAAGCCGGGTGTACCAATCTTCCATTCACTGTTCCCAGTGTCTGCTTGAAATCCTGGTGTAAAGGAAAGTAGAAACCAGTTGCTGCCAACCAGTTGTGACGGTAGTCGAACATATCCCCGTCAAGCATTCCCTTCTTCTTCCATAAAATAAATCACCCAATATTCCATTATAGGAATGTCCCTGCAATCGCCGAATAATCCACACATGAGCCAAGGCTTAATGCTGAATGTAAACAGGGCACACTTTATTGCAAGTACACAGCACACTTTATACAGGATTTGGAACATCCCGCCCCCAACAACCGCTTTCCCATTGGTCCATCGTAAAGTATGCAGTCTTCACTCTGGTCCTCTCCCATGCAAATGAGGACTTGAAAATGTCTCAGCAGAGATTGGTCCCAAAGCTTGAATAGCCTGAATATGTGTGTTGAGACCGAAGCCCCCAGGGGGTAATTACTACAATGAAGCAATCAGAACAACAATTAACACCTCTACACACTGGACAATAAAATGTCTTTCACAAGCCCGGCTCCACTCATTTCACTAGTCGGAGCCAAGTATTGAAGTGTCATTGTCCTTTACTGGCAGCATGAAACCCTTTAGAATACAAAAAGTCACCTTTTACCCATAACACACAGACATCAAAAATAGCAGGGAGAGAATTAAACTGAAGTATATAGGCAATTGCATAAAAGTCCTTCACACAGGGGTGCTTGGGAGGGGCCGGCCTTGCCAAGTGGGTGGAAGCGATCTAGCTCTTGTACAACTGCTGGATCGCTTCTATCTGACAGCTGGCTGGTCAGATTATCATTCTCTGGGAGGCTGCAGTGTGTGCAAATCCCCTGGTGCCACCAATGTACATCAGTGGTAGTAAAACTTCAATATGTTCATGGCAGCTTACCAGTCCCTAGATGCAGTGTTGCCAACCTACCAGATTAAAATTTACTGACACAGAAATTACTCCAACAAACCTTTTAAAACTTCATATGGAATAATGCATCCCATAGGATAGCTAGCACAGTTCTTTTTGCAGCCCGCGATAGGGGAGGTTTAGGGGCGCCCAACATAATCAAATATTATTTTTAGGGCTGTTACTGATCAAAATTTTTGTGTTCGATTAATTGTTTTTTTTTTTAATCGATTAATCGACTAATTTCGATTAATTGTAACGCACATACAGATCCAACTACTTTTAGCTGATCTCCTTGCAGGCCGATTCCCAGTGCAGCTCCAACTACTGGAAAAGTGCATAGCAGGATACAAAACACACAAAGGCAGCGCTCGATGGGAATAGCATTAAAACTTTTATAGTCTTCAAGTAGGTAACAAAATAAATACTGCACTGGAGATAAAATCGATGTAGCTACATAAACTGTAAAAATGGTGCGAGTAATACCAAACGGTACCAAAAGCAGTCATAGAAACATGTAGCTAAGTATGATACTGGTATAAAAATGTGTACACCGATACCACTGCTGAATCCAGATGGGGAGGGGTTAACATCAGTTCGTCGGCATGTAGATGTCCCGTGAAGGGAACTATCACAACTCCCAGTGGATGGTTGTAGAATCCCAGGTTGATAGAGGGAAGTGATAGAGGGAAGTGTAACAGCCCTTGTGTGTGGCAGATAGTAAGGTCCCGCCGGCATGCAGATATGAAGGCACAGCAAAGGAGCCCTTCAGATGGACACGGCAAGCCCCGCCGGTGTCTGTGACGTCACCGGATCTCCGACGGAACTCCCTGAAGGCCCAGAAGCCGGCGGAGAGGTGAGTACCAATCAAAAGAATTTTAATCGATCAAAAAGATTTTGATCGATCAAAAAAATTAAAGATTAATCGATCAATTAAAAGTTAATTTGCACAGCCCTAATTATTTTGCCACACATTTGAGAGCTATAATCTCATGGACGTCCAGATGTGCACCTAATAGGTGGTCAGAAATAGAGATCAGCATTACGGTTCCTGCCCACCCCTGCTGCTTGTTATGGCCATCCTCTGACAAGTACATCTCCCAGCTGCGTAAAATCTGTTTAAGCCCTATGCTGTTTACGCTTTCAATCTGGAAGAGATGCTCTGGGAAATTCCCTCTTTCATCTCCATGCTCTCCTTTAGTGAACGTTATCTTTAACCCAGAAATCGCTGACAGCTTATCATACGAAGCCATGTTACCCTGGGCAAAAGCTGGTGTATTCCAGCTACGACATCTAGTGCATCCAGTGACACGTACATTTCTTACTTTTCCTGAGCTGCAATCGAAATACAAAATCCCAAAAACTCTCTTCTACTCCTTTCTACAGATCAGGCATTTCATTTCCACTAGAATCCCACATTTTACTTTAGTTATGCCCACGGAATTTGAACTGTTATGTTTCAGAGGCCCTTATGAACCCCGCCTAATATCCACCATTTATAAGATTTTACAGGATACACCTCAGGTCACAGAGCAAACTTATTCCTACATGCGGAAATGGTCCCATGTTTTGAATAAACCCATTTCCTTATCCGAATGGAAGAGTATTTGGGAGGCTACTTCCAAGGTATCTAGATGCGTAGCTCAGAAGGAAACTGCCTATAAAATATTAATGTTTTGGTATAGAACCCCGGAATTTTTATTGGCAAGAAAGCTAACGGCTTCTGGACAATGTTGGAGATGTGGTTCTTATTTAGGCACCCACTATCACATATTCTGGGAGTGCCCTATGATTACACCCTATTGGTCCAAAGTACATGCCCTTTTGGGAAAAGTTCTAGATATTCCTATCCCCTTACATCCCTTATATCTCCTCCTGGGATTACCCCTCCCAAAGACGCCTAAACCCCTTAGGAAATTGATGGCCTTCATTCTATTAGCGGCTAAAAGGGCTATCCCACAATGTTGGCTGACCAATGTTCCCCCATCCTTTACACAATTTCTAGCAGCTATCATAGATATACATAGAATGGAACGCCTCACAGCTGTAATTGAAGACTCTTTAACTAGCTTTGACGCCATTTGGGAAAAATGGGATTCCTCTGCATATAACTCTGAGATAGAACAAGTAACTTTAAACTCGTACGTTTGTGAATGGAGTGTCTCGATGAAGCATGTGAACATATGACGCTTAGCCTACTGTGCACTTTGTCTTATTGAGTACGTGTTCTTATATCTTTCTTTTTCTTTTCCATGCCACGTTGCATTCCACTTGTTTGATAATCATCTGACTTTTTTTTTTGCATTCTCTATTTCTTTATTTACGTCTGTTATGTTATGATTATTTCTATCACATTGGGAATATATCCCTTTTTGTTGACAGTTCTTTCTGATTCTGTACAATGTTTATTTTTTCTTGAAATATTTGATAAATAAACAATTTAAAAAAATAAATAAAATTTACTGACACAACACCCAAAATTTACTGGCACAGCCAAGTTTTTACTGGCATATCCAAAAGTTACAAAATTACAGTTTTAAAGGGACACTAAAGTCAGGGCTTTAAAAAAAAAAAAAAATAACAAACATGTTATACTTACCTCCACTGTGCAGTTCGTTTTGCACAGACTGGCCCGGAAAGCTGTCTCCTGGGGTCCCTCGGCGGCTGTCTGGGCTCCTCCTCGCAAAAGCTTTCCATCCTCATGCGAGGGCGCTCGCACAGTGGAAAGCTTTTGCGAGCGCGCTCCCGTGATACAGCGGCGGTCATAGCAGCCGACTGTATCACTCGGCTCCGCCCCCCGGCACGCCGCATCATCCGCTCTGATTGACAGCAGCGCTAGCCAATGGCTGCGCTGCTATTAATCCGCCCAGCCTAGCCAATCAACGGCCAGGCTGGGAACCGAAGAGGATGAAGTGGACGCGCCCGGGCTGTGAGATGTTTTTTTACCTTGATGCATAGGATGCATTAAGGTAAAAACACTTGTACCTTTACAACCTCTTTAAGTGCAAATTTCAGTATTTAGGCTGCAAACAAATACAATATGCAATTAGCAATGTGATTAAAGGTAATTATTAAGGCAAAAACATATTTCTTATTTTATTTTCGATATAGTAAATAAGTAGCTCAGGGACAGGAATTGAGAGCACAAGAAATTAGAATGGGTGGCACACATACATGAAATTGACTCTCACAGTGACACTGACAATAGAGTACAGCAGCACAGATGATGATGGAACCTCACCAACAAGACACATCTCCTCCTGAGTCACAGTGACCCTCTATCTCTATGGCAGGTGGTCCCTTCAGTGCACTACCGGCTTGCATTCCTCCTGTCCTGCAGACCTGCACATGAGGCTCCGGCTCGCCATTCCCTTGCACCATGACTTCACATGACACACTGCCAGCGCAGTCCGAACACACTGTAGCAGGCACTCGGATGGTCTCGGCCAAGCGTCACAGACATTATTTTTTTTACTGCATTCCCCCCCCCCCCCCCTTTATTTTCACATTTATGATCCTGCCAGTAACACACAACCTGTCCTAGGGCGACAACATTCATTCACCATACTGTATGGAGGAGCAGTGTTGTCATCCTAAAATGCACTCTTAATTTAGATTACAACCACATCCTCCTGTCTCCATCTCCATTATGTGGGAGGTTGGTGGGAGGATTTTTAGACTATTTACAACCACAATTGGGCTTTAACATGTACAGGAAAATGCAAGACAATTCATCTGAAGAGAAAGAGTCTACGCTATGTCTTCTGGTTCTCGGAAGCCTTTTTTTCTTTAACTGCTTTACTGCTTTATCTATTCTATGCCCCTCGTCCTCTTTCAGTCTGTCCGACTTTATCTCACTTTTTCCTTCATTGCCCAATTTCCTCTTGGTTTCCATTCCCTTTGACTTCTGACAGATCCTATACCAGGGGTCGCCAAACTTCTCAAACAAAGGGCCAATTTATTATCCTTCAGACTGTCAGTGGTATGAATAGTGCCCCAAGGGCCAGATAAATGCTAGCAAAGGGCCACATCTGGCCCTCGGGCCGCAGTTTGGAGACCCCTGTCCTATACTTTTTGGCCCTTCAGTGTCCATTCTCTACTGTGTTTATTCATCCTCTTATATCTGACAGGTCTCACCTCATGCTGTCCTTCACTGCCCAACCTACTCTGTGTCTGTGTGCCTTCTGCCATCTCTGACAGCTCTCATCCCATGCCTCCCTTTCCAGATTAACCCTCAAGTTTATTCATTGGCAAAGATATATACAGTATACTTACAGTAAATATGCTGGCCCTGTCTGCGTAACGCTGACTGTACATGCATAGATTTTCTTCATTAAGCCTGCAGGCCAAACAAGAAATGTAACACATGCCTGCATCTGTGCTAATTATGGCAGATGGTCAAATCTTTCCTGCTGGCTACTGTATGCTGTACTTACCTGAGCCCTGAACTTCTGTGGGCGCGATCCTGTGTCATTCTCCCTACGGCTTCTTGCGAAAGCACTGAGGGTGCTATTAATGCTATCAAGTAAACATAGCAACTTTGCATAAGTCAGAAAGCTCATTCAGTTGCCAATAATGTAACTTCTTAATAATCCCCTACAGTATAAGCGCACACAGGAGTTTACTTTCTAAAGCCTGTGCTGGGTAATTTTCTGCTTCTACCTGCTGCTTTCATCCCCATTCAAACTTCCAAAGGTGGCTTATCTTAACTGATTGGTGGCTTTGAGAAACATCCTAATGTATGCATTTTTTATAGCCAGTGTTCTCTGTGTTAGGCTGCATTCACACCTGAGCGTAGCGTTTTACCGCGTTTTGCCGTGATATTTGCGGCGTTTTTACCGCAATTTGTCGCTGCATTTTTTTACCACGATTTTGGACAGGTCTAGGGTCACCAATGTTAAAAACAGAAAAACGCAGAGCGACAAAAAAGGGTCCAGAACTTGTGCAGGTATAGTAAAAAGTAAGATCACTGCAAATGAGCATTAGGCGATGCATGATGACTATTATAACTTTTAAAGGGCTCAGAGCAAGTTGGCAATGTCACACGGGGGCCACATCAAACTATAGATGTTTTGCCTGCTTTTAGAGTCACCTCAAAAAGTGACATATAATAGTGATAATATGTATTGCGACTAACATTGTAAGTAAGCATGAATTTCATGGTTGGAGTAAGCACAGAACCAGAATACTAATAGAGAATCATGTGAAGGGGCTACTTGGGGAATCTAACTTGAGCTAGCCCAGCTGGTATGTGGATCAGCTAGCACAAGAGTGAGCAGGTCTGGTGCATGAGTGGAAACTGGTCTAATACAAAATTGTGCATAGAGCTCACTACACGCCTCACAGGCTGCACCAGATGTTGCCGGAACATTATCTGGCGTGCTGGCATTGCTCCTACCAACCGGGTGACTTTTTCCACATTTTTTTTGTTTGCCCAGCAATCGAACATTATTGGAAAGAAGTACTCCAGGTGATTGCTAAGGTCACTAAGGCTCATGTTCCTTATGATCCTAAATATTGTCTGCTGGGGCTGGTGGAACAACTGTCAATGCTTGGAGCCAGGAAAATACTCATATCCCTGCTATTGTACTATGCTCTTAAGGCCATTACGATGAACTGGAAACAATCGTCTCCCCCCTCAGATTCTGGAAAAGTCTAATGAATGCTAGTTTACCCCTGTATAAAGCCACCTACTCGGGCAGGGGTTGTCTACAAAATTGAAAAGATATGGACCTGTTGGCTAGATGACAATACCAGGGCAATTCCTAGATTAACAATATGGGCCAGATTCATAAAGCATTTACATTGGCGTATCTCCAGATACGCCGCCGTAATTTCAAATGTGCGCCGTCGCATCTTTGCGCCAATTCACAAAGCGAGATAGGCCGAAAAACATGGCTTCAGCCGTCTGACGTAACTTGCCTACGCCGGCGTATCGTGGGCGCATGCTGCGTGCTGCGTGCTGGACGCATTCGGCATTCCCATTATAAATATGCAAATGAGTAAGATACGCCGATTCACGAAAGTAGATGCGCCCAGCCGCTTCATATACGCAATTTGCGTAAGGCTTACGTCCGGCGTAAAGTTACCCCTGCTATAGCAGGCGCAGCTAATGCAAAGGTATGGGCCAGGGAACGACGCAGTCGAATTTTACGTCACGTACGCCGTTTACGTAGTGCTACATGAATAGGGCTGTGCAAAAGTTACGTTCACACATCGTAGGCATTGCGCCGACGTCTCTTAGGGAGTATATGCAACGTGATTCTGAGCATGCGGGCGCATGCCCAGTTCCACCGGCCATTCATTAGCATGGGGTCACGCTTAATTTAAATAGATGACGCCTACCTCCTTCCTACTTTGAATTAGACGGGCTTACGCTGGCCAATTTACGCAACGCCACCGCAACTTACGGAGCAAGTGCCTCTCTAAGTTGCGGCGGCGTAGCGTAAAGAAGATACGATACGCCCGCACAAAGATACGCCGCTGTACCTGAATCTGGCCCTATATCTCTAGTCTAATATATTATATATATATATATATATATATATATATTGACCCAACTATTCTCATGCTGCATTATCCTGTTGGTACCAATTTGAACACAGATTCTCCTGAATGTGCTAGCATTTTTTTTACAACAGCCATGGTTTACAACCGCTTTAACAAGTTTGTGTGAAGAGTCCCTGTGCAGGGACGTGGCACCATGCAAAAATGTATATTTACATAGAAAAAGAGAGGGTTTCTACATTAGGTAACAATTGAAGAATAAACAGGTGGTATTCATTATTACTCTGGTTGAATGTGAGGTTACCCCAGGTTTTTCTGGCATTTTAGATAATTGTTTCATGGTCATGGTAAATGTTGTCTTTTTGATAAAATCTTTTTTTGGATCTATTTTTTGTACAATAAATAGTTTGTTGAGTGAAAAATACATTTGTTAAGCACTTGGAAACCTACTTGGGCACCACCATATACCCTATGACCCAGCAGATCCTTCTCAGGCATGCAAAAGCCCATATTAGTCTGATGCAAATAGTAGACACCCAATACCACAGGAATCAAACGGAAGACTCTGCATAATGGAACCAACTTGGCAACCTCTGGTTATGAGTAGGGATGAGCCGAACACCCCCGGGTTCGGTTCGCACCAGAACGCGTTCGAACAGACCGCGGGTTCGCACAAATATTTCGAACCCCATTGAAGTCTATGGGACCCGAACGTTCGAATTCAAAAACGATCGTTTTAAAGACCAAAATTTAATTAAATGTTGGAAAACGTCGTTCAGAACCCGGGTCTTGCCCCAGGGAACATGTATCAATGGAAATTTTTTTTTTTAAACGGCCGTTTTTCCGGAGCAGCCATTTTAATGATGCTTAAAGTGGAAAAAAATAAAAATTCCTTTAAATATCACACCTGCTGGGTGTCTATAGTATTTGCACGTGTTTAGAAATGTCCCTGCACAACATGAGAGGACTATAAAAAAAAAGTAATTAATGCTACTTGCGCAAGTTCTGTGTGGCAACATTATGTTGAATATTTTAGCGGTGGTGGGGGGCCATTATTGTTTTGTGAAAGAATTTTTTTAGAAAAAAGGGCAACAAGGATCCACGTGCAAATTATTGCATCAAAAATTGTTATT
Organism: Rana kukunoris; assembly: GCA_029574335.1. Classification (NCBI taxonomy): domain Eukaryota; kingdom Metazoa; phylum Chordata; class Amphibia; order Anura; family Ranidae; genus Rana; species Rana kukunoris. Next base: position 106,389,192 of record CM056060.1, on the reverse strand, counting down.
AGGCGCCCCTGTTAAACAGGGGCAGAAAAATTGTGCCTTGGGCACAACACAGCACTGCAACAACCCCTCCCAATAACTCCAATTGGAGCGCAACAAGGAGCCACGTGCAAAGTATTGCATCAAAAATTGTTATTAGGCACCCCTGTTAAACAGGGGCATAAAAATTGGGCCTTGGGCACAACACAACACTGCAACCCCTCACAATAACTCCAATTGGAGCGCAAAAAGGAGCCATGTGCAAAGTATTGCATCAAAAATTGTTATTAGGCGCCCCTGTTAAACAGGGGCTGAAAAATTGTGCCCTAGGCACTGGTGGCGGAGCCCAGAAACACAACATTTCTTACTAGCTATCAGCAAGAAAAGTGTGGAGGAGAAGGATATTCCATCAGCAGCATAAGAGGACAGTCACTCAGCATCAGCAGTCTAAGGCCCCGTACACAAGAGCCAATCCATTTGTTCAAATCGGTCGGACAGCGCGCTGACGTGTCGGTGACGTTGACGCCGCCACGTCACCGCACCAGGAAGTAAAACACTTCCGCGCATGCGTCGAAACCATTCGGCGCGTGTGCGAGAAGACATGTCTGCTGGTTAGCGTACTAACCAGCAGACATGTCGGGCGGACGGGTTCCCACCTGACAGATTGGTAAGCATGCTTTCCAATCTGTCGGGTGGCCAAATCCGTCGGCTCGCCCGTACACACGATCGAAACTGTCTGCTGAAACGGTCTAGCAGACCGTTTCCAGCAGACAGATTTGATCGTGTGTACGAGGCCTAAAAGGAATCCGACTTTTCAACAAAAAGATATTATTCATTAATATCAGCATCAGGTGCTTGGTAACTGGTGTTGATCCAAGCCTGATTCATTTTGATGAAGGTCAGTCGATCAACAGAGACGGTGGAGAGGCGCACCCTGTGATCAGTCACAAAGCCTCCAGCAGCACTGAATGTCCGTTCTGAAAGAACACTGGATGCAGGGCAAGCCAGTAGCTCAATTGCGTACTGGGCAAGCTCTGGCCAGTGATCCATCCTCAAGACCCAGTAAGCCAGAGGATTTTCCGTGGGGAAGGTGTCCAAGTCGGATCTTGCCCCAAGGTATTCCCGGACCATGTAAACCAGACGCTGGCGATGGTTGCTGGAACCGGTCAGACCTTGGGGCTGCGGACTAAAAAACTGCCTGAACGCATCGGTCAGACGACCACCTTCTCCACCGCCCCTTCTGTGACTCACCGAAGCCTCAGCAAGACGTTGTCCAGAGCCAGGTTTTTGTAATCCCCCCGGTTCTGGAAACGCATTGCACATATCCTTCTGCAAGGCCTCCCGCAGAAGTTTCATCTTCTGCTCCCTCTGCGATGGCAACATAAGGTCCGCAACCTTACTCTTGTAACGTGGATCAAGGAGAGTCGCCAGCCAGTAATGATCCCTCTCCTTAATAGCACGTACACGAGGATCCTTACGCAGGCTTTGCAGGATCAGGATGGCCATGCAGCGTAGGTTTGCAGAGGCATTCGGGGCACAGTCCTCTGGGTCACTGAGGACGACAGGATCCACAGGCACCTCATCCCAGCCACGTAAAACTCCACGTGCTCCTTGGGACTGTAAATGATCCCTTGAAGACTGTTGCTGCTGAGTGCTAGGCTCCACCTCCATGCTGCTGATACAATCCTCCTCCTCCTCCTCTTCCTCCTCCTCCTCTTCCTGTGTGCTAGGTGGGCAAGCAGGACCACTGTCTGGGTAAAGGGGGCCTTGAGAGGTAAGGAAGTCCTCCTCTTCCTCCCTCTGTTCTGCCTCAAGGGCACTGTCCATTATTCCACGTAGCGTGTGCTCCAACATGTGAATAAGAGGGACAGTCTCACTGATGCATGCACTGTCACTGCTCACCATCCTCGTGGCCTCCTAAAATGGTGACAGGACAGTGCATGCATCCCTGATCAAGGCCCACTGGCGTGGGGAAAAAAAACCTAGCTCCCCTAAACCCAGTTCTGCTGCCATATTGGCACAGGTACTTATTGATGGCCCGTTGCTGCGTGTGCAGCCGCTGCAGCATGGCCAACGTTGAGTTCCATCTGGTGGGCATGTCACAAATTAGGCGGTTCTTGGGCAGGTTGTATTCCCTTTGGAGGTCAGTCAGCCGAGCAGTGGCATTATATGACCTTCGAAAATGCACAAAGACTTACCTGGCCTGCTTCAGGACATCCTGCAAGCCCGGGTACCTGCCTAAGAACCGCTGCACCACCAAATTGAGGACAGGCGCAAAACAGGGCACGTGGGTGAGTTTTCCCTGTCGCAGGGCAGAGAGGAGGTTGGTGCCATTATCGCTGACCACCATTCCAGGCTTCAGCTGGCGTGGCATCAACCACCTTTCAGCCTGACCCTGCAGAGCTGACAAAACCTCTTCCCCAGTGTGGCTCCTGTCTCCCAAGCACACCAGCTCTAGCACCGCATGGCATCTCTTGGCCTGCATTCCTGCGTATCCCCTCGTACGCCTACGGAGCACGGCTGGTTCGGAGAAAACATCACCACAGGAAGAGGCCACAGAGGAAGAAGAAGAGGAGGGGGGGAGGAGAGAGGTGTGTCACAAGCAGTAGTAGTGTTTTGGAGGCGTGGTGGCGGAACAACCTCCAAAACTACTGGACCTTGCCCTGCGTCCTTCCCAGCTGCCAGCAGAGTCACCCAAAGTGCCGTAAAAGACAGGTCCCTGTCCATGCCTGCTGGACCATGAGTCAGCAGTAATATGCACCTTACCACTGACCGCCCTGTCCAGCGAGGCATGGACATTGCCTTCCACATGCCGGTAGAGAGCCGGAATAGCCTTCCATCAGAAAAAGTGGCGTTTTGGTACTTGCCACTGAGGTACTGCACATTGCACAAACTCATGAAAGGGGGCAGAATCTACCAACTGAAAAGGTAGCAGTTGAAGTGCTAGCAATTTCGCTAAGCTAGCATTCAACTGCTGGGCATGTGGATTACTGGGATTGTACTTCTTTTGGCGCTGCAGCAGCTGGGGCAGGGAAATTTGCCTGGTATTATCAGTAGATTGACCGCTACTACTAGCTTGTGACACACCTATTTCTACACCTTCACTGCAGGCTTCAGAGAGGACTGGGGGTCTACTGGGGTTGGAGGTCCCAGAAGGGCAAGGGGGGTACACTTTTGTCTTTGGTGTGGGTCCTTCTGGTGTGCTTGCCAATGAGCTGCATGGCAGGTCGACATATGTCTGGACAAGCATGTGGTACCCAGGCGGTTGATGTTTTGGCCACGCGAGATACGCTTGCGACATAAGTTGCAAATAGCAAAGGTACGATCTTGTGGACATGTTTCAAAAAAGGCCCACACCAAAGAACTTTTGCTGTACCGGTCAGACACAGCAGCGCCATGCTCAAGCGCCGTAGATGTGCGCTGTAATGCAGTGGGTGTGACCTTAAGCTGACCCCTGGAGGGCATCCTGCCTCTTTGGAGATGTGCCTGTGGCTCGTCCTCCTCATCCTCCTCCTCCTCCTTCTCTCTCCTATCAGGCACCCAGGTAGAGTCAGTGACCTCATCATCCCCTACCTCCTCATCACTGTCAACAACCTGGCAGTATGCTCCAGCTGGTGGAACATCATCACTGACAAATTGCTGTCCCTCTTGGCCACCCCCTCTCCCTGGGCTTACATCAATGCCTTCCTCTATCAGTGTTCCGTCATCGGAGTCTTCAAAACGCTGCGCATCTTCCTGCAGCATGTACCCAACACTGTGTTGAAACAGTTCGGGGGACTCCTCAGGAGGACATGGTGGTACTAGGGAAGTATTGTGTGAAGCCATTGTGCAGAGGGAAGAGAACGCCTTGGCAGCTGCTCTGCCAGGTAACTTTGATCAGTCTGTGTGAGAGAGGATGAGGACGGCTTGGTCATCCACTCTACTAATTTCTCTGCATGTTAAGGCTCAACACGGCCAGCTCCCGAAAAGAAGGATGAGCGGCCACGGCCATGTGCTGAAGAGGATGCACCACATCCACTACCAGCGTTACCTCTACATGCAGAGCCTGCTTGCCCTCGTGACTCTCTGCCTCTCTTTGTTGTCCTTCCATACATATTTATGCGTTCAGGTGGTATGTAACAGCACAAGCGCAGTGACACCAACTGCGTTCAGGTGGTATGTAACAGCACAAGTGGAGTCACACCAACTGCGCTCAGGTGGTATGTAACAGCACACGTACAGTGACACTAACTGCGCTCAGGTGGTATATAACAGCACAGGTGCGGTGACACCAAATGCGCTCAGGTGGTATATAACAGCACACGTACAGTGACACTAACTGCGCTCAGGTGGTATATAACAGCACAGGTGCGGTGACACTAACTGCCCTTAGGTGGTATGTAACAGCACACGTGCGGTGACACCAAATGCGCTAAGGTGGTATTAAACAGCACACGCACAGTCAGAGCGACTGCGTTTCTGTGCAATTTAATAGCCCACTTGCATTAACAGCAACTTCCTTTCTGTGCAAATAAATAGCACACTTGCAGTAACAGGTAATGCGTCTATGTGCAATTAACTAGCACACATTAACTAACACGTTAGAGCATCAAGCACAATCTCCTGCCTGACAGATACTAATAGCAGAACTAGCTAAGCTATACAGTTTATAAATATATTGACAACTCCTAGGGATGTCAATATATTCTCTACAAACTGTACATTTAACTATACTAACTAGTAGCCTCACTGATCTATCTATCTATCTATTTGAAAAGACACTGTGGGGTAGATTCATGTACAATGGCGCATCGTTGCTCCGGCGTGGCGCATCTTTTTTCCGCTACGCCGCACCAGCGCGGAGAGGCATGTACTTTATTCATCAATGTTTCACTCACCTGCGCAGCGGTTTTTCAACGGCGTAAGGCAGCGGAACTGTAAGTGGGCGTCACCACATGCAAATGATGGTTTGACGGTGGCGCAGAGAGATCCGTACGGTGTATCTTAAACGGCGCATGCGCACTGATGTCACCTGGCTGTCTGCCTCCTGTGCGCATGCGCAGTACGGCGCCGACGTCACCACCAAGATCCGCTGCACCACTTCCTACTCCAGTGCATAAATACACACACAGAAGCGCCACTCACTTGCAAAACGCGACCAGCATTTTTTTGAATTGCCAGGGCTTTTGCATCATGATTTTTGCATTTATGATGGCTGCACCAGAGACTCCTGCTGACCGTAGAATGTTAAATTTCAGCCCTCAGGAGAAGGCTGTGATCACCGATGGGCTCTCCCAACATGGTGCCCGCCTCTATGGGCCACAGAGTGCCAACACTGGGAAATCTGAGAAAACCCGCATTTATGCGGAACTAACCAGGCAGGTCAATGCTGCCGGTGTGGCGGACAGGGAGCCCAAGCACATCCGCAAGAAAATCAACGACATGCGGAGACTGGTCAAAGATAAGCTAGTGGCAATCAGGAAGCATGCCAGTGGCACAGGTGGAGGACCAGCCACAAGTATCACCCTGACGGTAGAGGACATGGTCGTGGCCAGGTTGCTGGATAGGGAGCTTGTGGAGGGTCTGCCGGGCTTCGAATCAGGGGATCAGCCTTTGAGGTCAGGTAAGTGTGTTTTATCTGCTTTGTGGTGTGTTGCATGGGTGGGGGGGGGGGATACATGTGACAAGTGTGTGGGTACTCCAACATGTGATTGTTTTGTGTCATCCACAGATGTGCAGGATGGAGCTGGGCCGTCATTGGTTGCAGGGCAATCCACCCCATCCATGGTGGATATTGCCCCTACATCATTGCTTGAGGAGGTTGAGGAGGAGCACGTCGGGGTAGAAGAGGATGCTCTGTATTTGCTGGATGAGACCCCCATACCTGGCCCCTCCCAAACCCCCCCCCCCTGCTAGATTCCCCATCAAGGGACCCCATCCCCTCCAGGGATACCCCATCAAGGGACCCCATCCCCTCCAGGGATACCCCATCAAGGGACCCCATCCCCTCCAGGGATACCCCCTCAAGGGACACCATCCCCTCCAGGGATACCCCCTCAAGGGACCTCCTCTACAGCCGTCCTCCAGCCTCTCAGGCCTCTAGTAAGGCAACGAAAAAATCACGAGGAGTCCCTGACGAGTTTGAGGACCATCTGGCAAGGGACCAAACAAGGCAGACACGCCATATTGGGTGTCTTGCGGGTGATCTGCATCGGGGCGTCCACGGCCGAGAGCCAGGCTGCTTGCACTGTGGCAGTGCAGGAAGCCATCACCCAGCAGGCTGGCCAGAATACCAATATCATTGAAAGTCTGCAGGATGTTGTTGCGAACGGGGCAGCCCTTCTGTCCTGCCTGGTGGACCTGCAGACCACAACATCTGGCCTGGTCTCTGAGGTCCGGAGCCTGGCAGCTGCTGTCCGTGAGGAGGGGAGGCAGACACGGCACCAACAGCGCAGCAATACCACCCGCCGGCTGCGGATGCAGGCTGCCACCAATACCTACCTCCACCGGCTAGCCGTGGCAATGGAGGGCAGCCAGGGAGAGACTGGGGGAGGTTCAATCACCAGCCCATGCAGCCCCCCCACCTGTGACTCGCCCCAGGCAACTGCGCCCCAGGAGCCTAGGGACAAGAAGGAGCCCACGACAGGGCCGTTGATTTATATTAATTTATGTTTGATACTCAGATTATGAGTTTTATTTATTTTTATCTCCCTGCACACGGTGAGGAGTGCAGGCTACAGTGTGAATGTGGTGTGAATGTGTGGGGGTGACACTCCTGCCATTAAGGGGTGTCACCCTCAGTCGTTGGTGAGAAATTATCACCACGATACGTGTGAATGGTGTATGAATGTACAGCAACATAATTGGAGCTGTGGCGTGGCGTTGCTGCTCCCAAGTCCCATGTGGTGTACTTTGGTCTAATCCAATTTGATGTGGATGTGGTGTGTGTGTGTGCTAGGGACCACAGTGGTGTGCATGCATGCATTCTCATTGTGACATGATTAATGTGTGTGTTTAACGTGAAAAGTAGCCTACCACAAGGACCCTCCTGACTGCTCTTCCCTCAGCAGACGGGGGACCCTCGGGCAAGGGGGGACTGTGTGGTTCGGGGGTCAGGTCATCACGTAAGTCAATCTGCAGGCCCTTTCTCATGGCAAAGTTGTGCAGCATGCAACATGCCCCAATGATCTGGCACACGAAGTTTGGGGAATACAAGAGGGTACCCCCAGACTTATCCAGGCATCGGAAACATGACTTCAGGAGGCCAAAGGTGCGCTCCACCACTGCACGGGTTTTTATGTGTGCTTCATTGTATCTTTGCTCTCCTCTGGTTTGGGGATCCCGGAATGGAGTCATGAGATGGGGTCCAAGTGCATATGCCGTGTCACCTGGTAAGGAAAAGACAGGAGGATGTTAGTAGTGCATGTGCCCCTTGTGATGTGTGCATCATGGGGGGGGACAGTCATGTCTGCCACCCATGTCACTCGCCAACCAGCCAGCTGTCCCCATACACGTTCTGTTCAAATTCTGTGGAGATGGTGCTTTGACGGTAGATGTAGCTGTCATGGCTGGAAACGGGGTCCTTGGCACGGACGTGCCATATTAGGCCTTGGGCATCAACTATCATCTGTACATTGATGGAATGCCAATGCTTCCGATTGCAGTATATGTGCTCTGTGTCCCGGGGGGGGGGCCGTAGTGCCACATGTGTGCAATCAATGGCCCCCACGGTGCGTGGGATTCGGGCAATTCTGTAGAAATCTGTCATTGCCTTCAGCCGCAGGTCCTCAGTGGTGGGTTTGATGATTTGGTTGGCCATGCGTCTGAGGATTGCGGGGATAACCTGGTGCACACATCTGCTCATGGTGGATTGTGACATCCCAGCCACCAATCCACTTGTTCTTTGAAAAGATCCACTGGCAAGGAAATGGAGTGTTGCCAGGACCTTCACCAGTGGCTGCACTGCTTGTGAGCGGTGTGTCTGGCTGGTGATGTCATCCTGCAAGGTTGTGGTTAGTTCCAGGATGGCTTCAGGGCTGAATCTGAATAGGCGAAACACCTCCAAATCACTCATGCCAAACACGTCAATGCGTGTGCGTGCGGAATATCCTCTCCCGTGCCCTCCTACGTGCACGTCGACGCTGTAGGGCTATGAGCAAGGCTGCCCCTGGCATGTTGGCAGACAGATGTGTTGTCCAGCAAGTGTTTGAGCTCAATTCGTCTGTAACAGTGTTGCTTTAGCTGCTCTCCAGCTGATCTGTTCAACTCCTGTGCAAAGTTACCCCTGCTTTATGAGGGGTGACTTTCCGCAGGAAATTGCAGTTACGCGCACCGGGTTACGCCGGCGCCAGACAAACGTACGTTTCTGAATCGGCGGTTCTCCCTCATTTGCATATTTGAATAGATAATGCATGGGAACGGTTGATCTGTCCCGCGTAAAGATGCGCCAAAGCCACGCCGGCGTGGAAAAGTTACGCCGGTAAGAAGTAGCCTATTTGAAGGCGGATCTGGTATAGTAGGTGCATGGATCCGACGGTGCAAAGTAACAGTTACGCCGCGCATCTCTAAAAACGCCGGAGTAAGTGCTACATGAATCTACCCCACTGTCTCTATCTATCTATCTCTCTCTCTCTCTGTCTGTCTGACTGCAAAGCAAGCCGGAACACACTACACGAGGCCGCAGGGAGGCGGCCTTTTATAGTGTGGGGCGTGTGCTAAAGCCCTGAGCCCTAATTGGCCAAAGCACCCAGGCTTTGGCCAATTAGGTCTCTTCGTTTTTTGGGCGCTGTGATTGACCAAGCATGCGGGGTCATGGTGCATGCTTGGCCAATCATCAGCGCGCAACGCCGCAGTGAATTATGGGTCATTCGAATTTGGCGCGAATGACCCGATTTGTTTGTTTTCGACGAACGATCGAACGGCCAATGTTCGATGCGAACATGTGTTTGCATCGAACACGAAGCTCATCCCTAGTTATGAGCAAGTTTGGGAGGCAATAATTCAGAAACTAGAATCCCCAGTTGACTCAGTCATGTAAATGTATCGGCACCCCAGGGTCTCCAGAGCACTTACTAATACATGACAGAGAGATAAAAATCCATTCTGTTTCAAGTTGTTCTTCACCAACGCTGGCTACAGAGAAAAGGGCATCCTTAAAGAAAAAAACTGATGTCACAACGCTTGCAGTCCAGAGGAGACAAAGCATTACATATAGCGCTGAGCTGTTACAGGATTACAGATACAGGTGTTTTTTTTATGTAATTGCAGTGATAGTTTGGTGCGCTACAAGCACCAATCACATGTGAGTAGTTTTTATGGATTGTAAATAACGTATATATATATATATATATATATATATATATATATATATAATTGCTATTGTTGATGATTTCTTCCTTCTCCCTATGGCCATGGCTATCACTAACAGGTTATGAGGGAACACATGCAGTAGCACTAAGGAGGAAGAAGGAGGCCCTGAGAGATTCATCTTTAAGTGCTAGAAGGAGTAAAAGCACATTTGACCTTACTTAGTTGTAAGGTCAAGCGCGCTATCAGGTGAAAACACATCTGATGTGGGGGAGCACAATTGAAAATGAATATTAGCACTACACAGGGACAATTCAAGGAAGAGTTTTGCATGAAAAATCACTATTTGAAAGACTGCTTTCTTTGTCATTACATTTTGGATAACACTGGATTGTTAATGACTTTATTTTGGGATCGCACCATTTTGTTTAGTATTACATTCATCTTTTTGTGGCATGATAAAGGATGATTTAATAAGCATGTTCCAATAATATGATTGTATAAATAACAGAGATATTTGCACCAGAGTTTTATATTATTATTTTTTTACCATACAAGTGACACATTTTTTGCTTAGGAAGGATAGCGCGGTACAATTTTTGTTTTATTTAGGTTTGCACATGTATATGGGAATGTTTTGGGTGCCAGCAGCTCTCATCACTTTATGAAAATTCTTTAAAGTTGCTTGCAAGGTTTTCTACATATTTGGTCTTTCTTTATCCCTTATGCTTTTTGTGGGCTTATTGAAGAGCATTCCCTGAGGACACCCCATCTCTCATGCATGTTTTGATGTATAGGACTGATGTGAGTTGTTTGTTTTCGAGTATTGCCTACTGTTATTTCTATGTACCCTTTGAGGTATATTGTTTTCCTTTTTTTCCTTTTCCATTATGATAAAAATTGACATGTACATGTATTGCAGAAATCGTCATAGAGAATAAACCCCAGGAAGAATATGCTATCTGAAATGTGTTGGGGTCCAGTGGTGGCTGGTGCTCAAAATTGCAGCCTCACTGTGCCCATCAAATGCAGCCACTGTGCCATCAATTGTCACCACTGTGCCATGCCATCAAATGCAGTCACTATGCCATAAATTTGCACCACTGTGCCATGCCATCAAGCGCAGTCACTGTGCCATGCCATCAAACGCAGCCACTGTGCCATGCCATCAAACGCAGCCACTGTGCCATGCCATCAAACGCAGCCACTGTGCCATGCCATCAAATGCAGTCACTATGCCATAAATTTGCACCACTGTGCCATGCCATCAAGCGCAGTCACTGTGCCATGCCATCAAACGCAGCCACTGTGCCATGCCATCAAACGCAGCCACTGTGCCATGCCATCAAACGCAGCCACTGTGCCATGCCATCAAACGCTGTCACTGTGCCATGCCATCAAATGCAGCCACTGTGCCATCAATTGTCACCACTGTGCCATGCCATCAAACGCAGCCACTGTGCCATCACTTGTCACCACTGTGCCATGCCATCAAACGCAGCCACTGTGCCCCTCAATTGTCGCCACTGTGCCAATTGTCACTGTGCCCTTTAATTGTTGCCACTGTGCTCATTGTCACCACTGTGCTCATTGATGCCACTGTGCCCTTTGTTACCACTGTGCCCATTGATGCCACTGTGCCCTTTGTCGCCTCTGTGCCCATTGTTGCCGCTGAGCCCTGTAAAATGCACTTACCTTACTTCTTCAACGTCCCTCGGTGTCTTCTTCCGCCTTGGTGACACTTCAGCCAATCAGGTTACCGATTACCAGAATCCGGGAAACTGATTGGCTGAGAAGGCCGTCAGTCTTATCCAAGGAACGCACCTCCCGTGCGTTCCGAGGATAGACATCCGGGAGACGAGGGCTGTACTCGGAAAGCCTATCAGAGCCGCTGGCTCTGATAGGCACTTCCGCACAGCCAACCAGCTGCCGTTATTCAGGTGACCGGCGCTCAAGTTCCGGCCATCTGAATAGACCAGCGGCAGCTGGCAATAGCATACATTTATGCAATGCATGAATGTATGTTCTGTTCAGTGGCGGTGCGGAGCTGTTGGGGTCTCTGATTGTACATTTGATATTCTCTTTATATGAATCAATTATAATTGTTCCAATATTGCATCATATATATGTTTTTATGATGGTTTTGCAATGTATGTACAAACATATAGCCCCATGGGCTTTTTTAGTGTTTTGGCATTGAATAAAATGTGTAATTTTTTATCATCTATCCATTTTAATACACATAAAATAATTTCAGAACGTATTTGTTTTGGTTTCTTTGTAGGTATGGATTGCGCATGGGTTGTTACCAATATGTGGTGAAAATGTAATCTCAATTGCATGATGAATCGAATTCTGAAGTCTGCTGAAAAAATAGAATTTTTTGTAAAACTTACCTTAAAATCCATTTCTCTGAGTTCATGGACGGACACAGCACTTCAAGTCCTTACATTAGGGTATATACCTTCCTCCAGGAGATGTTAGGCAGAACAGCATTCAAAGTGTTAACACACTTGCTCCTACAGCTCCTCCCAGGGGGGGCTAGGTCCCCCGGGTATATATCCCCCATACTGCCAGAGCAGCCTCAGTTCATAACCAAGCAGTACAAACAAAGGAGGGGAGGGTGCTGTGTCCGTCAATGAACTCAGAGAAATGGATTTTACGGTAAGTTTTACAAAAAATCCTATTTTCTCTTTCGTTCATGGACGGACACAGCACTTCAAGTCCTTACGTTAGGGACGTCCCAAAACAGTGCCAAGACTCGAGGGGTGGGAAAAACACAACACAGCAAAACAAGCTGCACCCCAACAGAAAAGAGATTCCCAACAGGGGAACTCCAACCTCAAACAGCCGCCTGTAACACCTTGCGGACAAAGGAAGCATCCGAAGATGCACACACATCCACCTTGTTGAACTTTGAAAAGGTGTGAACTGACGACCAGGTCGCAGCCTTGCACACCTGCAACACAGAGGCTTGATGACGTACATGTGTCATGTCACGGGTCTTGCTGTTCTTACAGCGGGGGGTGGACCAGGCCCTTGCTCTGGGTACAGTGAAGAGTCAAGTTTCGGCCTTGGCTGTTTACTTTCAGCGGCCTCTAGCAACGCACTCCTTGGTGCGCACTTTTGTGCAGGGGGTCCGACATGTGGTTCCCCCTAGGCGTCCTCCACTGCCGCCGTGGGATCTGAATTTGGTGCTTTCGGTGCTTCAGGAGGCTCCCTTTGAGGACATCCGGCAGATACCGTTGTTGACCTTGTCCCAGAAGGTAGTTTTTCTGGTAGCTATTACTTCGGTCAGACGGGTGTCCGAACTGGCGGCCTTGTCCTGCAAGGCTCCTTATTTCGTTATCCACAAGGATAGGCACCAATCGCCCTGGTCGAATGCGCCGTAACCCGAAAGGGGGGCGCCCTTCCCTTCAGAGCATATGCCTGAATGACCACTTGTCTGATCCACCGAGAAATGGTGGCTGCCGGGACAGCCAGGCCTTTTTTAGGACCGGCAACTGACACGAACAGCGAGTCTGAATGAATGAATGAATGAAGAACTTGTATAGCGCAGCACATGCAAAGTAAATCGCCTCTGGGCGCTTGTTGTTCCTGTCTCCTTTGAGATCAAAAGAGATGAGTCTTAATCTTTCTCCTGAAGACTAAGTAGTTCTCCTCCAGTCGAATGCTGGCTGGTAAGGCGTTCCATAGTCTGGGACCTTGGACAGCGAATCTCCTGTCTCCTTTGGACTTGTATCTGGCTTTCGGTATCTGAAGCCGATTTTGATTGGTGGATCGTAGAATACGATTGGGATTGTAAATTTTTTATTTTTCGCATAGATAATGGGGAGCATTCCCATGGATACATCTATGCGTTAGACAGAGTGCTTTAAAGGTGATTCTGTCTTTGACTGGTAGCCAGTGAAGCGATCTCAACGAAGGTGAGATTGATTCCCAGGGTTTTTTCCCAGTCACAAGTCTGGCGGCCGTATTTTGAACGACTTGAAGACGAGCGATTTGGTACTTGGGGAGTCCGAGGTAAAGGGCATTTGCATAGTCCAGTCTGGAGTTTACAATCGCTCCCACCATGACCGCTATGTCTTTCTTGGGAATAAAAGGCGTGAGTCTGCGTAGTAGGCGCAGCAGATAGTGAGATCCGCTGACTACTGCCCCTATTTGTGCGTTCATTGTCATGTCGGAGTCAAAGATGACCCCAAGACTTTTGACTTTGGCGCTAGGGGTGATGACTTTGCCCAGAATGGGCGGGGGGATCCAGGTTGTTGTCGATTGATTCCTACGCTTGGCGTGAAACAGAAGAAGTTCTGTTTTCGCTCCGTTGAGTTTGAGATAACTCTTTGTCATCCAGTCCTCTATCAAAGAGAGGCATGTCTCTAGGTTGAGGTGGTGATCATTTTTATTGCAAATGCGGAAGTACAGTTGCGTGTCGTCTGCGTAAGAGTGATATAGCAGTTTTTGGCTGCTGATGATTTCAAAAAGAGGACGCAGATAGATGTTGAATAACATCGGCGACAGGGGAGATCCCTGAGGGACCCCGCACGATAATGTGCGTTGTTCCCGAAGTGAATGGTCCTAGCTTCACTATTTGCGATCGGTTTTCCAAAAAAGAGGAGAACCAAGATAGATCGCTTTCTGCGACTTTGGCTATTTTAGCCAGCCGAGTCAATAACAGCTTGTGATCAACTGTATCAAAGGCTGCGCTTAGGTCCAGCAGAACCAGAAGAGAAGATTCTCCTTCGTCTGCGGCCTCGAGAACGTCGTCCCATATCTTAAGCAATGCTGTTTCCGTCCCGTGTCCGGGACGGAATCCTGGTTGCAATGGGTCGAGTAAGTTGTGGGTATCTAGATGCTGTTGCAGCTGCTGTACCACTGCTTTCTCCATTACCTTGGAGAAAACATTTAGGCCTGTTATGGGGCGCCAGTTAAGTGGATCCTTAGGATCCAGGGTGGCTTTCTTCAAAATGGGTTGAATGAAGCCCTCCTTCAGCTGGGAGGGCATTTTGCCCTCCCTGAAGGATTGGTTAATAAGCTGCCTGACAGGAGGTGCCAGGATGTCGGCGCATTCCTTCACCAGTTTGGTGGGGATAATATCATTTGGCGCAGTGCTGTTGCGCAGAGTGCCGATGATATTTTTAGTGGTCTGAATGGAGATGGGTTCCAGCGTGAACTCACCAAACTGTGGTGAGTTGCTGCCGGTGCTGTGTAAATGACTACGGGGGGGGGCTGGGAGAGCAATTGTTTTGCTGAATGCTTTGCCGGATTGCCATAATTTTGTTAATGAAGCAATCCGATAACTCATCGCAAAATTCTTGTGTGTCCAAGTTGGGGGCTTCAAGACATTCTGGATTCATGGTCTGAGTGACCAGCTTGAAAAGTTCGCGGGGGCGATTTAGGGCACCGTTGATAGCCTCAGAAAAATAGTTTTTCTTGGCTTCGAAGATTTGCTTGTAGTATTTTCTGGTTATTGCCTTGTAGATCGAGAGGTTCTCATCTGAAGAGTTTCTTTTCCAGGCTGCTTCTGCCCTTCTGCGCTCTTGCTTCAGTAACGCCAGCTGGTTGTTGAACCAGCCGGAGTTATTTTTCCTGATCTGGGTCTTTCGTTTCGGCGCTATCAAGTCAGCTGACTGCAATAATGCTGTGTTTATGGCCTCCAGTGTTTCTGCCGCTGTTTGGTGCGGCTGAATTGTGTTTAATTTTTCCCCTAACGTGGCTTTGAAGAGTTCCGAATGGAGCTTCTTTTGACATCTGGTCCAGTGTGTTGTCACTGGATTTGATGTTTTTGTTAAGGGGGGGAATTCGGAAATAATGAATTTAATTGCATGGTGATCTGACCATGGCAATAGTTCATTTTCCAAGATTTTAATTTCCAGATCTTGTCTGAAAATAAGATCGAGCGTATGACCTGAAGCATGTGTGGGCCCACATACTAGTTGCTGAAGCCCTAATCCTTCCAGGTGGTCGATGCAGGCGTCGGCAATGGGGTCTTGCGGGGAGTTGGCCCAGAGGTTGAAGTCCCCGAGCAGCAAAAGGTGTTTGCTATTCAGGGTATAGGTGGAGACAAAGTCCATCAAAGATGGGAGCAGCTGCGACTTGGGGCCGGGTGGCCTATAGCAGAGTAGAATCCGGACGGTCTCCTGGCTGTTTACTTGCAGTTGAAGAGTAAGGGTTTTCATGAATGGAAGAGGGTTTTGGAGGCTTGGTTTTGTGATCGCAAGACGCGTCTTATGGATCACCGCCAGTCCTCCTCCTCTTTGCCCTATTCTGTTTTCCGTAATAATAGGGTAGTTTTCTGGCACCAATTCTCCTAGAATGGTGTTACAGTCGGCTGTGAGCCTCTGTAATGAAGAGGCAGTCTAGGTCGTGTTGTAGAATGAAATCATGGATTTCAAGTCGGTGTTTTACTGCCGATCTTGTGTTGATCAGAGCACATGAAATGCGCTTAGGTTGGGGTAAACGGCTAAAATTTTTGACGGTCGATCGTCGATCGATCCTCAAAAGGTGCTCAATTCTTAGGGTCTTTTTGGTGATGGCTGGCAGTATTGCGGCGAAACGCCTCAAATTCCAAATGGTTTCTGCGGAGTACCGCAGATTAGCCATGGTCGCCATTCATCGGGGGAAAAGTCGTTCCTTTTGGTGGCGATGAGGAGAGGATTCAGTGAATCCTCCCGGCTTGGTCCAGAGGAAGGCAAAAAAACCCTAACCATGCTATGCCAATTTGCATTTGGTAGGGGAAAAAATTCCTTCCTGATCCCTGAAAGGCGATCGGGCGAACCCCTGGATCAAGTACTATTAAGTTGTGACAGGGGGGGTGGGGGGGGGGGAAGCTGACACTGCTGACACTGCTGCTGGGTGTACCAAGATGGCCGCCGACCAGGAGCAGGGCATGGGACCCAGGCTGGTGTGTAGCCAGCTGGGTGGATTGGTGGGCCAGGGGGGGGGGCTGGTTGTTGAGGCCAGGGGTGGATGAGTACCCACAGGGGCTGGGGGTGAGCTCCCGGGGGCTACCACCGGAGATTTGGCCGAGAATGCGGCGCGCCGCTAGGCCGCGGATGAAGCTCCGGGGGGAAGGTTGCATTGACAGGTGGGTGGTAATGTGGGGTAAGGAGAGGGAAGGAGACCCCAGCGTTCAGCCAATTCGGCGGCTTGTCCTGATAAGGACGGCCGCCAATCGGTTCCAGGGGAGGTGATGGAAAGTGGGGCCTACCTGGGGAGGATGTCTGGAGAAGGAGAAAGCTGTAAAAAAGATCCTGCCTGCCTAGCTGATGATGTCCCTGGGGAGAGCCGACTCGTTTGAGAGCGTCCTGCTCTCCCAGTCCCTAAGGTGAGCAGACTAAGGTGAGAGCGTCTGCTGCACGTCTGCTGCACACCTCACTGACACACCTACTGACTGCTAGTGGACCTGTGTAATACTGTGTAAGTCTGACCTCCGAAACGGAGCCGTAGCAGACAAATACACCCGTAGGGCTCGAACCACATCTAGGGAATGAAGAGAGGCCTCCTTCTGGTTCCTAGGCCGAGGACACAAAGATGGCAACACAATGTCCTCATTAATGTGAAAGGCCGAAACCACTTTTGGAAGAAAAGAATGCTGCGGATGCAGCACCGCCTTATCCTTGTGGATAACCAAATAAGGAGCCTTGCAGGACAAGGCCGCCAGTTCGGACACCCGTCTGACTGAAGTAACAGCTACCAGAAAAACTACCTTCTGGGACAAGGTCAACAACGGTATCTGCCGGATGTCCTCAAAGGGAGCCTCCTGAAGCACCGAAAGCACCAAATTCAGATCCCACGGCGGCAGTGGAGGACGCCTAGGGGGAACCACATGTCGGACCCCCTGCACAAAAGTGCGCACCAAGGAGTGCGTTGCTAGAGGCCGCTGAAAGTAAACAGCCAAGGCCGAAACTTGACTCTTCACTGTACCCAGGGCCTGGTCCACCCCCCGCTGTAAGAACAGCAAGACCCGTCACATGACACATGTACGGGGGTGCCAGCCCATCTCTTCACACATAGAAATGTAGGCCCTCCATGTCCGATGGTAGACCTTGCGGGAAGTAGACTTACGTGCACGAAGCATGGTGCAGATCACCGGGTCCCTTGACCTGGCCACGAAGTGTGGCACCTGTCGATTCAGGCGGGACGCCAGCAGGTCCACGTCCGGAGTGCCCCACCTGTCGCACAAGCCCCGAAACTCCTCCGGGTGCAAAGACCACTCCCCTTGATGGAGCGTTTGGCGACTCAGGTAGTCGGCCTGCCAATTTTGCACTCCCGGAATGTACACGTCCAACAGAGTGGGAACGGTCCTTTCGGCCCATCGAAAGATGTGAGCCACCTCCGATGCCGCTGCCGAACTCCGCGTGCCTCCCTGGTGATTGACGTACGCCACAGGCGTGGCGTTGTCCAATTGAATCCTGACCGGTCGGCCCTGTAGACTCAGGGACCACTCGGCAAGGCACAGCTTGATCGCACGGAGCTCCAGAACATTGATCGGCAGACGGGACTCTTCCTGAGTCCAGCGTCCCTGGGCCGACCGAGAGCCCCAGACACCCCCCCAGCCGAAGAGGCTGGCGTCCGTCGTGACCACCGTCCAGTGGCACAGAGGGAAGGACCTCCCGGTTCGAAGCATCGGAGAGGTCAGCCACCACACCAAGGAGGCTCTGGCCAGAGGACTCAGCTGAATCTGGACATCCAGAGACAAAGGGAGCTTGTCCCAACGTGACAAGATCTCGTTCTGCAGGGTCCGGGTGTGAAACTGAGCAAACGGTACTGCCTCGAAGGAGGCCACCATCAGCCCCAGAACCCTCATGCAGAACCGAAGGGAAGACCACCTCCGGGACGATAGCAGCTGGACTGCAGATTGCAGTTTTCGAAGTTTCCTCCACGGAATCCAGGATCAACTCCAGATATTCCAGGCGCTGAGACAGAATCAGAACTGACTTCTGGGTATTCAGAAGCCAGCCGAACTCTCGAAGAGTCAGACACGTGATAGACACGTCCTCCTCTAACTCTGAGCCGATGCCAGACCGAACGGAAGGGCCACAAATTGGAAGTGGTCCTCCCCTATCGCGAAGCGCAGGAACTTTTGGTGCCTCGCACAAACAGGGACATGGAGGTATGCGTCCATGATGTCCAAGGATGCCATAAATTCCCCCTGACGGAGCGAAGCCACCACCGAGCGAATCGACTCCATCCGAAATTGCCGCACCTTGACAAAAGCAATTTAGGGCCTTGAGGTCCAGATCGGGCGGACCCCATCCTTTTTGGGCACCACGAACAGGTTGGAATAGAATCCCTGAAATCGTTCACCCAGAGGAACCGGTACCACCACCCCCTTGACCAGTAAATGCTGGACAGCAGCTGATAGGGCCTCCCGGCGCCCCGGAGGGAGCCGGAGGTTGGAGGGGAAGAATCTGTGTGGTGGGTAAGAGAGAAATTCTATCTTGTACCCCGAGGAGACCACCTTGCAGACCCACTGATCGGAGAGAAGAGTCTCCCACCAAGCCGCGAATTCGCGAAGACGTCGCAAAGACGTCCCCCCACCCGAGTCCCGGGCGGAGGCAGCCCTTCATGCGGAGGCGGGCTTGTCCGCGGCCTTACCGGGCTTACGGTTCCAGGGGCGCCTTTGTCCCCCAGTGGGCGTCTTGGCGCCCTGAGAGCCCCGTGCTGCTGCAGGGGGCGCACGAAAAAGGCGTTTAGGGGCAGTAAAAGAGGGCCCCTGCTTGCGAAGGGGGTTCTTTCCCCTCCCAGCCTGCGGGAGCAGTGTACTCTTACCTCCCGTGGCGGATTTAATGATTTCGTCCAAGGACGCCCCAAAGAGCCGGTCTCCCTTAAAGGGCAGATCAATCAGGGCTTTCTTTAAGGACTGGTCTGCCGACCAGCACTTAGGCCAGACCAAGCGGTGGATAACCACCGCATAGGCGGAGGCCCTGGAAAGCAGGGGGATTGTATCCAGGGCCGACTCACAGACAAACTTCAGACCCTGCACCAGCTGGTCAGCTAGGTCCACACAGGTCTCGGAGGCGCCCTGCGCCTGCAGTTCCTGGAACAAGCACATGGCCCGTTCGGTGAGCGTCTGTGACACCAGAGCACCCTCCTATCAACGGGATCCTTAAAAGCAGGAGCCCCCTCCACAGGTAACGTGGTGGCCTTGCTCAGTCTGGACACCGGAGGGTCCACAGACGGGGGAGACGCCCACTTTTTTACAAAATCCTCCTGAAAAGGATAACGGGCCGCAAAACATCTAGGCACAGTAAAAGATCTTTGCGGTGTCTCCCATCCTTTGTACAAGAACTTGTCTAAGTACGGCACACAGGGAAATACTTTTGCGGTGCGGGTTGGTTTACGGAAGCCAAAAGGAACCAACACCTCTGGTTCCTCCGCCAAATCCTCCATTTTTAGAGTGTCCCGCACCGCAGAAATAAGAGCTCCAACAAGGGCCTTTTCATGCCCTGACTCTGTATCAGAGTCATCCTCGCTGTCCGTGTGGGTAAACCCCCCCTCTGCTGACATGACAGAACCTGCTGCAGAAGCTGCAGTACGGTCTGATTCAGCATCAGAGACATCTCTGGAAGTAGGCTCAGGGAGAGGGCGCTTTTTACCCCCCTTTGCGGCAGTAGCCGACTCAATTCGGGCGACAAATGCCTCCAGGACCGAAGTCACAGCCTCCAGGGAGATAGCAGAGGTAGAGGCCTGAGGGGTTAACTGCGGCATAGCAGGGGTGGAGGACCCAGAGTCAGACTCCATTGCGCCCACCGCTCAAGCACACCGCTGCAAAGCAGACCGACCCACCGGACACCTCCCGGCTGAATGACAAAATGGGGGACCCCCCAGAGGACTCACCACTCCACCCGAGCTGCACTGTCCCAGGAGCTGCAGAAAACGCCGGTGAAAGGCTGCTGCCGTGCTGTGCTGTGTTCCTCCGCCGAAATCGCGGTCTTTTTGCAGGCATACAGGCACTAGAGGCTGGGACAACCAAAAATGGCCACCGTGTGATAGTAATCCCACATGCGGGCTACAAGAAAATGGCTGCCGAGGAAAAAAATCAACTCGTTTTCGGCGCGAATGCGGGTTAACCCTCGCAGCGCCAGACACAGTGAAAAATACACCAAACACACGGCCCAGGCCAGCCAGCCCAGTAAAACACCACAGAACCTGCACAGCACATACAGGCACACACAGCCCCCCCCCCCCCAGTGAAAACACAGTCCTCCACAGAACAATAACAGCCCAGTGAGAATGGTCCTACAGGAGAGTCCCCCCCCTCACAGCCGCCCAGCATGGGAAAGGAGGTAGAGGAAGGGAGAGAGGAAAGCAGGGTAGACCCTCATTCGACCTCCCAGGGAAGTGCCAGCCATACCTACCTTGCAAGGCAAGGCGACTACTTACCCATCCTGCGATCACCGGCTGGCGACCTTCCTGACTGAACCAACATCCGCGAACGGCATGGCAGTCGGCCAGACACACTGTGACAAAGCCATGGAGACCGGTCATATGTGTGCCCTAGGACCGAAGTCCCCCGGCCACCCCTGGAGCGACGGGGCATGTCGTGGACGGACTCGAGGAGAGCTGAGGCCGGCACACGGTCGATGGCCGAACATGGGACGACTACAAGGGTCAGTGGACCCAGCCTGTCACCCTGTCGGCAGTTGCTAGAAGATCACAGGATCCAAAAAAGCAGGAACTAAAATAATAAAACGCAAAAATCGCGAAGAAAAAAGCCAGAGTACATGGACTCCAGCAGGCCATGAATCTCCTGGTTAGGCAGAAAAAAACTGAGGCTGCTCTGACAGTATGGGGGGATATATACCCGGGGACCACGCCCCCCTGGGAGGAGCTGTAGGAGCAAGTGTGTTAACACTTTGAATGCTGTTCTGCCTAACATCTCCTGGAGGAAGGTATATACCCTAACGTAAGGACTTGAAGTGCTGTGTCCGTCCATGAACGAAAGAGAAAGCAACACTTTCAGGAGTGTTGATCTCCTGTTTCTCCTGCAGTATTGAGTGGTTCCTCCCACTGAACTGAACATCATTACAGGACACCAGGACACCACATGCTGAGGGAGAACCAGGACATTAACACTCCTGGAAGTGTTGGTTTCTCAACCTGATTCAGAGGATGTTTCTTCATCAATAGAGGTTAATTAGTGGCACAGGCAGCACATGTATTCCTGTGCCTGCCGCGTGCACTAAAACACTGGTATTGGATGCACAGCAGTTATATGCCCCATGTGCATGGGCCTTACTACAAATTAGAATGTTGCAGTATGATCACTGGATGACCGAAGGAATCCAATCTTCCTGTATACAGCTAATTGATAACATACAGGGAGTCCCCGAGTTAAGAACATCCAGCTTGCGAACGACTCCTACTTATGAATGGGAAGCTGCGTGGCCACTTTTCGAATGTGGGCACATTCAACGGAACCTTTTTGACGGCGGGCACATTCCACTGAACCTTTTTGATGGAACATTTACGTAGGCCGGCACATTCGACGGAACCTTTTTTTTGACGGCAGGAACATTCGACGGGAACATCGGAAAACAGCGTATCTGCCGTGCTTACGAACATATTCAACTTAAAGCAAAGGTTTAACCTAAAACATGTAAATACCATTCCATCCAGCATACTGCGGACATGTAGAGTATGCTGTTTTTTGTTTTTTTTTCGCTGTACATACCGTTGTATAGCTATTCCCCCCCCCCCCCGGCTTCCAGGTAGTGGGCGTTCCTATTTAGAGGCTAAGTGATTGACGTGATGACAAAAGATTCCCCCCGGCGCATAAGGCACATCACCAGTTTCTGAAAGAAGCCGAACTGCGAGTCGGCTCTATATGGCGCTATACGGCGCCTGCGCACCGACGTTCGGCTTCTTTCGGAAACTGGTGAAGCTTTTGTCATCACGTCAATCACTTAGTCTCTGAATAGGAACGCCACTCCCGATGGAGCCACTACCCGGAAGCCGGGGGGAAAATAGCTATACAAGGGTATGTACAGCGAAATAAAGATAAAAAAACAGCATACTGTACATGTCGGCAGTATGCTGGATGGAATGGTATATACATGTTTTTTAGGGCGAACCTCCGCTTTAAGAACAAACCTACAATCCCTAATTCGTTCGTAACTCGGTGACTGCCTGTAATCTAAGCCACAATCATTTGACTGGAGCTCAAGAACTGCTTTTTTTTTTTTTTTATAATATAAGAAAAAATGTAAACATTTTCTAAAAGGTCGATTTTATACTTTAACACACATTAATCTTAATAATTATAATAGTTGCATGTTTTCAAAATGTGTATTCTACCCTATACAAATCATCTTTCTCCATAAGAAGGCACAATGCCAATCTACCCTTGCAGCCCAGGAAGTATTCTATTGTGGTTTCTTTGTTGAATCATTTAGATGTTCTGAATCCCGAGTCAAAGAATCCCATTATTCAACAATGCACTGTGCAGCCACCAGCAGGATTGTCAGCATTTTTTAGGGTGACTTGTTCTAAAGTTGTACAGCGTAAAATTAATGAGATGTGACAAGTGACCTTTAGCATTAAAGTCTGAAAGAGACAGCTACTGACATATAATTTTCACAGCGCCCCAATCCATACCACAAATACCCTTTCAGACACTCTACATCACAAAGTATGTCAACACTGGAAGACAAAAGAGCACTCCCTGAATTCCCATATGTCTGATCAAGTACATACACATTCTCCCTCAGCTTGTTCATATCACTGCTAGAGGACAGACTCGGCTGACATACCGTGCTTAATGCATCATTACATGAGAGCAAAGGACACTACATATATAGCCTAGAAAGTGATGTTTATCATTGGCTATTGCCGGTCCACAAAAACATTTCAATTATTAATCATAACCTTTAATCATCCACTTGTCATTTTGACGTTACACTGCTGTAGGTGGCCATAGATTCTCCAGAATACATAACCAGTTAACATGGTGCATTGAGTTTACTGTATCTAACTATTTTGGGAGTGGGAGGAGAGTACCGTATCATTCTGGGAGACTGGTAGATGAAGATCTTCTGGTGGTGAATATGCTTGAGTCAATGTCCTTTTTTTTCCCCAACACATTAGACAAATGGGTGAAGTGAATGTATAAAGGAAAAGGTAGAGATTTATCCAGCATGATGCAGAATTCTTGTTATACTCCCCGTTTCTTTTGTCAACTCCTTGCTTAGCCTAGTAGTAAAGGTTCTCATTTAGCTAGGTCCTGGTATATCTAGTAGTAGTTAGTTACGTTCAACTGGACTTATTCTGTAATGTTGAAGATGTTTCATAGCTTATCCCTTTCTTCAATAGCCCCTTCTTCTTGAAAATAGCTCAACATTTATGGCCACACAAGTAGACAGAGACCCTTTAATCCAATCACTTTGAAAAGGCAGATCTTCTTGTTCAAGAACAAGATAGGAGGTCTTCAACATTGTATAACAAGAGCAGTAGAGTGTAACTACTTCACCGGAGAAGTGCATCTTCTCTTTAACAGTCTAGCACAGCCATTTCAACTAGGCATGTGCAAAAGTGAAAAATTTGTTTCGTTTCGTTTTGTTTTAATTCGTCATTTAATAAATTTCGTTAAGTTAGGTTCGTTACATGTGTTGAATTCGTTTTCGGAATTTGTTCGTTTTCGACCGAATTTCGAAAAATCCGGTCGAAATCGAAAATATTTCGACCGTTTTTCGAATTAGTTCGTTTTCGACCGAATTTCGAAAAAAAACGGTCAAAATCGAAAATATTTCAACCAGATTAGAAAACAAATAGTCTCTTTTCGAATAGAATTTTTTTCGAATTAAATTCGAATTTTTTTTTTTATTTTTTTTCGAATTCCGATCGAATTTAGTCCGCGGGTATTCGATTCGGAATTCGAAAAAAAAAAATTCGATTTCGACCATTTTTTTTCGAAATTCGGTCGAAAACTAACGAATTCCGAAAACGGTCGAAATTTTTCGCTAATATAGCAATTCGGGAATTCGTATGCATCCGAATGTCCGAATAATGGAAAATTCGTCCGAATTTCGATTCGGAACGAAACGAAATGCACATGCCTAATTTCAACTAGGGTTCCTCTAGTTCCTCAACTAGGGTTGCTAAGGGTTCTTTGAGTTGTGGCTTATTCACCTCCATTGTAACGATGCCTACATAGTTCTGGAGGTAATGCCACTTGGCAGAGCCTGTTGCATAACCCCAACAGCCTATGAGTGCCATTCATAAACAGGGTTTTGAGGAACCCTAGGGTTCCTCTCAAGGTGTGGCTGATTCACCTCCCATTTAATGGCACCTGCATAGTTCCAGAGCCAATGCCAATTGGCAGAGCAAGCTGCAGGACACTATTTACTTTTTTTTTTTTGTGGCCCTAAGGGTGTAAGTCTGATCACAGCGAAAGGGGGCATTGTGCCTACCAGACATCAATGTAAGGGGCACTTTTCCCACTGACCTTCAATTTACTAATTTGAGCAGGGGTTCCTTAACCGCTTAACGCCCGCCGCACGACTATGTATGCCCACAGAATGGCACCTACAGGCAGATGGCCGTACATGTACGTCCCTGCCTTCTAGTGGGTTGGGGGTCTGATCGGGACCCCCTCCTCTGCGTGCGGCGGGCGGCTTACCTTAGGGAGCAATCCGTGCTGAGGGGGCAGCTGCTCGATTCTGTCCGCCTCCTCGTGATCGCTCCCAGCCAATCCAGAAACCCCCCGCCGTGTCACTTCCTCATCCTGTATAATGTAAACACAGGCAGAGGAAGTGATGTGAGCTCTCTACACTACACTACACTGACACCAGTATAACATAGGTACATTTAACCCCTTCCGATCACCCCCCGCCCCCTGTCACACTGTCACTTATTGCAGTGATCATATATTTACTGATCACTGCATTTAGTGTCAGTGTGACAGGCAGTTAGTGTCAGGTCCAGAGTAGCCCCATACCCCCCCTAATACAGTTTTAACCCCTTGATCACCGCCCTAGTTAACCCTTTCACCCCCTATTTCCAACATCACTAAGGGATCATTTTTCTGATCGCTGTATTAGTGTCGCTGTTGCCGCTAGGTAGCTAATTTTTTTTATTGCGATTTTTTTTTTTACTAAAGACATGTGGCTAAATACATTTTGGCCTAAATGTTTGACTAAAATTTAGTTTATTCAATTTTTCTTATAACAAAAAGTTAAAAATATTGTTTTTTTTTTCAAAAATGTCGCTCTATTTTTGTTTATAGCGCAAAAAAATAAAAATTGCAGAGGCAATTAAATACCATCAAAAGAAAGCTCTATTTGTGGGAAGAAAAGGACGCACATTTTGTTTGGGAGCCACGTCGCACGACCGCGCAATTGTCTGTTAAAGCGACAGTGCCGAATTGTAAAAAATATTTCAAGGATTCCTCTGGGGTAAAAAAGTTGAAAAAGGCAGGTCTAACAAAAAAAAAAAACTTACTGATCAAGGGGTTATGCTTTACAAGCAAATCAGTACCAATGTGCTGGGTGTGTGTCTTTGGAATGACTTGTGGAAGGACTTTTGAAAGCCTAAGCTTGATGGCTAACTAACCATAATGAAACTGTCGCTGGTGTGGCATTCATGCTAAGCCTACTTGCAACATACATGTAGGCAGGTGCAGTCTACTTTCTCCACTGCAGGTAGCACTCTTCTGCAGCGGCAATGTTATTGGGGAGGAAGACAAGAGGGGCAAGGTTCCTCTGTTTTTCTAGGTCACTGGGGCAGCTATCCTATTGGAGCAGCCATCTTAGGTCAGGCGGAGTCTATTTATGACCCTGGCTCCCAGGTTTGGCTCACATTTTGCGAGTTGGTAGAGGAGAGACAGGTACCCCGCCTGGTAGGGACAGGTACTAGTTGTAAGGCAAAGGTTCCTGACAAGGAGGGAAAGCATAGGGTTGCTACTCATTGGACATCTCCCCGCTTGGGCATGAGACAGCCAGGCCACAACCTGATCTCTTTGCAGGCACAGTTAATTTGGATGATATCCGCCATCTTCACATTACTGGAAACTGTGAGTGCACATAATTGGGCAGCCTTCCTGCTGGGTTTGTTGTGAACAGTTCCTGTGCTGTTTCAATATAAGTTTTCCACTGCACCTGACTGAGTGAATTATTGCTGCCGCAGCTGCACTCCATCTACATACACATCTTATAGTAGTCGCCTTTTTTTTGCCAAATGTGCATCCAGAACCACAGGTGTATAGGGAATGACATTTGAGTGCTAAAATGAGGACTAAACCCCTTATCTTTTGAATCTGTGATTGAAGTACTGTGTTTCATACAAATGACAGTATATACTCGAGTATAAGCCGGCCCGAGTATAAGCCGAGGTACCTAATTTTACCCCCAAAAAATGGGAAATTGTATTGACTCGAGTTTAAGACTAGTGATGTCGCAAACCTAAAACGGCGAACGCGAACTTCCGCAAATGTTCGCGAACGGGGGAACCGGGTGAACCACCATAGACTTCAATGGGCAGGTGAATTTTAAAACCCACAGGGACTCTTTTTGGCCACAATAGTGATGAAAAAGTAGTTTTAACGGGACTAACACCTGGACTGTGGCATGCCGGAGGGGGATCCATGGCAAAACGCCCATGGAAAATTACGTAGTTGTCGCACAGTTCGTTTTTAATCCATAAAGGGCATAAATCACCTAACATTCCTAAATTGTTTGGAATAACGTGCTTTAAAACATCAGGTATGATGTTGTATCGATCAGGTAGTGTAAGGGTTAGGGTTACAGATAGGGTTAGGGTTACAGACAGGGTTAGGGTTATGGTTACAGTCTGTAACCCTAATCCTATCTGTAACCCTAACCCTAACCCTGTCTGTAACCCTAACCCTATCTGTAACCCTAACTCTGTCTGTAACCCTAACCGTAACCCTAACCCTAACTGTAACCTTAACCATGTCTGTAACTTACAGAAAGGGTTAGGGTTACAGATAGGGTTAGGGTTAGGGTTACCGAAAGGGTTAGGGTTACCGAAAGGGTTAGGGTTACAGACAGGGTTAGGGTTACAGATAGGGTTAGGGTTACAGACAGGGTTAGGGTTACAGACAGGGTTAGGGTTACAGACAGGGTTAGGGTTAGGGTTACAGATAGGGTTAGGGTTACAGACAAGGTTAGGGTTAGGGTTCACAGTGACAGACCAAACT
Organism: Rana kukunoris; assembly: GCA_029574335.1. Classification (NCBI taxonomy): domain Eukaryota; kingdom Metazoa; phylum Chordata; class Amphibia; order Anura; family Ranidae; genus Rana; species Rana kukunoris. The sequence continues at coordinate 106,361,774 of CM056060.1, read as the reverse complement.
CCCCGTTTAACGCAGAGCAAACAACCACAAACAACCCTGGCAGACAACTATTCTGTATTGCAGTGAATTTTGTTTTTATATGTTATCTACTGTGCCAACAAAATATATATGAGATGTGGCACTGGACAGATGGGCACAGTTTACGCTGTGAGCCTGGGCCCCTTACATTACACAGCACCCCCCCTTTATATAGCACCCTGCACCACTGGACTCCTTTATATTACACAGCATCCTGCACCACTGGACCCCTTTATATTACACAGCACCTTGCACCACTGGGCCCCTTACATTACATAGCACCCACAGCTCTGGGCCCCTGTACATAGCACCCTGCACCACTGGACCCCTCACATTACACAGCACTTCACAGCTCTGGACCCCTTTACATAGCACCCTTTACCACTGCACTCCTTTATATTACACAGCACCCTGCACCTCTGGGCCCCTTTATATTACACAGCAGCTTGCACCACTGGGCCCCTTACATTACACAGCACCCCACAGCTCTGGGCCCCTTTACTTATAGCACCCTGCACCATTGGACCCCTTTATATTACACAGCACCCTGCACCCCTGCCTGCCTGCCCTATCTAACTCCAAAAAATTACACTCTCTCTCTCTCTCTCTGTCTCCCTCTGTAAACCACGCAGCACAGATTAGAGAGAAAAAAAAACAGACTGATTGATTAGCACTAAAAAGGGCTGTTAGGGGTGCTGTCAGGACGCTGTTCTAACAGCAGAGATCAGATGAGTCTTTCAGAACTGGAGTACACTGGCCTAGCTATCGCTTTCCCTATAAAATCAGCAGCAGCACCACTGTCCCTCCTCTCACTAAGACTGCAGGTTCAGAATGAATCTAAAATGGATGCTGCCCTAGAGGTGGGAGGGTCAGGGAGGGAGGGTATGCTGCTGATTGGCTGGAATGTGTCTGCTGACTGTGAGGTACAGGGTCAAAGTTTGCTCAATGATGACGAATAGGGGGCGGGTCGAACATCGCATATGTTTTGCGAACGCGAACAAGCAATATTCCCCGGGAACTGTTCGCCGGCGAACCATTCTATACATCTCTAAGACTAGGGTGAGAATGCAGCAGCCACTGTAAGCGAAAAAGAGTGTCAACAATGCCCATTTGCACTCCTCACTGTGCCCATTGCAGCTTAACTGTGCCCATTGCCACCTCACTGAGCCCAACCTCACTGTGCCCATTGCCACTGTGCTCATTGCCACCTCACTGTGCCTATTGTCACCCCACTGTGCCCATTGCCACCTCACTGTGCCCATTGCCACCTCACTGTGCCGAGTCAGTGTACCTGAAATTTTTACAGGCTGCGGGTGTCCATTCATTGTTTGAAAGTCGCTGTCTCCTCGTGGTCCCGTTCCCTGATAGGCATTTCCCTGCAGCCTATCATGGACGTCTTCTCATCCTCGGACTCGGTGTTCCGCCTATCACGGACGTTCTCTTGTCTGAGGATGAAAAGACGTCCGTGATTGGCGGAACATTGAACACAGTGTCTGCTGGGAAACCGAGTTCGAGGATGAGAGGACATCCGTGATAGGCAGAACACTGAACACAGTGTCTGCTGGGAAACGCCTATCACGGAAAGGGACCGGGGGAAGCCGCAACTTTTAAACAATGGATGCTCGCGGCCCTTCAGGTAAACTGACTCGAGTATAAGACTGAGGGGGGTATTTTCAGCCCTAAAAAATGGCCTGAAAAACTCGGCTTATACTCGAGTATATATGGTAAGTAGGGGGACTTTTGATTCTATTTAGCCCACCTCACCAATACCTAAGGTATTTTCCTTGTGGTGTCTGTGCTTTTTGGTTTTCTGCAAAAATGTAGTCAAAATGCTTTGTTTCTTTAAAGGGGAACAATTAAATACCTTAATTATATTATAATGTATGATTTATGATTTTGTGTTTCAAACTTTATCATACCCAGGATGTCTACTAGACTCTTGTTCGGACAGATTTAAGTGAGTTATCCTAAGAATTACAGACCTACAGTATAAAACGCCAAATTTCCATGCAAAATAATTGTACTGCTTTTGGTACAAAATCCCAGACATAATCATACCGCCAGGGAGGTTAAAATACATAACATTATTTATATTTATGATAAACTGTAATTATTTGTTGTTGTTTTTTTTTTGTTCATTTTATATAAGAACTGGTCAGTGGCGTAACTAGAACCTTCAGGGCCCCGGTGCAAGAAATCATGAAGGGCCCCCCTAACCCCTGAACAGAGCTCTTTTCGCCGAGCCCGGTGGCGGAACAGGGCTCCGTTTCCCCCTGCTTCTCTTAGTCTCCCCCCGCAGGCATTTAGCGGCTGCAGGAGGAAAATGGGGGGGGGGATTGGTTCCTCTATGTCAGTGTTTCACAAATCTTTTTTCCAGTCAGGGCACCCTTGAAGTATACACCTAGGTGAATGGGGTTACACTTCATAGTGATGATGCATTTAACCACTAGCCGACCAGGCGCCGTCGGCGGCAGGTCGGCTCTCCTGGGCGAGAGCCCGTCATACTACGTCGGGACATTCGCGGCCACTAGGGGGCGTGTGCGCGCCGCCGGCAGCCTGCGCGCTCGCCCCCCGCTCGCCCCCGAGTCCAGCGCGCGTGCCTGGAGGGTATGATCGCCGCCGGGCACCCGCGATTGCTCGTTACAGAGCGGGGAACGAGAGCTATGTGTGTAAACACATAGCTCTCGTTCCTGTCAGCGGGGCAAACGCTGATTTTCTGTTCATACAATGTATGAACAGAAGATCAGTGATTTCCCCTAGGGAGGCCACCCCCCCCATACAGTTAGAACACACCCAGGAACACACTTAACCCCTTCCCTGCCCCCTAGTGTTAACCCCTTCACTGCCAATGGCATTTTTATAGTAATACAATGCATTTTTATAGCATTGATCGCTAAAAAAATGCCAATGGTCCCAAAAATGTGTCTAAAGTGTCCGAAGTGTCCGCCATAAGGTCGCAGTACTGGAAAAAAAAACGCTGATCGCCGCCATTACTACTAAAAAAATAATAATAATAAAAATGCCATAAAACTACCCCCTATTTTGTAAACGCTATAACTTTTGCGCAAACCAATCAATAAATGCTAATTGCGATTTTTTTTTTTACGAAAAATATGTAAAAAAATAAGTATCGGCCTAAACTGAGGAAAAAAACTTTTTTTTAAAATATTTTTGGGGGATATTTATGACAGAAAAAAGTAAAAAATATTGCATTTTTTTCAAAATAGTCGCTCTATTTTTGTTTATAGCGCAAAAAATAAAAACCGCAGAGATGATCAAATACCACCAAAAGAAAGCTCTATTTGTGGGAAAAAAAGGACGTCAATTTTGTTTGGGAGCCACATCGCACGACCGCGCAATTGTCAGTTAAAGCGACGCAGTGCCGAATCACAAAAAGTGCTCTGGTCTTTGGACAGCAATATGGTCCGGGGCTAAAGTGGTTAAGAGGTTAAAACAGGCGGCCCCTTTACCATCTGTCAAATGCCTCTGAAAAGCGATCTGAGCATGGATCGCTTTTTGGAGGCACAGCATTTTTTTGCTGGTACTATGAACTATAAAAACAATTGTTTCTGATTGTACACATATAGGGGGTCAGGATTAAAAGCGCATATATACATGTAAAAACACACACACACACATAAAACACACACATATATACAGTGCAGAAAATAAGTATTTGAACACCCTGCTATTTTGCAAGTTCTCCCACTTGGAAATCATGGAGGGGTCTGAAATTGTTATCGTAGGTGCATGTCCACTGTGAGAGACATAATAAAAAAAAAATATCCAGAAATCACAATGTATGATTTTTTTAACTATTTATTTGTATGATACAGCTGCAAAGAAGTATTTGAACACCTGTCTATCAGCTAGAATTCTGACCCTCAAAGACCTGTTAGTCTGCCTTTAAAATGTCCACCTCCACTCCATTTATTATCCTAAATTAGATGCACCTGTTTGAGGTCATTAGCTGCATAAAGACACCTGTCCACCCCATACAATCAGTAAGAATCCAACTACTAACATGGCCAAGACCAAAGAGCTGTCCAAAGAGACAAAATTGCACACCTCCACAAGGCTGGAAAGGGCTACGGGGAAATTGCCAAGCAGCTTGGTGAAAAAAGGTCCACTGTTGGAGCAATCATTAGAAAATGGAAGAAGCTAAACATGACTGTCAATCTCCCTCAGACTGGGGCTCCATGCAAAATCTCACCTCGTGGGGTCTCAATGATCCTAAGAAAGGTGGGAAATCAGCCCAGGACTACACGGGAGGAGCTGGTCAATGACCTGAAAAGAGCTGGGACCACCGTTTCCAAGGTTACTGTTGGTAATACACTAAGACGTCATGGTTTGAAATCATGCATGGCACGGAAGGTTCCCCTGCTTAAACGAGCACATGTCAAGGCCCGTCTTAAGTTTGCCAATGACCATTTGGATGATCCAGAGGAGTCATGGGAGAAAGTCATGTGGTCGGATGAGACCAAAATAGAACTTTTTGGTCATAATTCCACTAACCGTGTTTGGAGGAAGAAGAATGATGAGTACCATCCCAAGAACACCATCCCTACTGTGAAGCATGGGGGTGGTAGCATCATGCTTTGGGGGTGTTTTTCTGCACATGGGACAGGGCGACTGCACTGTATTAAGGAGAGGATGACCGGGGGCCATGTATTGCGAGATTTTGGGCAACAACCTCCTTCCCTCAGTTAGAGCTTTGAAGATGGGTCGAGGCTGGGTCTTCCAACATGACAATGACCCGAAGCACACAGCCAGGATAACCAAGGAGTGGCTCTGTAAGAAGCATATCAAGGTTCTGGCGTGGCCTAGCCAGTCTCCAGACCTAAACCCAATAGAGAATCTTTGGAGGGAGCTCAAACTCTGTGTTTCTCAGCGACAGCCCAGAAACCTGACTGATCTAGAGAAGATCTGTGTGGAGGAGTGGGCCAAAATCCCTCCTCCAGTGTGTGCAAACCTGGTGAAAAACGACAAGAAACGTTTGACCTCTGTAATTGCAAACAAAGGCTACTGTACCAAATATTAACATTGATTTTCTCAGGTGTTCAAATACTTATTTGCAGCTGTATCATACAAATAAATAGTTAAAAAAATCATACATTGTGATTTCTGGAATTTTTTTTTTGATTATGTCTCTCACAGTGGACATGCACCTACGATGACAATTTCAGACCCCTCCATGATTTCCAAGTGGGAGAACTTGCAAAATAGCAGGGTGTTCAAATACTTATTTTCTGCACTGTAAATGCACATATGCACGCACATATAAACCAGTGGCGGATGGTGCTCCACATTTTTAGGATGGCACAAGCAAACTACAAAAAAAAACATAAATTGGAGCCACGGTGTCCATCAATTGCAGCCACTGTGCCCATCATTTACAGCCACTGTGCCCATCAAAAGCTGCCATTGTGCCATCAAACACCACCACTGTTCCCATCAAACGCCGCCACTGTGCCCATCAAATGCCGCCACTGTGCCCATCAAACGCTGCCACTGTGCCCATCAAACGCTGCCACTGTGCCAATCAAACGCTGCCACTGTGCCCATCAAATGCCGCCACTGTGCCCATAAAATGCTGCCACTGTGCCCATTTAAACGCTGCCACTGTGCCCAAATGACATCACTGTGCCCAAATGCTGCCACTGTGCCCATTAAATGCCGCCAGTGTGCCCATCAAATGTTGGTGTGCCCATTAAATGCTGCCAGTGTGCCATCAAATGCTGCAATTATGGCAATCTAATGTTACCACTGTAAATACCCTCCGCCTGCTTGCCCGGCACTTACCCTGTCTCGGTGGGGCAGCGGGTGACGGCCATGTGCGGGGTCCTCCATGCGTCTCCTGCTGTTCTCATCTCCCGTCCTCTCCTCCTGATCGTTTCAGCCAATCAGGTGACGGGTAACAGACCTGCAGAGGTGGTCCAGTGTTAGGAAAGTGAATATTAATTCCCCTTTCTAACACACCTGGGTGGACTGTGAGCGCCCAGCATGGCGCTGGCAGTGCACTTATTTTGAAGCCTATTAGAGCCTATGGCTCTAATCAGGTGCCTCAAAAACATCCACCCACTGTGATTCAGGCACCTGGCACCCGAAAAGGGGCCGGACACCTAAATACATACATACATATACACACACATACATATGCACACACACACACATGCATACATATGCACACACACATGCCAACATACACGCACACACACACACATATAAACACACATACAGTAGATAGATAAAAAAAACGGCAGACCTTTACCTTGGCTCTTCCTGCTGGGAACTGCACTCTAGGGGGAGACAAAGAGCACAGCACTCACTACTTTCACTTTAGGTTAATATGACAATCTCCCTGCATAGTTCGGCTGACGATCATGGAGCTAATCTCAGCCGCCTCCTATCAAAGAGTACAGGGGGCCCTCGAGGGCCCCCAGCAGAAAGGGGCCCGGTCGCCATGGCAATCTCAGCGACCCCTATAATTCCGCCACTGGAACTGGTCAAGAATGTTCATTTCCTGATCTTGTACGGGGGGTGACTGTGCCCCTGACCTCCCCCCCCCCCTCCTCACTTATCTCCTGTTTCTTTTTTTTTTTTTCCTGCCTTTTTTCTTTTTCGTGCCCTGCCTTAGTGTATCTGGCCCTTATATATATATAAATATTTATTTATTTTTTGGGAGGGAGGAGTGGGGGAGGAGTGGGGATGGGGATGGAGATGGGAGGGGAGGGAGGTGAGGGAAATATATATTTTTTGTGTGTGGGGGATGGGGGGGTTTGGGTAGGGTGGGGGGGGGGGGGGGAATGTCTCTTTTCTTTTTATATTTTCTCACATTTTTTTTTTTTTTCAACACCCAATATCATATGGGAAAAAGGGGTCACACATGTATACACACACACATACACATAAATCAAAGAATTAGGTAAACAATAAACACATGTCACAACGTAAATAACACATAAATAACACATCACATGCACTTATATGTCACCCATATAATACTTAGTATACACATATAGACACTGGGTAAGATCACTAAACACCTTTTTTTTTTTTTTTTTTCTTCTATTTAGGGGGCTGGAGATCTAGGGTAGGGAATAGTTCCGAACTAGATCGATAGCAGGGATAAAGTACTAGGAAGGCCAAGAATACAATATACTGTGTATCATAAAAGTTAGAAACCTCAGGAGGACAGAATAGTGTGAAGAGGAGAATATGTTTTTATTTTTTTTTTCTCTTTGCCCCCTTTTGCCTTCCTAAAATGTTTATCCGATGTACAGATAGAAATGTGGCTTTCTAGTTTGTTAACTTTAACTGTGTTACTGTGTGACTGTGTTACTATGTGTAAAAGGGGTCAGAGGGCTCCATAGAGGCTTTCTTTTTTCTTGTTTTTTTTTGGTGTTTACCTCTATTGGAGCCCCCCCCTCCCCGCCTCAAGATGAGGATGGGATGAAGAGGGCTGGGACTGGGACAGGGAGGGCTGGGGAAGGAAAAAGGGGAGAAGATGCAAAGTTGAAGATTGGAAGATTAGAAGGGGTGCACCGGAGGCAGCACCTAGACGAGACTCTCCGCAGTGCTCATACACGTACCCCCACCAGAGCGCCTCTCCTCCAAGTGGAGGGAAGTCGGAGACGCTCAATTGTGTTTTTTTTTTTGTTTTTTTCTCTTTCCCTCTCCCTAATACAGTGGGAACCCACAAACAAGGTGGAACTGAGGCCCAAGAGGGAGTAGGGAAACAAAGTTAATACTTGGGGACTTGGACGGTGGACTAGGACCCGAGGCATTGGGGTTGCTTTTTTTTTTTTTCTTTCCCTCTCTTGTCTCTCTCTCTCTCCCCCCTCCTTGGGTTTTTGGAGGGGAAGCTCTCACTCTCTCCCCTGGTGTTCCTTTACATCACCTCTCTTCCGCACTCTCTTCTACCCTCCACCGTTGTTCACGGTGTCGTGGACTATTGTGAGGGGAGTGCCCTCTCTCTTTGCCCTGCCTGGATAGTTGCCATTGGTCAAATAATCGGTTCTTCTACTCTGAAAATTAGGTGTCCAAGAAGCAACATCTGAGCGGGGGAACTTGATAGGGAAGGCGAGAGGTCAATAAAAGATAGGATAAAGGATGGAACACAGGATGAGCAGAGTAAAAGTCACTACATACAATGTAAAGGGGTTAAATATCCCAGAAAAAAGAGCAAAAATATTAATGGAATTGGGGAGATTTAAATCACAAATCATTTTTCTGCAAGAAACACACTTTAGGAAAGATAATGTGCCAAAGTTCAAGATTCCCGGTGGTGTATCATGGTGCCTCCCAGACTTCAAAGGCAAACGGGGTAGCAATTTTGTTGGCTAAAAATATAATATGGAAGGAATCCAAAGTAATAACTGATGAGGAAGGACGCTTTCTTCTTGTGAAAGGGACGCTGAATGAACAAAAAATTACTTTAGTGAACATATACCTACCAAATGAGAATCCAGTATTTGCATTGGAGAAATATCTGGATCTAATAAACCAAAATAAGGAAGGGGCCCTAATCGTGGGAGGAGACCTAAATATGGTTTTAGAACCCAGTTTGGATACCTCAAAGGGATCCTACCATATATCAAATATAAAATTGCGCAAAGCGAGGAGAATGCTCCAAGAATTACAGCTAATAGACAGTTGGAGGATCCTACATGTCCACGAGAGAGATTACAGCTTCTACTCAGCTAAATATAAAACATATACAAGAATCGACTACATATTTGTAGACCAAAGCATATTGGGGAATCTGAGAGAAGCCTCAATGGGATCTTTTACAATATCAGACCACGCCCCCGTGAATTGCTGCTTGGAATGGGGGGAAACAGGTCCGAGGGAATGGAACTGGAAGATCAATGAAACATTATTGAAAGATCCTATATATGAGAGTAAGATAGACCAAGAAATAGAAACCTTTTTTTTGACAAACGATTCGGATGGTATGGCTCCGCTGATTAAGTGGGAGACACACAAATGTTATATGAGGGGAATCCTCATCTCTTTAGGAACACAGCGAAAACGCTCTTTGAATGCAAAGCTAGACAGCCTGCTTGGCGAGATCCGTATATTAGAGAACGAACACAAACAAATACAAAGATTACATGTCGAAGAGAGATTAATGACTCTACGAGATAAGTTGAATCTACTACTAATGGATAAGGCCAAGGCCAAATTAAGTTGGTGCAGGAGGGTGTACTATGAACACAGGAACAAGCCAAGTAGGATGCTGGCAAACGCATTGAGAGAGTCAAGAGCAAAGAATCATATTGAAAAAAAAAAAATACAAGGAGACATCTTAGTTAGTTCCCCACAACTAATAGCAAAGGCCTTTAGAGAGTACTATAGTAAACTATATCAATTGGATAAACAACCGGATAAGGCAGGAAGTCAGAGTAGAGAAGAACGAATAAAGGCATATATATCGGCCTCAGGGATGCCTAAAATACCGGACGAAAAAATCGCGACCATTGAGGGCCCAATAACAGCAGAGGAATTAGCAGAGGCAATTAAAGAAATGAAGCCAGGTAAATCTCCAGGACCAGATGGCTACACCCTGTTTTATTATAAAACTTTTTATGAAAAGTTGGCACCTCAATTTCTGATTGCATTTAACTCATTAAGAGAAGGACAACAGATGTTAAGAGATACACTAGCAGCCCACATAGCTATAATTCCTAAAGAAGGGAAAGACCCTGCGCAATGTAGTAGTTATCGACCAATCTCTTTGTTGAATGTAGATCTGAAGATCTTTTAGAAAATCCTGGCTAATAGGCTTGCCACCTATATCCCCCTTCTGATACACCCCGACCAGGTGGGGTTCACACCAGGAAGAGAGGGGAGGGAAAACACACAAAGAGTATTAAGTACTATCTACCTATCACAGCTTTACAAAAATCCATCGGTACTGGTAGCAACCGATGCAGAGAAAGCTTTTGATAGAGTGGATTGGGGATTCTTGAAAGCGATCTTATCACATATAGGACTGGGAGAGGGGATGCAGAACTGGATCATGGGCTTGTACTCGTGTCCGACGGCCAGAGTGAAGATAAACAAATTAATGTCTGATCCCTTCCCAATAAGGAATGGAACAAGACAAGGGTGCCCACTCTCGCCGTTTATCTTCATCCTGGCCCTGGAACCCTTCCTGAGAACAATACGGGCAAATAGAGACATTAGAGGTATTAGAGTGAGGGGAGACGAGTACAAGGTTGCAGCATTCGCAGATGACCTACTGTTCTCCTTAACAAGCCCAGGCCTATCCCTACCAGTTCTATTAAAAGAGAAGGAAAGGAATATGGAGACCTGTCCAACTTTAAGGTAAACTACAATAAATCGGAGGCAATGGGCGTGGAGGTCAACGAACAAACACAACAATTATTGGCAACACAGTTTCCCTTTAGCTGGACAGACTCCCATATAGTATGTATATCTGGGAACCAAAATGCCAAAAAATGTAAACAGGATTTTTGAATTAAATTTTACCCCACTAACAAGAGTGATCAAACCCGACTTACAGAGATGGGACAAAGAGATTTTTACTTGGTTTGGGAGAATAAATATTATTAAAATGAACGTAATGCCGAGATTGCTCTATTTAATTCAGACCCTACCAGTAAAAATCCCTCTTGGCTTTTTGAGAGATTTAAGATCTAGATTTATTAAATTCATCTGGGCAGGAAAACCAGCGAGAATAAGGAGGGAGGTCCTGACTTTACCTAAAGAGAAGGGAGGAGTGGGATTTCCAGATCCAATGAGCTATTATGATGCCTGCCATATGGCAAGAGTGGTAGAGTGGTGTATACATCAGAAGGATAAACCTTGGATCCATATAGAACAGAAAATAACGAACATCCCTCTAGAGGGAATGGCATGGATCTTAGAGTCAGATATCCCACAAGAGGTGAAGAAACATCCCACAGTAGGGGCCACGATACGGGCCATAAAGAGGATATTTGGAAAAACAAAAATCTCTAAATATCCAAGCCCACTAATACCAGTACTTGGAAACCCTAGATTTGAATTAGGTTTGACGGATACCCATTTCAATAATTTAAGACGGGGAGGACTGAGTAGACTTATTCATTTCACGAATCATAGCCAGGGTGGAAACGCAGCAGAGAGGGAGGAGAGATTAGGAAGTACGCTAGATATAATGAGACAATTACAATTGAAAGCGGCTATACAAGCAATTAGACCACAGGGGGAGATAACTCGGGAGCTATCTGTCTTCGAAAAAGTTTGTAATAAAGGCGACCCAGTGAGACATAGTCTATCGTATATGTATAGCCTCTTAGTAGAATCAGAAGCCCCGCAAGACTTATTATTTATCCAGGCATGGGAAAGAGATTGGGGATCAGATTCTCGGAGACCCAGAAAGAAACATTTTTTAGGTTTACCCACAAGGCCTCGTTGGCGACTAGATACCAAGAGGGGGATATAAAATCCTAACTAGATGGTACAGGACTCCGGAGGTATTAAAACGAATGTTCCCCCAGGTGTCAGATCAATGTTGGCGATGCGGGGAAGCAAGAGGCACCATGATACATCTATTCTGGGAATGCCCGAAATTAAAGGAATACTGGGAAATGGTAGCCGAAACAATAGATGTAATTACCAAAGTGAATTTGAGAGACAACCCAGCTGCACTACTACTGAACGATTTCCCAATGTCAACGGCAAAATATAAAAATTCACTGCTTAGGCATTTGCTTACAGCAGCTAAGGCCTGTATTCCATCTTTATGGAAAAGCACGACATCCCCGACGCGACAACACTGGCTTAACAGAGTAACAGAAATCCAATTGATGGAATACTTGACAATGGGAATGAGAGAACAGGAGGAGAAAAATAGACAAGTGTGGGAGCCTTATATTAACTATAGGGAGCAGAACCCGTGAGGGCGGAGGGGGGAGGGAGAGAGAGGGAGAGAAAGACATATTGAGGCACATTTTTGATGTGCGTATTTTTTTGTTTTGTTTGTTTTTGTATTGTTGCTGGGGGCGACTAAGGGAACTAACCAGGAAGTAGACCTGGTGGGGGGGGGGAGGGGGTAATGGTAATCATAGTAGCTGCTGAATATACAGTAAACTATCAATGAGATGTAGTGGTAAAAGGAAATGTTGTCTGTATATCTCAAGTTGGATTGTTATTATGTTTGTAAATGAATTATGGAAAAGAAAAGGATAAAATAAAGAATTTAAAAAAAAAGAATGTTCATTTCCAGCAGATTTTCTATAATAACAGAACAAAACGCTATACGATGTTAAATTATTCTATACATCAATCTTTTTCAGGGTCGCTGGTTTCTTGAATGTCATTTGCCCTCCCCTAAACATACATTCTGCCATATGTTAAGGCAAATGCCATAGGCATAGCAATTTTCGAAAGTCCAAGTTTTAAAAAAAAAAGTGATATCCCAGGGCTACAGGTCTGTGTGTCCTTGATATTTTTTCCACAGATGAGACACCGCAAAAAAAAAAATATCGAACAATATTCTGTAGGATATGTGCCAAACTGCCCTTAGTATAGCAGACGATATAATTCCAGTATGCTATGCTGATCTATGCCATGGCACAGCAGAAGCATTTTTTTTTTTTTTTTATGTGTTGATTGGAGAACATCACATTTTTGCTACAGACAATTATTGATGGTTGAACTAGGAACTAGACTATTGTAGTAAGTGCTGAGATGAGAGGGCATGGACTAAAGGTGATCATTAATTCTTGCCACATTTTGCTGGCTGGAAGCTGAATACGTTGGGCATTTGAGAGCAGTGAGTAAAAAACAGGTGGCAATAGGGGATTCTATAATCAGGACTGATAGCAAACCATTTGGTTGTCCTGGTGACAAATTATTCTGTCTCTCTGGAGCCAGGGTTCGGCATTTGGTGGACTGGCTTAATAAATTATTGGGATGGGCTGAGCATGACCCAATGACAATGACATAGAAAATGGAGGTTTCTTAAGAATCAATTTTAAAGAACTAGGCTGCAAGTTGAAAAGAAGGACATCCAAGGGGACAATCTCCGACATATTGCCTCTGCCATGACCAAATCAGGAAAAACGGGTGGTGGCTTGGAGAGCTGAATGTATAGCTAAAGATCTAGTGTAAAAGGGAAAGGGATATGGCAGGTAATAAAATGGTTCCCATGTCACAAGCAACTATTGGAAATGATACAATTTGTACTACAAAAAAAAGCTAAATATGTGCGCAAAATGTGACCATGTATTAAAATATTTGCTCACCAATGCCAGAAGTCTGCCAAGCATAATATGCGAGTTGAAAGCTTTGGTATATAAAGTGAACTATGGTTTTATTGGTATTGCTATATTTGCCTTCATTCGTTACATGATTGGGCTATTATTATTCCTGGCCATGCTCTCTTTCGGAGATACTGGGTAAAACGTAAATGTGGCGGTGTCTGTCTCTATGTGAGAAGTGGTTTCAAAGCAAGTGTGAAAGAGGATCTTGTTGATGGAGAGTGTGATGAGGCTGAAGCATTATCGGTTGAGCTGCATATGAGTGTGTTTAGTTCAATGCTGACCATTGGAGTTTGCTGCAGGCCATCCAGTGTTAACCACTTCAGCCCCGGAAGATTTTACCACCTTCCTGACCAGAGCACTTTTTACAATTTGGCACTGCACTGCTTTAACTGGTAATTGCATGGTTATGCAATGCTGTACGCAACAAAAAAGCATTCTTTTGGTGGTATTTGATCACCTCCTGCGGTTAATTTTTTTTGCGATATAAATGAAAAAAGACTGAAAATGTTGAAATAAAATGTTCTACCTTTTGTTATAAAAAATACAATAAGCCCAATTTTTGTCAAACATTTATGCCAAAATGCATTCAGCCACATGTCTTGGGTAAAAATAAATCCAATAACTGTATATTTATTGGTTTGCGCAAAAGTTATGGGGCCAGATTCAGGTAGAGTTGCGATGGAGTATTTCGATATGCGCCGCGTAACTGTGAATATGCGCCGTCGTTTCTATGTGGTCGTACCCACCAAACTAGATGCGACAGAAAACGGGCCATTTCCGATCGGCTTAACTTTCCGACGCCAGAGTCTCGTCAGCACATAATTTCGCTTGGCGCATCAGTCGCGCCTATTGATTTCCCCTGCAAATATGCAAATGAGGGAGATTTCACGATTCGCGAACGGATTAGCACCATACGCTGGCTACATGCACGGCGCGTATCTCGTCAGTCCGGCGCAAAGTTATTTCTACAAATACCTGCTTTATCTTTACTCCAGACGGCCTCAGGTCAGCAGGAAAGCAGCTACAGCAGCAGCGTTACCGACGAAACTAGCAAGCTGAACAACCACACGTGCAAGGACAACACCTCTGTGTGCCAACAGGCCAGGGGCAGTCGCGGTCCTAGCACTAGTACTGGGTCCCCCGGTACGGAGGAGGCGGGCACGTGAGAGGATATACCGCACGCGCATGAGCCTCTTTGGCATGGGGGATGAGGAGGTGTATCGCCTCTTCAGATTCAGCCCAGATGCAATACTTGAACTAACCACAACCCTGCAGGATGACATCACCAGCAAGACACACCGCTCACAAGCAGTGCAGCCACTGGTGAAGGTACTGGCAACACTTCATTTCCTTGCAAGTGGATCATTCCAGCGTACAAGTGGAGTGGTGGCTGGGATGTCACAGTCCTCCATGAGCAGATGTGTGCACCAGGTTGTCCCTGCAATCCTCAGACGCATGTCCAACCAGTTCATCAGACCAACCACTGAGGAGCTGCGGCTGAAGGCAATGACAGATTTCTACAGCATTGCCAGATTCCCACGCACTGTGGGGGCCATTGATTGCACACATGTGGCCCTTCAGCCCCCCAGTGCCACAGAGCACATATACCGCAATCGGAAGCATTGGCATTCCATCAACGTACAGGTGATAGCCGATGCCCAACGCCTCATATGGCACGTCCGTGCCAAACACCCCGGGTCCAGCCATGACAGCTTCATATACCGTCAGAGTCCCATCCCAGCAGAATTTGAGCAGAACATGTATGGGGACAGCTGGCTGGTTGGTGAGTGACATGGGTGGCAGGCATGACTATCCCCTCCCATGATGCACACCTCACAAGTGGCACAGGCATGACTAACATCCTCCTGTATTTTCCCTTACAGGTGACTCTGCATATGCACTGGGACCCCATCTAATGACTCCTTTCCAGAACCCCCAAACCAGAGGAGAGAGAAGATACAATGAAGCACACATCAAAACCTGTGCAGTGGTGGAGCAAACATTTGGGCTCCTGAAGTCCCGTTTCCGCTGCCTGGATAAGTCCGGGGGGACCCTATTGTATTCCCCTACCTTCGTGTGTCAGATCATCGGTGCATGTTGCATTCTGCACAACTTTGCCATGAGAAAGGGCCTGCAGATTGACATGCGTGATGACCTGACCCCCCAACCAGACAGCCCCCCCCTGCCAGAGGAGACCCAGTCAGCTGATGGAAGAGCAGTCAGGAGGGTCCTCGCCGTAGGCATCTTTGGACAATAAACCAAAACATTAATCACACAAACAATGCATGCATGCACACCACTGATGTCCCTAGATCACACACATCACATGCACATCGCATTGGATTAGCCCAAGTCCAGCATGTAGGACTTGGGAGCAGCAACGCCAGCGTCAAGGCCCCAATGATGTCGCTGTCCATTCATACCCCTTTCACACGTCATTCATACAGCCGTGGGGTTAACTTCACCACCACGGCCGAGGGTGACACCCCTTACTGGCAGGAGTGCCACCCCCTCACATTCACACACCATTCACACTGCAACGTGTGCAGTATAAAAAAAAAAAATATCTCATATCCAGAGCATAATCACAAATAAAATAACTCATAACCTGAGCATTAAGAATAAAATAAAAATCTCATAACCTGAGCATTCAGAAAAAAAAATTACAAAACTCATGTCCTGAGCATCAATCAAAAAAACAAAAAATAAATCATCTGGAATGCCGGGGGCTTCTTCTGGCGGCCCTTCTCTGGCTCCTCAGCTGCCTGGATGGAGTGGGTGGGGGTGGGGGGGCATCTGGAGGTGGCTGATCCCCGGGTTGGCCACTCCTGGCAGGTGTGGCCTGCATGCCCTCCAAGGCCACGGCAATCAGGCCGAGGTACGAATTGGTCTGGGCCTGCACCCTGAGCTGCTGGGCCTGCATCCTGAGCTGCCGGGTGACCTGGTAATGCTGGGCCCGCCAACTCTGCCTCCCCTGGTCCCGGATGGCAGCAGTGTTTGCCTGGACGGCTGCAGTGAGGTCCCTTATGTCACCCTGCACCTCCCCCAGACTGGTCACCACTGCAGCGCAGTTGCAGCTCACATCCTGCACTGCAGAAGAAATCTGGGCCACGGGGCACAGGCTGTCAGCCACTCTGTCCAGGTGCCCAACTATGTCCCCCATTTGCTGGGTCTGCCTGGCGTGATCCCTCGCCACCTGGTCCTGGACCAGATCAGAGCCCCCCCTGGTCTTACGGGTGGCCTTCCTGGGGCCAGTAGATGGTTGTCCCCGGGGGATGGAGTCGCCCCTGAGGGGCTTCCTATGATGGGGGAGGGGATCTGAGAGGGCCCTGCAGAAGAGGAGGACTCGTCCAAATATAAAATAATGTCCTGCTCTGCCCCAACAGGCTCCTCCTCAACGACCTCTGCAGGTGTGGTGTGGGCATTCTCCTCCTCCACCTCGGTGTCTTCACCACCCAGGGGCACGGGCACTGGGTGCCGTTGGGGGGATGGGGTGGACTGGCCGCCGACAGATGATGTCCCAGCTCCGTCATCTGTGGATGACACAAAGCATACACATGTTGGTGGTCCCACACACTTGGCACATGTACCCTCCCCCCCCCACATGCAACACACCAAATAGGGGTTAAAAAACACTTACCTGTCCTGGAGCTTTCCTCCATGGAGTCATATCCAGGGACCCCCTTCAACTGCTCCCTCTCCAGGCAGCGGGCGACCACCTCCTCCTCTGTGGTCAGGCTGACCGCACATGGGGGTCCACCATCCGTGCCACTCTCATGCCTCCTAATGGTGGCCACCTTGCCCCGAACCTTGCGCCGTAGATCGTTGATCTTCTTGGCAATATCGCCAGCAGTCCGGGTGGAGTACCCCAAAATATTAACCCTGGCAGCAATGCTTGCCAGGATGGCCTGCTTCCTCTCCCGGGTGGTCTTTCGGCTTTTCCTGCCATGGAGGACATCGTTGTGGGTCTCCATAGCAGAGATGACCACAGAGACCTCCTGGGCATTAAAATTGAGGTTCCTCCTCTCTTTGGGGGTAGCGGGAGCAGCCATAACAGAGCAAAAGTAACTTCCCTGGGGTAGGGGTCACGGAAATACTTTTGGCGCTTCCGCTGGCGCTTTTATACGCGCAACGGAACACATTGCGCTGGCGTTTCCCGTGAAGTGGTGGCGACGGAAGTTGTGAGCATGCCCACAGGGGGCCGAGTGAAGCCTCACTTACTGCGCATGCTCCGTGGATGATGCGCTGAACGTAAGCTTCTGCGCTGGGCTCCGCCCATCATTTACATATGATCACACCCACTTCCACTTGCGTCGGGTTACGCCAGCGCATTTTCGTTACTCCGGCGCAAGTTTAGGAGCAAGTGCTATGTGAATAACAGTACTTGCGCCGAAAGTGTCGGCGGAGTAACGTAAATGAGAAACGTTACTCCAAAGTAAAGAAGCGCCCATCTACCTGAATCTGGCCCATAGTGTCTACAAACTAGGGTACATTCTCTGGAATTTACGCAGCTTTTGTTTATGACTGCCTATCTAATTCCTTGAGGTGCTATTATGGCAGGGAAGTACAACCCCTCCCCCCACCACCACCACCCAAATTACCCCATTTTGGAAAGTGGACACCCCAAGGAATTTGTTAAGAGACATTTTGAGCACAAGTGATTGCAAAATAAAAACTATTTACACAAAGTTGTCCCTAAATGATATATTGCTCAAACATACGATGGGCATATGTGAAATTACACCCCAAAATACATTCTGCTGCTTCTCCCGAGTACAGGGATACCACATGTGTGAGACTTCTTGGGAGCCTAGGCGCGTATAGGACCACAAAAAACAATAACTGCATTCAGGATTTCTAAGGCTGTAAAATGGTGATTTCACTCCCTTTCAATGACCCCATTTTGGAAAGTAGACACCCCAAGCTATTTGCCGAGATAGATCTCGCTTTTTGTCACAAAGTTTTGAAAATGTAAAAACATTATTTTTTCCTTTTTCTTTCTTAATTTTCAAATACAAATGCGAGCTGAAAAATACTCACCACATCTCTCAGTAAATACCTTGGGGTGTCTACTTTCCAAAATGGCGTTATTTGGGGGGGTTTTCTGCTACCTTGACATTTCAGGGACTCATTACCTGTGATAGGTAGTGAGGAGTAAAATCACCATTTTATGCCCTTAGAAATACTGAAGACGGAGACTGGATTTCGGGGTCTTGTACGCGGCTAGGCTCCAAAAAGTCCCACACATGTGGTATCCCAGTACTCAGGAGAAGCAGCATAATGTATTTTGGGGTGTAATTCCACATTTACCCATGTCATGTGTGAGCAATATATGATTTAGTGACAACTTTGTGTAAAAAAAAAAAATATAAATGTCCCGAAACTTGTGGCAAAATATAAAATATTTCATGGACTCAACATACCTCTCAGCAAATAGCTTGGACTGTCTACTTTTCAAAAATTGGTCATTTGGGGGATTTTGAACTGTCCTGGTATTTTATGCACAACATTAGATGCTTATGCCACACATCACCAACTCTTCTAACCACTTGAAGACAAATCCCTTTGTCTTTACATAAAAAAAAGTTTTTTTGCTAGAAAATTCCTTTTTTTTTTTACACTTTCTTTTATATTTTTATTGTTATCAGAGGGAATGTAAATTTTCCCTATGATAGCAATAGGTAGTAACAGGTACTCTTTTTTAAAATAAAATAAAAATTGAGGTCTATTAGACTCTAGATCTCTCCTCTGCTCTCAAAGCATCTGACCACACCAAGATCGGTGTGATAACATGCTTTCCCAATTTCCCATTGGTGCTGTTCATATCTGGCAAAACCGATTCAGCTGGCGGAACCACGGCTTCATTCTTAGTTTCCCCGGTGGAACAGGCAAGCCTCAGAAAACCATGGAGGGAAATGTTCCCTCCCACTGCTTATAAAAGCAGTCTAGCGGCTAATTAGCCTCTAGGATTGCTTTTAATTAAAAGCTGACTGCTGGGAGAAAAGAACAATACCAAGATGATATCTAAACCTGCAGGCATCATTCTGATATAAACACTCAAAGTCCAGCAACATACCAGTACGTTGCTGGTCCTTGTTGGGCATATATTGTAATGGGCATACAGTTTTATTCAAAATTATTCAACCCCCCAATCAGGGATGTATTCTGGCCTAGGCCAACAAGGCCCAGGCCTAGGGCGGCACTTTGTGGGGGGCGGCCCTCTGTCCTCTTCCCAGGGCGTCCCTCTGTTCTTCTCTCTCCCAGGGCGTCCCTCTGTCCTCTCTCCCAGGGCGTCCCTCTGTCCTTCTCTCTCCCAGGGCGTCCCTCTGTCCTTCTCTCTCCCAGGGCGTCCCTCGGTCCTTCTCTCTCCCAGGGCGTCCCTCTGTCCTTCTCTCTCCCAGGGCGTCCCTCTGTCCTCTTCCCATGAATATGACAGGGATGTGGCTTTGACAGGAAGGGGTGGGTCATATTTAAATTAGAGGGTGCCCAAGTTTAGTCAGGCCTAGGGCAGCACAAAACCTAAATACACCTTTGCCCCCAATGCTGTAAAGGGTTTTAGGGAATTTAGTGTACATTTGTAATTGTATTCAGAATGAAATCTTACAAGGACTTCTTAAAGAACCATATGCAACTAAAATGACATCAATTGGTTTTGTAATACAGTAGTAAATGTTTATTTTGTGAATTCTTCATTTTTACAATTATTCAACCCCCTAAAGACTACCACTCTGAAGAACAGAGGTTCATTGAAGTGTTTTCAATCAGGTATTGAAAACACCTGTGGATGTCAGGGAGCAGCAATAAAGCCTAATAAGCACCAATTAGGCAGCTTTGACGGTGACGGTGATACTCAGCTCCTTCTAGACATTTACTGGTGTGGTTACAAACATGGCGAAGTCAAGAGAATGGTCCAGGAAGACAAGAGAAGAGGTGATTACTCTTCACAGGAAGGGCAATGGCTATAAAAAGATTGCAAAGATGTTAAACATACCAAGAGACACCATAGGAAGCATCATTCGCAAATTCAAGGCAAAGGGCACTGTTGAAACGCTACCTGGTCGTGGCAGAAAGAAGATGCTGACTTTGAATGCTGTGCGCTACCTGAAGCATAGAGTGGAGAAAAGTCCCCGTGTGACTGCTGAGGAACTGAGAAAAGATTTGTCAGATGTGGGTACTGAAGTTTCTGTTCAGACAATACGGCGCACACTGCGTAATGAAGGCCTCCATGCCAGAACTCCCAGGCGCACCCCCTTTCTGTCTCCAAAGAATAAGAAGAGTCGACTGCAGTATGCCAAAAGTCATGTGGACAAACCACAGAAGTTTTGGGATTGTGTTCTGTGGACTGATGAAACAAAATTAGAACTGTTTGGGCCCATGGATCAACGCTATGTTTGGAGGAGGAAGAACAAGGCCTATGAAGAAAAGAACACCTTGCCTACTGTGAAGCATGGCGGGGGGTCAATCATGCTTTGGGGCTGTTTTGCTTCTGCAGGTACAGGGAAGCTTCAGTGTGTGCAAGGTACCATGAATTCTCTTCAGTACCAGGAGATATTTGATGACAATGTGATGCAGTCCGTCACAAACCTGAGGCTTGAGAGACGTTGGACCTTTCAACAGGACAATGATCCCAAGCATACCTCCAAGTCCACTAGAGCATGGTTGCAGATTAAAGGCTGGAACATTTTGGAGTGGCCATCGCAGTTACATAGTTACATAGTTACATAGTTAGTCAGGTTGAAAAAAGACACAAGTCCATCCAGTTCAACCATAAAAATAAATAAAAATAAAACAATGCAAAACACAGTACATCCTCCCATACACCCAACTCCATACCCACAGTTGATCCAGAGGAAGGCAAAAAACCCCAGCAGAGCGATGATCCAATTTGCTACCGGAGGGGAAAAAATTCCTTCCTGATCCCCCGATTTACCCCGGATCAACTTTACCTACAAAACTTAGTACTCAGTTATATTATGTGCATTTAGGAAAGAATCCAGGCCTCTCTTAAAGCAATCTACTGAGCTGGCCAGAACCACCTCTGGAGGGAGTCTGTTCCACATTTTCACAGCTCTTACTGTGAAGAAACCTTTCCGTATTTGGAGGTGAAATCTCTTTTCCTCCAGACGTAAAGAGTGCCCCCTTGTCCTCAGTGTTGACCTTAAAGTGAATAACTCAACACCAAGTTCACTATATGGACCTCTTATGTATTTGTACATGTTGATCATATCCCCCCTTATTCTCCTCTTCTCAAGAGTGAATACATTTAGTTCCTCT
The DNA here is from genome assembly GCA_029574335.1 of Rana kukunoris. NCBI lineage: Eukaryota > Metazoa > Chordata > Amphibia > Anura > Ranidae > Rana > Rana kukunoris. The sequence continues at coordinate 106,340,205 of CM056060.1, read as the reverse complement.
AATCTTTCCTCATAGCTGAGCTCCTCCATGCCTCTTATCAGTTTGGTTGCCCTTCTCTGCACTTTCTCCAGTTCTCCGATATCCTTTTTGAGAACTGGTGCCCAAAACTGGACTGCATATTCCAGATGAGGTCTTACTAATGATTTGTACAGGGGCAAAATTATATCTCTCTCTCTGGAGTCCATACCTCTCTTAATACAAGAAAGGACTTTGCTCGCTTTGGAAACCGCAGCTTGGCATTGCATGCCATTATTGAGCTTATGATCAACTAAAACACCCAGATCCTTCTCCACTACAGATCCCCCCAGTTGTACTCCCCCTAGCATGTATGATGCATGCATATTCTTAGCCCCTAAGTGCATAACTTTACATTTATCAACATTAAACCTCATCTGCCACTTAGTCGCCCAATTAGACAGAGCATTGAGGTCGGCTTGTAAATTGGAGACATCCTGCAAGGACATTATTCCACTGCATAGCTTGGTGTCATCTGCAAAAACAGAAATGTTACTTTTGATCTCAGACCCAATATAATTTATAAATATATTGAAAAGTAAGGGACCCAACACTGAACCTTGGGGTACACCGCTGATAACCTTGGACCATTCAGAGTAAGAATCATTAACCACAACTCTCTGAATTCTGTCTTTCAGCCAGTTTTCTATCCATTTACAAACTGATATATCTAATCCTGTAGACCTTACCTTACACATGAGCCGTGTGTGGGGAACTGTATCGAACGCTTTTGCAAAATGCAAGTATACCACGTCCACTGCTACGCCTCTGTCCAGGGTTTTACTTACCTCTTCATAAAAAGAAATCAGGTTTGTCTGACAACTTCTGTCTTTCATGAATCCATGCTGTCTGCTGCTTAAATAGTTTGTTTCCAGCAAGAACTCATCCACGTGGTCTTTTATTAAACGTTCCAGTATCTTCCCAACTATAGAAGTTAAACTAACAGGTCTATAGTTACTAGGTAAAGACTTTGTTCCCTTTTTAAATATGGGCACCACATTGGCTTTATGCCAATCCAGTGGTACTATTCCTGTCATTAATGAGTCCCTAAATATTAGATACAGTGGCTTTGAAATGTCAGAGCTCAATTCTTTTAGGATCCGTGGGTGGATGCCATCTGGTCCAGGTGCTTTATCCACCTTTATTCTGTCTAAATATTTCTGGACCATATCACTTTTGAGCCATTGTGGATTTGGGGCTGTGTCACTCCCACCCCCTATATCGACATGAGCTCCCCCATTCTCCATTGTATACACAGAGCTGAAGAAAGCATTTAATAAATTTGCCTTCTCTATGTCCTCAGTCACCCACTCTAGATTATTTTGTAAAGGGCCTACATGCTCAGACTTGACCTTTTTACTATTAATATATTTAAAGATTTTTTTGGGGTTTGTCCTACTATCTTTTGCAATCTGTCGTTCATTTTGAATTTTTGCATCCTTGATTTCCTTTTTACATATTCTATTATATTCTTTGTAACATTTAAACGACACTAGTGTTCCTTCATTTTTATATTTTTTAAAAGCTATTTTCTTATTGTTTATAGCTTTTTTAACTTTGACCGTGAGCCACATAGGTTTTATCTTTAGCCTTTTAAACTTATTGCCCATGGGAATATACTTTGCAGTGAGGTTCCAAAGAGTCTTTTTGAAGAATTCCCATTTCTGTTCTGTGTTCATCGGTGCCAATATTCCCTCCCAGTCCAAGCCCTGGAGAGCAGTCCTCATGCTTTGAAAATTTGCTCTCTTGAAATTAAGTGTTTTTATCTTTCCTGTATGTATTTCTTGCTTATAGTTTACATTAAACGAAATCATGTTATGATCACTGCTACCCAGGTGTTCCTTTATCTAAACATTAGTAATGAGCTCTGCATGGTTTGAGATTACCAGGTCCAACAGAGCATCATTCCTAGTTGGGGCCTCAATAAACTGGACCATAAAATTGTCCTGCAATAGGTTTTTAAATTTTTGTCCTTTAACTGTCCCAGAAATTCCATTATTCCAGTCAATTTCTGGGTAGTTAAAATCCCCCATTATTATCACCGTCCCTGCCCTTGCAGCCCTTTCCATCTGTGCAAGGAGCCGAGTCTCCACCTCCTCATTAACATTGGGTGGTCTATAACAAACTCCAATGATTAGCTTTGAACTACGCACATCTGTATGCAGTTCCACCCATAATGTTTCAACTTCATCACACTCTCCATCAACCAGGTCCTCTTTCACGCTTGCTTTGAGGTCACTTCTCACATAGAGACAGACCCCTCCACCTTTCCTTTTTACCCTGTCTTTCCGAAAGAGAGCATAGCCAGGAATATTAATAGCCCAGTCATGTGAGGATTGAAGCCAAGTTTCAGCAATACCGATTACATCATAGCTCTCCTCATGCACCAGAGCTTCCAACTCACCTGTTTTGCTTGGAAGGCTTCTGGCATTGGTGAACAAACACTTAAATGTATTGTTACATTTTTCGCTGGCGTTTTTCATATGATTCATATAATTTTTAGTAGTGCAAATGGCACTATAATTTCCAATGGCTGTTTGCAACATGGGAACTTTCTTGTCACCTGCCATAACCCCACCTCCATCTATCCCCATTCCACTCTCCATTAATGTCTGACCCCTAACTGACCTGTGTGCCCGATGTAATTCACGTTCACCCTCCCCCTCAAGTCTAGTTTAAATACTCCTCCAGCATTCCCCTAAACCTCTCCCCCAGCACAGCAGACCCCCTTCCATTCAAGTGCAAACCATCTTTAGCATATAGGTTGCACCCCAATGAAAAGTCATCCCAGTGCTCTAGAAACCCAAATCCCTCCTTCCTACACCAGGTCTTTAGCCATGCATTCAGCTCTCTAATCTCCCCCTGCCTTTCCTGTGTTGCGCATGGCACAGGCAATATTTCAGAGAATATCACCTTGGAGGTCCTTCCCTTCATCTTGCAGCCTAGTTCTTTAAATTGATTCTTAAGGAGCCTCCACCTTCCATGTATACTGTCATTGGTTCCAACATGGACCAAGACAGCTGGGTCATGCCCAGCCCCTCCCAGTAATTTATCCACCCGGTCCACCACATGCCGAACCCTGGCACCAGGGAGACAGCAAACCATTCGGTTGAGGCGATCCTGGCGACAAATTATTCTATCAGTCCTTCTGATTATAGAATCCCCTATTACCACCAACTGTCTAGGCCTACCTGCACTCCCCTCACCACTTCTACTAGATGGGTTGCTCTCCCGGCTGTTAGGGGTAGCAGTAACATCTAGGGCTGCCACCTCTGTGTTAGCCACCTCCACATCTTCACCCAACTTGGCAAATTTGTTTTGATGCACAAACACAGGATTGGCCTTCCTTGTCTGCAAGCCCCTTCCACTCCCTCTAACTACATTAACCCATCTTCCTATCTGATAATCCTGACTTGCCCCTCCACCCTCCACATTAACCCTAGTCACCAGACTTAAATCCGATTGAGAACCTCTGGTGGGACTTAAAGAAAGCAGTTGCAGTGCGCAAGCCTAAGAATGTGACCGAACTGGAGGCTTTTATCCATGACGAATGGGCGAAGATACTCATAGATCGCTGCAAGACACTTGTGTCAAGCTATGCTTCACGTTTAAAAGCTGTTATAACTGTAAAAGGATGTTGTACTAAGTACTAAGATTGAATGTCACGTGGGGGTTGAATAAAACTGATAATAATGTGAGCACAGAAAAGACATTTGTGGTTATTTCATTATAAATGTTATGTTATATTTGTCTGACCTACACGTGCCTCTTTGATTTAATTGTAAGCAGGATGACTGAATGATCAAAATCAATGTCAAACTGGCCAAAACAATCAATTTCAGTGGGGGTTGAATAACTTTGAATACAACTGTACATGTACCATTTTTTGTTTAACTGTGGTGGTGAAATCACACCCTACAGTGCTGGAGTTGCTGATTTACGTATCGTGAGAGAAAACTCTATTGCTGCCAAGATAAATCAGTGCTGCAGCTGAATGGCATACCTCAAAAGCAAACAATGGTAACAATTAAACATTAACTCAATAAAACAACAATCTGTGCCAAAAAAGACAAAAAAATATATGCCGAAGCATGGGGCAATCCACCCCTGCCCCCATGCTTTGGCATATATGCTCTTTTTTTCTAACTGTGGTGGTGAAATCGCCTCCTACAGCGCTGGAGTCACTGATTTACGTATGTGTGCAAGTGGTATCTCGCGCCAAAATAATTGTGTAATAAAAAAGCTGCTACCCTAAAATAATCAGGGATTACCCAAGATTTGGAATGGGGGGTGGGTGCGCTAATATACAAACATAATAAAAAACAATAAATACATAGGTGTAAATATAACTGTTATGATGCTAGATGATCTAGCGTGAAAGTCCATATAAACCTTTGGTGTCAAACGATGAAGAATCAACATAAAAGGCACACACGTGATATAAAATACAAATTAAATGTGCGAATTAAATACAAGTGTGAAAAAATATATAATCCGTGAGTCCATATAAAGAAAATAGGTCAGATCAAGTCCGATATTCATATGATGTGTAGTCCACCTTCACCAATAACTATATTCCACACCCAAGGTGAATGAGTGAAATGGTTCCTTACCAGATGGACATGACCCTTAATTTGTTACCAAAAGAAGGAGTCATGAACAGCTTGTGCAGCACAAGCTGTTCATGACTCCTTCTTTTGGTAACAAATTAAGGGTCATGTCCATCTGGTAAGGAACCATTTCACTCATTCACCTTGGGTGTGGAATATAGTTATTGGTGAAGGTGGACTACACATCATATGAATATCGGACTTGATCTGACCTATTTTCTTTATATGGACTCACGGATTATATATTTTTTCACACTTGTATTTAATTCGCACATTTAATTTGTATTTTATATCACGTGTGTGCCTTTTATGTTGATTCTTCATCGTTTGACACCAAAGGTTTATATGGACTTTCACGCTAGATCATCTAGCATCATAACAGTTATATTTACACCTATGTATTTATTGTTTTTTATTATGACTGATTTACGTATAGTGAGAGCAAACGCTGTTGCTGTCAAGATACTATAAATCAGTGCTGCAGCTGAATGGCGTACCTGAAAAGAAAATAGTGGTTAACAATAAAACACAGTAAACAGTAAAGTATAAAAGATATACATACCTGAATAGCAAATATGCTAAAACATAGTAACAATAAAACATTGCAGTTAAACAATACAGTAAAACAGAGCAGAACAAGAATAATAGAGAGAGGAAAAAGAATTACAACTATTTTTGGCTTTTTTATTATATATACTGTGTGTGTATATACATTTTATAACTTTTTTATTTTATTTGTAACAGTTACAGGTTCAGGTCTCTCAAAATGTGATGGCATCTTTGGAGATCCTGTGAAAGTGTACCCTAGACTGTGCCTAAGACTCCATTAGTGTGTGGTAGCATTGGATGCAAAGACCAGGTTGGCCAGGACAGGAGAGACAATAATAATATTGTCATGCCTATATCCGTGCTTGCTACAGACACGACACAATATCTTCTTTGGGGTGATTGTTGGGTAGGGGTACCAGGGAGGACATACAGAAAATGCCTCTCATTGAGCCAGCTCGCTGCGTTTGGATTGGGAAGTTGGGTCACAGCACTGTCCTGGAAACAGAAGGGCTGTGATGATCTCTTCCTGGAATTTAAGGAAGGATCCAGTTCATACTAATGTTTTGTATAGCACATAAGCATTCAGCTGAGCCAATTGAAATAAGAATACAAATGTAAATGAAGAAACACTATAATCACTATAATAAATTAAATAATCAATTAAATGTTACAATGAACATAACACAATATGTAAAAAGAAATCAAGGCTGCAAAAATTCAAAATGTGCGACAGATTGTGAAAGGGAGTAGGACAAACCCTCAAATTATTTAACTATATTAATAATAAAAGGGTCAGGTCTGAGCATCTATGCCCTTTAATAAATGTGCCTTCTTAGTCCCAGTCACCTGCTTTTTTAATTACCTTCTTTAGCTCTGTATATACAGAGGAGCATAGAGGAGCTCATGTACATAATGGACCCCCAGAGGACGTGTATTAACACGAAACGCGTCGGGAGACTCCATTGCCGCCATATTTTTACTACATGCGCTGTTCATCTACCATTGTGTAAGTGCATTTGTTTATAAAAATTTTAAACTATTGTTACGATATCACACTATATTGCCTCCTCTTTCCTTCTTCCTACCATGATCATTCCATCTGAGATACATTTGCATGGTATTTAAGCCACTGGTCATCCTGGTTTTGTGCTCTACATAATCACTGGAGTTCCGTTCCTGGTATCTGGTTTTAATGAGACGTCCTTGGATTGCCTTTCTACTTTATGCCTGCCTGACTAGAAACATATGTCTCTATGAGTCCTAATCATCTGGTAAGCTTGCATACTTATCGGTGGAGGGTCACTAACTTATTCAAGAAACCCACTTTCAATTGGATATCTCGTTTCTAAAGTGTGATCTTTTATCTTGCCATAACACACCGGGTGGACATTCTCGTCATTATATTACATTTTGGACTTTTCTTACCTTTTGCCATTTTATATGACCGTGTGTTATTCATGTTTTGCTATTCTGTTATGGTTATATGCAACATACCCAATTCCATATTTTAGTATATGATTTATTGATGTTAGTGCTATACATAACACCCCCATTTTCTCTATTTGCTTTTCCTTCATACTAGCCGTGTTAGCAGCTTTCATGTTTGTTTAGCAGCGCAGAGTTATCCACCATACCATCTTGACGATATTGACATAGCCCCAAATGAACCACTATGGATCAAAATAGATATGGTCCAGGAATATTTAGACAGAATAAATGTTAATATAGCACCTGGACAAGATGGCATACACCCATGTATCCCAAAAGAATTGAGCTTGGTCATTTCAAAGCCATTGTTTCAAATTTTTAGTGACTCTTTAACCACTTCAATACCAGGCACTTTTACCCCCTTCCTGCCCAGGTCAGTTTTCAGTGCTGTCATACTTTAAATGACAACACATAAAAAACTAATCCGGCAAATAGAAGTGAGTCTTAAGACCCGATTGGCCAAGAGGAGAAGCGACCATATTGGCTGCCGATGAGGAAGCCGACATAGAGGAGGAAAGGGAGGGTGAAGCCGCTGAGGAGGAGGAGACACAGGAAGGAGCTGAAGCTGCCCACAACCTAGATTGAGTAAGTGCGAAGCTGGTGGGCAGGCGAACGAGCGAGGTGATTAGACTGACTGAATTGAGGGGGGGTGGTGGGTGGTTTGTTTGCCCCCCCCAAAAAAATGGAGCATCAGCCGCCACTCGTTTAGTGTAACCTACCTATAAATTGGGGGTCACATTAATAGGTAGCGGTCCTATAGATCGCATTATGTGATGAGCACTAGGTGATTTGAATAAAGCATTTTTCACGCTTGTGAAGAATTTTACTTGCTAATTTCGGGAGATAATCGATAGTTAGGGATGGGTGGAGATATTCTTGAACAACTGCCATTGCATTCTATGGCACAAGCCTGAACGCTAAACCCTCTCTGCACCATAGGCAAAAGCTTGCATTGTTTGGTGGCTGAATGTGCAGAATCATATGTCGTCTGGTTTGTGGCAGCAATTGCCCAGGTCATTGTACCGTATACTCCCCCCTCCCCCTTTTCCGGGTGATGTGTTACAAATTCTTCCATCTTTGTTAAATTTTCACAGGCCCTATCCCAGGGCAAATGAGTATTTGTTTCATAATATTAATTTCAGCAACTACATTGTTAATGAACTTTGTTGATGTACCACATCGTGAGTTTACTGAGCTCCGTGTTTCATCGTGCAAGCTGTCATATAGGGATGCACCTGGGAAGGCACAGTTATTAATTGCAGGCATGGCAACGGGTCCCCAACTACAAGAGATTATAGGGCTACACTGGCTTTTTCAGCATCAGAGAGCGTGAGCAAAACATACACTTCAGCTAATTCCCAGAATTATTCCAGATGGCTGATCCCAATGCAGGCAGCGTGAGCTGGACAAGAAAAAAATAAATACAGCTTTGCATGACCAGAATAGTGGACATTTCTGCTAAGTGGTGCATGTCTTTGGAAAAACTTAAACCGGGGGTTCACCCTAAAAAAAATTTCTAACATTACATTGAGCCGAATTGTGCTAATGAAATTATGCTGACCTTTTTTATTTTATTTCCGTACATGGCGTTTTATCCATAGTTTCACCGCGGCTTCCGGGTAATCGTGCGGGACTGGGCGTTCCCATCAAAACGCAGCCACTGTGCCATGCCATCAAAACACAGCCACTGTGCCATGCCATCAAAACACAACCACTGTGCCATGCCATCTAAAAACAGCCACTGTGCCATGCCATCAAAACGCAGCCACTGTGCCATGCCATCAAAACGCAGCCACTGTGCCATCAAAACGCAGCCACCGTGCCATCAAAACGCAGCCACTGTGCCATGCCATCAAAACGCAGCCACTGTGCCATGCCATCAAAACACAGCCACTGTGCCATGCCATCTAAACACAGCCACTGTAACATGCCATCAAATGCAGCCACTGTGCCATCAATTGTCACCACTGTGCCCCCAATTGTCGCCACTGTGCCATGCCATCAATTGTCACCACTATGCCATCAAACACAGCCACTGTGCCCCCAATTGTCGCCACTGTGCCCCCAATTGTCGCCACTGTGCCCTCAATTGTAGCCACTGTACCCTCAATTGTAGCCACTGTGCCGCCACTTGTAGCCACCGTGTCTAGTACCCCCCTGGCACTTACCTTTCTGGCCTTTACCATCCCTCGTCCCGCCCTCGATGACGCTTCAGCCAATCAGGTTACTGATTACCAGAATCAGATTACCTGATTGGCTGAGACGCCTGTCAGTCTTATCCTTGGAACGCACGGCCAGTATGTCCCGAGGATAAGCTTCAGGAAGCCCACTACAGCCTCAGGGCTGTACTCGGAAAGCCTATCAGAGCCAGCGGCTCTGATAGGCACTTCCACACAGCCAGTCAGCTGCCGCTATTCAGCTGACCGGCGCTCAATGTCCGGTCAGCTGAATAGTGGGCGGCAGCGGCGAAAATATACAGATTCACACAGTGTATGAATCTGTAAATTTTACTGGCTGTGAGCGATCCAGAGGGGGCGGCGCTCCGGCGTCCCTATGGACGCACCGCCACTGCTACCGATAACATTTTTGTTGACCCCTGCATTATGTACTTCTGGGCCCTGCTCATAGAGTGTCATGTACTCTTAAACCCGAAACCGACAACAGGACTGTGCATTAGATACTCCCAATCCTTGGAACATATGACATTATAGACCTTAAACCCCTGCACTCTGCGTTGTGACCTAAATATTACCCTGCAGCACTCTGTGCATTGCACACCCTGACCCCTGCACTCTGCCTTACAGACTCTTGCACAATATAAAATATACTGTACATTCCATACTTCTCACCAAAGTGTTCATTGTCTCTTCAGTTGCTGATTGCTAAGCAGCCTTGACTATTTTAATGAAGTTGTTCTATAAGGTAGGCTCAGACAAAGTGTTAGCTCTCTGTCTATTCAGTGTGCACAAAACCATAGGTAATGAGAGCTCTTTGGGTTTTTTTTTTTTTGTTTTTTATTCTGGGGTTTATAGGAGTCTGTGAGAATCTTGCTCGTGGCACAGCAATCAAAGCATATATTATGGATAAAAGGAAGCCAGTTTTTTCTAAAGTTGTGGAGTATGATAGTGGGACGTGGATTTCTTCAACAGTCTTGTGTCTCATCAAGCGGCGGCCCTCCAGTCAGCTGCTCTTAGCAGGTATAATCAGTTGGTTTTGATCACTGTTGGTAGTTTGTTCCAACATCCTCTGACCACTTCTTCCCTCTGCATAGGCAGAAATAGAATTGCTTGTCTAAGGCCCCGTACACACGAGGCAATCTATTTGTTCAAATCGGTCGGACCGACCGATTTGAACAAATCTGTCTGCTTGGATTTTGGTTTGCTCACGTGTACACACGAGCAAACCAAAATCCCCGCCAGCAGACGGCGCGCTGACGTGTCGGTGACGCGGCGGTGACGTTGACGCCGCCACGTCACCGCACCAGGAGGTAAAACACTTCCGCGCATGCGTCGAAATCATTCGGCGCGTGTGCGAGAAGACATGTCTGCTGGTTAGCGTACTAACCAGCAGACATGTCGGGCGAACGGGTTCCCAGCCGACAGATTGGTAAGCATGCTTTCAAATCTGTCGGCTGGCCAAATCCGTCTGCTCGCCCGTACACACGATCGAATCTGTCTGCTGGTACGGTCTAGCAGACCGTTTCCAGCAGACAGATTTGGTCGTGTGTACGCGGCCTAAGCCAAATATTCATGTTTATAGATCAATTGATGCAATTGTAGAAAAATTTGTTTTTTTACATACTTCATTATACATGTATTTACATGCACTAACACCTTCCATTCCAGTATGGTTGTTTGTTACTTGCTTAAAAAAATCTAATAAAAAAAAAAAATAAGGTATGTAAACCCAAACATGTTAAATATGAATTTCAGGTATGGCAATTAGAATATGGAATTCCATCTTGGACCATTATAACACTTGCGATACCTGAAATTCCTCTGTAGGCCTCACGCACACTGGGCTTCCCTAAACACCTTTCTCCTGGCAGGAGAAAAGCAGCACAGCCTCAACCGGTTCCCGACCGGCTCATGCAGATATACTGTGGCAGAATGGCTCTCCTGGGCAAAATCACGTAGATATACGGCTTTGCCCACGAGAGCCACCAGAGGGCGTGCGAGTGTGCACGATCACGTGCATGAGCGGCAGCACGGGGGTTTGTGTGTGTAAACACACAAATCCCTGCGCTGTCTGAGGAGAGAAGACAGATATCATCTCCTACAGTGAGTCCCCTTCCTCCCACAGTTAGAACACACAATAGGGAACACAGTTAACCCCTTGGTCACCCCCCTGGTGTTAACCCATTCCCTGCCAGTGACATTTAAATAGTAATCAGTGCATATTTATAGCACTGATCGCTCTGTAAATGTGAATGGTTCCAAAAATGTGTCAAAAGTGTCCGACCTGTCCGCCACAACATCCCAATACCACAAAAAAATCAGTTGGAGGGGGTACCGGGATATGATTCCGTGGAGAAAGGCTCCAGGACAGGGTAGTGTTTTTTATCCCCTTATTTGGTGTGTTGCATATGGGGGGGGGGAGGGTACATGTGCCAAGTGTGTGGGACCACCAACATGTGTCTGCTTTGTGTCATCCACAGATGACGGAGCTGGGCCATCATCTGTCGGCGGCCAGTCCACCCCATCCCCCCAACGGCATCCTGAGCCTGACCCCCTGGGTGGTGAAGACACTGAGATGGAGGGGAGTGCCCACACCTCACCTGCTGAGGTGGTTGAGGAGGATACTGTTGTTCCCGAGCAGGAGTTTGTTTTATTTTTGGAGGAGTCCTCCCCTTCAGCAGGGCCTTCTCAAATCCCCTCCCCCATCCTAGGAAGCCCCTCAAGGGCGACTCCATCCCCCCGGGGACTACCATCTCCTGGCCCCAGGAAGGCGACCCGGAAGACCAGGGGGGTGTCTGACGTGGTCCATGACCAACTGGCGAGGGACCAGGCCAGGCAGACCCAGCAGATGGGGGAGATTGCTGGGCACCTGGACCGGGTAGCTGGCAGCCTGGCCTCCGTGGGACACATGACAGAGGCAGTGCAGGACGTCAGCTGCAACTGCGCTGCAGTGGTGACCAGCCTGGGGGAGGTGCAGGCTGATCTTCGGCACCTCACTGCAGCCGTCCAGGCCAACACAGCTGCCATCCGGGACCAGGGGAGGCAGAGGCAGCGGGCCCAACATTATGAAGTGACCCGGCAGCTCAGGATGCAGGCCCACACAAAATTATACCTCGGCCGGATAGCTATGGCCTTGAAGGGGCATGCAGGCCACACCTGCCAGGAGTGGCCCACCTGGGAATCAGCCACCTCCAGATGCCCCCCCACCCACTCCCTCCAGGCAGCTGAGGAGCCAGAGAGGGCCCACCAGAAGGAGCCCCCGTCAGCCCAGATGAGGGCTTTTTTTTTGTTGTTTTTTTTGTTTTGGCTCAGGTTATGAGTTTTTATTTTTATTTTAATGTTGCTCAGGTTATGAGCTTTTTATTTTGAGTTTAACTGCACATGGTCAGGAGTGCAGGGGACAGTGTGAATGGTGTGTGAATGTGAGGGGGTGGCACTCCTGCCAGTAAGGGGTGTCACCCTCGGCCGTTGGGGAGAAGTTATCCCCACGGCTGTATGAATGACGTGTGAATGGTGTATGAATGGACAGCGACATCATTGGGGTCTTGACGCCGGCGTTGCTGCTCCCAAGTAGTGTTGCTCACGAATATTCGCATTGCGAATATTCGCTACGAATATTGCATATTCGAGTATTCGCGAATATCTCGAATATCGCGGCGAATATTCGCTATTTCGAATATTCGTATTTTTCAAATTTCGCAATAAATTTCGCGATAAAATTCGCAATCAATTTCGCATTCGCGAATTTCGCAATAGCGAAATTTCGCAATTTTTTTTTTTTTTTTATTATAAAATATAACGAATATTCGTAAATATCGAATATTCGTGATATGTTATGAAAAAAAAAAATCGCGAAATTTTGCATTAGCGAAATTTCGCATTGGCGAAAATTCGCAATTTTTTTTTTTATAAAATATCATGAATATTCGATATTAACGAATATTCGCGACCACATATGTGAAATTTCGCTTTTTTTTTTTTTATAAAATATACCGAATATTCGTAAATATCGCGAAATTTCGCATTAGCGAAAATTCGCATTGGCGAAAATTCGCAATTTTTTTATTTTATTTTTTTTATAAAATATCACGAATATTCGATATTAACGAATATTCGCGAATATTCTTCGAAATATTCGCGAAATATCGCGAAATCGAATATGGCGTATTCCGCTCATCACTACTCCCAAGTCCTGCATGTTGGACTTGGGCTAATTCAATGTGATGTGGATGTGGTGTGTGTGATCTAGAGACCTCAGTGGTGTGCATGCGTGCATTGTCCGTGTGATCAATGTTTTGGTTTACTGTCCAAAGATGCCTACGGCGAGGACCCTCCTGACTGCTCTTCCATCAGCTGAATGGGTCTCCTCTGGCAGGGGGGGGCTGTCTGGTTGGGGGGTCAGGTCATCATGTATGTCAATCTGCAGGCCCTTTCTCATGGCAAAGTTGTGCAGAATGCAACATGCACCGATGATCTGACACACGAAGTTAGGGGAATACAATAGGGCCCCCCAGACTTATCCAGGCAGCGGAAACGGGACTTCAGGAGCCCAAATGTTTGCTCCACCACTGCACGAGTTTTGATATGTGCCGCATTGTATCTTCTCTCTCCTCTGGTTTGGGGGTTCCGGAAAGGAGTCATTAGATGGGGTCCCAGTGCATATGCAGAGTCACCTGTAAGGGAAAAGACAGGAGGATGTTAGTCATGCATGTGCCCCTTGTGATGTCAGCATCATGGGGGGGGGACAGTCATGCCTGCCACCCATGTCACTCACCAACCAGCCAGCTGTCCCCATACATGTTCTGTTTGAATTCCATTGGGATGGGGCTCTGATTGTAGATGTAGCTGTCATGGCTGGATCCGGGGTGTTTGGCACAGACGTGCCATATGAGGAATGGGGCATCGGCTATCACCTGTACGTTGATGGAATGCCAATGCTTCCGATTGCGGTATATGTGCTCTGTGGCACTGGGGGGCTGGAGTGCCACATATTTGCAATCAATGGCCCCCACGGTGCGTGGGAATTTGGCAATGCTGTAGAAATCTGTCATTGCCTTCAGCCGCAGCTCCTCAGTGGTTGGTCTGATGAAGTGGTGGGAAATGCGTCTGAGGATTGCGGGGACAACCTGGTGCACACATCTGCTCATGGAGGACTGTGACATCCCAGCCACCACTCCACTTGTATGCTGGAATGATCCACTTGCAAGGAAATGAAGTGTTGCCAGTACCTTCACCAGTGGCTTGTGAGCGGTGTGTCTTGCTGGTGATGTCATCCTGCAGGGTTGTGGTTAGTTCAAGGATTGGGCTGAATCGGAAGAGGCGATACACCTCCTCATCACCCATGCCAAAGAGGCTCATGCGCGTGCGGTATATCCTCTCACGTGCCTGCCTCCTCCGTACCGGGGGACCCATTAGTAGTGCTAGGACCACGGCTGCCCTTGGCATGTTGGCACACAGAGGTGTTGTCCTTGCAAGTGTGGTTGTTCAGCTTGCTATTTTCGTCGGTAACGCTGCTGCTGTAGCTGCTCTCCTGCTGACCTGTGGCCGTCAGGAGTAAAGATAAAGCAGCTATTTGTAAGAATAACTTTGCGACAGACGGACGACATACGTGCGGCGCATGTAGCCAGCGTCTGGTGCTAATCCGTTCGCGAATTGGGAAATCTCCCTCATTTGCATATTTGAATGGGAAATCAATAGGCGCAACGGATGCGACAAGCGAAAATATGCGCTTACGATACTCTGGCGAGGGAAAGTTAAGCCGATCGGAAAAAGCCTGTTTTCTGTCGCATCTAGTTTGGTGGGTACGGCCACATAGATACTACGGCGCATCTTGACAGTTACGCGGCGCATATCGATATACTCCAGCGCAAGTCTTTCTGAATCTGGCCCATTGTGTTTTTTTTTTAAATTGTCGCTCTATTTTTGTTTATAGCGCAAAAAATAAAAACCGCAGAGATGATCAAATACCACCAAAAGACAGCTCTATTTGTTGGAAAAAAAGGACGTCAATTTAGTTTGGGAGCCACATCACACGACTGCACAATTGTCATTCAAAGCGTGACAGTGCCGAAAGCTGAAATGTTGCCTGGGCAGGAAGGGGGTATATGTGCCCAGTAAGCAAGTGGTTAATAGTTGCTCCTCTGGTTCCATGACTGAATGCGGTTTAATCACAAAATATGGAAATGCGGCCTTGTACATGTTGCGTAACGTGGATATCATACTCGTATAGTAAGAGTAAATAAAAAGCTGGTATTGTTTTGTAGCCAGAGGGTTAACCGTAATAGTGGTGCAGATGGCTTGGGCCTGCAGATGTTTCTATCAGATGTAAATATGGACCCGTGATACTTCCAGAGTGAGGGATGACATTGAGAGGAGGTACAAAGTCCACAAGACTATTGCCTCATTGCAGGGTGACCATCTGGGACTCCTCGCCCTTCCTCTGCAGGGTCACACAGAAAAGATCGTGTGCAAATATACAAAGACTGAAATATCACATGATGTTGTTTCTTCAAACACCGGCAAACCACGGTTGTATTTTGGGAGATACCTTGAAAGTACACACAACAGCACATAGAACTGACAGGTTATGGCAGTGCCAAGGAGGAAATGTTCTCCTGCTGTAATAGATGATAATCAGCGAAAGCATCCGATACCTGTGAGAAACCCAGTCCTTTGGTTCTGTCATTCCAGGCTATAAATGGCTCGTCTAATGTTTATCTATATTTATTTATCTATTTAATTTGTCTCTGCAAAATAATTGCTAAACCCTATTTGTAATATATAATTTTCTGTAGACATAAGGTAGACAGCAAATGAGACATTTAATTCCTTCCATGGAAGAAGCAAATGTTAAGGCTGAAGTTCAATCTGCTTATATTTTGCCTTCCCTTTACAATTTTTTTTAAAATCCTTTCTGTTTTCATTACATACAGTGATGTCATCAGTTGGTCCCTGTGCTTCTTTATGCAATGCAAGCAGATTATGGCTGGTAGAAGGGTACATGGTTTCCTAAAAACATCACAGCACCGTGCCTCAAGAACCCTCGGTCATAATGCATGCAGACACTTGAGAGAAGTTATACAAATATACAAAATACCTGGCTGGATGACCCTTGGTTCACATCTATGCATTTTTTTTTATGTTTTGCATTTTGCAGTAACCCATTAGGCCTCGTACACACGATCGGACATATCCGATGAAAACGGTCCGCGGACCATTTCCATCGGATATGTCCGATCTGGAGTTTGATCCGATGGCGTGTACACACTATCGGATCAAATTCCCCGCCGGCGGACGGCGCGGTGACGTTGACGCCGCCACGTCACCGCACCAGGAAGTAAAACACTTCCGCGCATGCGCCGAATCCATTCGGCGGCCGCGCGGCGGCGGTGCGGGACGACATGTCTGCTGGTAAGTGTACTAACCAGCAGACATGTCGGGCGGATGGATTCCACCCGATAGATTTCAAAGCATGCTTTGAAATCTGTCGGGTGGACAAATCTGTCCGCTAGCCCATACACACGATCGGAGATGTCTGCTGAAACGGTCCATCGGACCGTTTTCAGCGGACATATCCCCTCGTGTGTACGAGGCCTTACAGTCCATTTAAAATAGTTTCCCATGGATCTAGCTGGCACTTTTTTGGAAAGGGTCAGAGACTTTTTTTTCCGCAGCAGATTGAGTTTTGTCTGTAATAGATTTTAATGGACCTGCACCAAAAACGCAAGTGTTGCATCAAAGTTGCATTGAAAGTAGTGCAAGAACATTTGTGTCCAAAGTTTCATGTTAGGGTTAAGGGCTAGGGTTAGAGTTAGGGGTAGCCGTAGTGATCACTGCTAACCCTAATGATTACCGCCAACTCTAACCCTAATGATTACCGCCAATTCTAACCCTAATGATTGCTGCTAACCCTAATGATTAAGGCTAACCCTAATTATTATCGCTAAGGCTAACCCCAATAATTACCGCTAACCCTAATAATTACCGCTAACCCTAATAATTACCGCTAACCCTAATAATTACCGCTAACTCTAACCCTAATGATTACCGCTAACCCTAACCCTGATGATTACCGCCAACCCTGATGATTACTGCTAACGCAAACCCTAATGATTGCCCATAACTCTAACCACAATGATTACCGCTAACCCTAATGGTTACTGCTAAGGTAATTTAACCACTTGCCGACCGCCCGCCGTCATATTACTGCGGGACGGTGGCACTGCTGGGCGAGAGCTCTAAAGCGGCCGCTAGGGGGCGCGTGCGGAGGCGGCGCACGGGCGTCCCCGCTCGCCCCCGAGTCACGCACGCGTGCCCGGCGGGTACGATCGCCGCCGGGCAAACGCAATCACTCGTTACAGAGCGGGGACCGGAAGCTATGTGTGTAAACACATAGCTCCCGGTCCTGTCAGCGGGGGAAACGCTGATCTTCTGTTCATACAATGTATGAACAGAAGATCAGTGATTTCCCCTAGTGAGTCCACCCCCCCATACAGTTAGAACACACCCAGGAACACACTTAACCCCTTTCCCGCTCCCTAGTGTTAACCCCTTCACTGCCAATGGCATTTTTATAGTAATACAATGCATATTTATAGCATTGTTCGCTATAAAAATGCCAATGGCCCCAAAAATGTGTCAAAAGTGTCCGAAGTGCCCGCCATAATGTCGCAGTACTGAAGAAAAATGCTGATCGCCGCCATTACTAGTAAAAAAAAAATATTAATAAAAATGCCATAAAACGACCCCCTATTTTGTAAACGCTATAACTTTTGCGCAAACCAATCAAACGCTTATTGCGATTTTTTTTAACGAAAAATATGTAGAAGAATACGTATCGGCCTAAACTGAAAAAAAAAATTTCGCTCTATTTTTGTTTATAGCGCAAAAATAAAAACCGCAGAGATGATCAAATACCACCAACAGAAAGCTATATTTGTGGGAAAAAAAGGACGCCAATTTTGCTTGGGAGCCACGTCGCACGACCGCGCAATTGTCAGTTAAAGCGACGCAGTGCCGAATCACAAATTTTTTTCATAGGAATCACAATTTCCTATGGATCTAGCTGGTGTGTTTTTTGGAAAGGGTCAGAGACTTTTCTTACCACAGATTGCCTTTTGCCTGTAATAGATTTTAATAGACCTGCACTAAAAAACGTGCAGTGTTGCATCAAAGTCGCATTGAAAGTAGTGCAGGAATATTGGTGTTAGGGTTAAGGGTTAGAGTTAGGGGTAGTGATAATGATTACCGCTAACCCTAATGATTACCGCTCACTCGAACCCTAATGATTACCGCTAACCCTAATGATTGCCGCTAACCCTGATGATTACTGCTAACCCTAATGATTATCGCTAACTTGAACCCTAATGATTACCGCTAACCCCAATGATTGCCGATAACCCCGATGATTACAGCTAACCCTGATGATTACCGCTAACCCTGATGATTCCAGCTAACCCTGATGATTACCACTACCTCGAATGCTTAAGGCTAACCCTAATGATTACCGCTAACTCGAACCCTAATGATTACAGCTAACCCTGATGATTACTGCTAACGCAAACCCTAATGATTACCCATAACTCTAACCACAATGATTACCGCTAACCCTAATGATTACTGCTAAGGTCATTTAAAACAATTTCCTATGGATCTAGCTGTTGTGTTTTTTGGAAAGGGTCAGAGACTTTTCTTCCTGCAGATTGCCTTTTGCCTGTAATAGATTTTAATGGACCTGCACTAAAAAACGCAAGTGTTGCATCAAAGTCGCATTGAAAGTAGTGCAGGAATATTGGTGTCCAAAGTTGCATGTTAGGGTTAAGGGCTAGGGCTAGAGTTAGGGGTAGTGGTAATGATTACCGCTAACCCTAATGATTACTGCTAACCCAAATGATTAAGGCTAACCCTAATGATTATGGCTAACTCGAACCCTAATGATTACCGCTAACCCTAATGATTACCACTAACCATAATGATTACTGCTAACCCCAAAGATTGCTGCTAACCCTGATGATTGCCGCTAACCCTGATGATTACCGCTAACCCTGATGATTACAGCTAACCCTAATGATTACCACTAACCCTAATAATTACCGCTAACTCGAACCCTAATGATTACCGCTAACCCTAATGATTGCCGCTAACCCCGATGATTACAGCTAACCCTGATGATTACCGCTAACCCCGATGATTACAGCTAACCCTAATGATTACCGCTAACTCAAATGATTAAGGCTAACCCTAATGATTACCGCTAACTCTAACCCTAATGATTACCGCAAACCCTAATGATTACCACTAAGGCTAACCCTGATGATTACCACTAACCCTGATGATTACCACTAACCCTAGTGATTACCGAAAACCCTAATGATTACCGCTAAGGGTAACCCTAATGATTACTGCTACTGCTAGCACTAACCCTAATGATTACTGCTAACCTTAATGATTACCACTAACCCTGAACCCAATGATTACCGCAATCCCTTAATCTAACGATTGCCGCTAACACTATCCCTTAATTCTAACCCTAACCTGTGAGTTTGGATATATAAAGGTTCCTGCACTACTTTGATGAGACTTTTACGCAGCTTGAGTGACAAAGAGTGTAAAGTCGCATCACAGTTGTACTTCCTGAACAGAACTGTCATACATTCCTATTAGCCCAAAAAAAGCAAAATGCATCAAAAATGCAAATTGCACGTCAAAACGCACTGGAAAAACACATCAATCGCAGCATGCACAGGGGAGAACATAGCATGAATGTCAGTCTGGAGGGTGGGTGTTTCTAGGCAGGATGCATTGGCATGCAGACTGCCCAAGGTAATGCCCATATGTGATGCTGAGTCTCCATGATTCAAAGTACTGTAATCGAATGAATAAAAGGGGTGGGTTAGGAACAGCAATGCTGGGCAGGAAGGGGCAAGATGATGCTGGACAATCGGTAAATGAGGTGGAGTTGATCTGGCTTGTTGCAACTTCTAATGCAAACTGTAGAAAATCAGAATAAGCAATTTTAGTAAGACTTAAGGCCTGTACACACGATCCAATTTTACGGCAATAATTGTCTGATGGACGTGTTGTGTCGGATAATCCGACCGTGTGTATGCTCCATCAGACAATTACTGGTGGAATTATGAAAAAAAGATGTTGACTGTTCATGCTCACCAACTGTCTGGCAATAAAGCTGTTACATTATTATCTGATTGTGTGTACACAAATCCATCCAACTAAAATCCAAAGTACAAACACGCATGCTCGGAACCAATGCTAAACATCAGACAACAATAGCAGAAGTTGCCCAAAGGGTGGCGGTAAAGATCTGAAAAAACACGTGGGTTTGGTGAATGTTGGCTGAAAATGTTGGGCCGTGTGTATGCAGAACAAGTTCACGGCCAACGCCCTTTCGAACCAAAATCCGTGGTTTGCTCTGACGGATATTCAATCGTGTGTACGAGGCTTTAGGTTCTGTGTTGATGGGCTTTTGTTCGCTTCAAGCTGATTTTGCTTTCCTGTACAAGTCTATGGAAATGTGGTTAAAGCAAGTCAAATGCAAGTCAATAGAAGGTCAATTGCACCTCCCATTTTTAAAGCAGAATTCTGTCCGAAATATGACTTTTAAGATAAAAATACCCCTAGAATACTCATGCCCCGTGCATTGCCATCTAGATAAAGGAAGGCCTATAGACGTGGTGTATCTGGATTTTGCAAAAGCATTTGACGAAGTTCCCCATGAACGTTTACTGTACAAAGTAAGGTCCGTTGGCATGGACCATAGGGGGTGAGTACATGGATTGAAAACTAGATACAAGGGCGAGTTCAGAGGGTGGTGATAAATGGGGAGTACTTGGAATGGTCAGGGGTGGGTAGTGAGTAAATGAAATGGAGCAAGTACAAATAAGGGCAACAAAGCTAATAAAGGATCTGGAGGATATTAGTTATGAAGAAAGGTTATGAGCACTGACCTTATTCTCTCTGGAGAAGAGACACGTGAGAGGGGATATAATTTCAATTTACAAATGCCTTACTGGTGACCCCACAATAGGGATAAAACTTTTTAGTAGAAGGGAGTTTAATAAGATACGTGGCCACTTACTAAAATTAAAAGAAAAGAGGTTTAACCTTAAACTGCGTAGAGGGTTCTTTACTGTAAGAGCGGCAAGCATGTGGAATTCCCTTCCACAGCGGTGGTTTCAGTGGGGGGTATCGATGGTTTAAAAAAACTATTAGCTAAGAACCAGAACAACCGCAACATACAGGGATATACAATACACATAGGTTGGTCTTGTGTCTTTTCTCAACCTCACCTACTATATAACTATGTAATGTAAGAAAGGTGTACTGTAAAATATGCCATGCCAAGCTGACCAAGATTTTCCAATGTTAAATGTTACTGGAGCTGCGCCATGCCAAGCTGACCAAGAATTTCCAGGAGCCAATGCAAAACCTGAAATGATGTCCGTGGCCGCGGCCCCCTAGAGGAGGAAGTGAAATTAGATAAAGGCTTAAATCAGGTAAGTGAACAGAAAAAAATAAAAATAAATTGCCAATTCATTTGGTGGAGAGGAGTGAAAAAAAATGTGGGTGGAAATCCGCTTTAATAATGTCTACGATGTCAAACTAAAGCCATTAACACCAGCTCAAAGCTCATTGATACAGGCCTCGACAGTGCAACTGACATTTCCGGAAGTGTCAGTCTCCGGTAATCTAATCGTGGTTCTCCGGATGACCTCCATGCAGCTACTGTGTTCTGTAGTGATGCAGGGGTCAGCAAGAGAACCAATAAGCTGCAGCAGCAGAAAAGGGAACGACTCCCTAAAAAATGCCATGCACCCATAGCTGGAGTGAATGCATGTAGACAAGAAGTGGCAAAGGAGAGGTGGCAGGAGACCGGCAGCCATAGGTTGCGCAGCCTATTGCATTAGGGTGTGCACCCCAAAGCTCCAACACACATGTGTGTGTGTGTATGTATATATATATATAATAGTAATGGACAGTGCCAGTAGAGCAGAGATTGGTGTCGGTGGTTTATTTTAATATTTTTTTTTGCTCTTTTACAATATGTTTTTTATATTTTTTCATATTTTTTTTTACTATTTTTTAGGAGCTCCATTGGGGGGCTTTGGTGAAATATCAGGGGTCCCCAGTCTCGTTCTCTGCAGCCAAAAAGCAGGGGGAATCTGCCCAGCACAGAGTGATTAGGGTGTGCCCAGGCACACCTGGCACACCCTGTGCGCACACCTATGCCAGCAGCACTGTGATGCCAGTTAGGGTACTGGTAAAAAATACAGGGCCAGATTCTCGTACAATAGCGTTTTTTCTGCGTAACCCATTTACGCTACGCCTCCGCAAGTGTTGTATTCTCAAAGCACTTGCTCCGTAATTTGCGGCGGCGTATCGTAAATGGGATGGCGTAAGGCCGCATAATTCAAATAGGGAAGGAGGGGGGCGTGCTGTATTTAAATTAAGTGCGCCCCTGCGCCGAACGAACTGCGCATGCGCCGGCCCTAAACGTAGCCCACTGCGCATGCTCCATAGAACGCCGCAAATACATTGATTTTCGACGGCAACGTAATTAACGTACAGGCCTATTCGCTACGAGTTACGCAAATGACAGAAAAACACAACGCTGTCCCGACGTCCATACTTAACATGGCTTACGCCGGACCTACGCAAGGTCACCCCTAATATAGCAGGGGTAACCTTACGCGTACGCAAACTATGTAAACTACGTCGACGGCGCGCAACTTCATTCGGGAATCGGCGTATCATGCTCATTTGCATATTTGATGCTGAAATCGACAGGAACGCCACCTAGCGGCCAGCGTAGAATTACATCTAAGATCAGACGGTGTAAGTGACTTACGCCAGTCGGATCTACGCCAAATCAATGCTTAACTGATTCTAAGAATTAGTCGCATAGATACACAGGGCTAGAAACAGGGCTATCTCCAGATACACCGTCGTATCTCTTTTGAGAATCTGGCCCACAGATTTTATCAAAATAAACTACAATTGCTACACAGTGCTTTAATTATACATGTATATTTTAAAATGTTATTTTTTTTAACCAAAACTAAGAATGATTGATGAATAGGATATTTATGGGTTTTATTTAAAAAAAAAATACAATTTGTTGCATTGCAATCTCACCATGACTGCTTCAGTGAACATTATACAGAGCTTGTTATCGAGGGTCATGATCTCCTAAATGTTTTTCTTTAATTATTATTCCAGTCTACGTCTAGTATAAGCTGGCAGTTGTGCTTACAGCTATCTAAATTGAATCTCCTTTTACAGTTACTAGCAAATGCATCTGCACCCAGGCAGCAATAAATAGGCAGTGTTCGTTTAGGGCCAAATGTGATATCCAATGCTGTCTCCATCTCCAACTCAAGGTCATTATAATACATACAGAACACATCGGCGTGGATTTACTAAAGTCAAATAGGCTGTGCACTTTGCATTTGCTCCAGAGCTTAGTAAATGAGGGGAAGCTCTGATGACTTCTGTCATCCAATAATGTACAAGCAAAAATACTGGGCCAGATTCAGCAAAGAAGTACACCGGCATAATTTCAAATGTGCGCCGTCGCATCTTTGCGCCGATTCACAAAGCGAGATACGTCCAAAAACATGGCTTCAGCCGTCCGACGTAACTTGCCTAAGCCGGCGTATCATGGGTGCATAGTTACGCTGGCGTTATTCGGCGTTCCCATTAGAAATATGCAAATGAGTAAGATACGCTGATTCACGAACGTAGATGCGCCCGGCCGCTTCATATACGCGATTTGCGTAAGGCTTACGTCCGGCGTAAAGTTACTCCTGCTATAGCAGGCGCAGCTAATGCAAAGGTATGGACCAGGGAACGACGCCGTCTAATTTTACGTCGCCTACGCCGTTTACGTAGTACTATGTGAATAGGACTGTGCATAAGTGACGTTTACGTCATAGGCATTTACGCCAACGTATCTTAGGGAGTTTATGCAACGTGATTCTGAGCATGCGCATGCATGCCCAGTTTGACCGGCCATTCATTAGCATGGGGTCATGCTTAATTTAAATAGATGCCGCCCACCTCCTTCCTACTTTGAATTAGGCGGGCTTACGCCGGCCAATTTACGCTACGCTGCCGCAACTTACGGAGCAAGTTACAAATACAGCACTTGCCTCTCTAAGTTGTGGCGGCGTAGCGTATATTCGATACACTACGCCCGCACAAAGATACGCTACGCTACCTGAATCTGGTGCACTGTGTTTTTTTTTTTCCAGCATGTGATTGGGTATTCTTTGCCAAGTGAAGCTTCATTTCATTTACTAAGCTCTGGAGCAATTGTAAAGTGCACAGTCTATTTTCCTTTTGTAAATTTTGTAATTTAGCAGTTTCTTTTTTTAAACATACAGGGAGTGCAGAATTATTAGGCAAATGAGTATTTTGAGCACATCATCCTCTTTATGCATGTTGTCTTACTCCAAGCTGTATAGGCTCGAAAGCCTACTACCAATTAAGCATATTAGGTGATGTGCATCTCTGTAATGAGAAGGGGTGTGGTCTAATGACATCAACACCCTATATGAGGTGTGCATAATTATTAGGCAACTTCCTTTCCTTTGGCAAAATGGTTCAAAAGAAGGACTTGACAGGCTCAGAATAGTCAAAAATAGTGAGATATCTTGCAGAGGGATGCAGCACTCTTAAAATTGCAAAGCTTCTGAAGCGTGATCATCGAACAATCAAGCGTTTCATTCAAAATAGTCAACAGGGTCGCAAGAAGCGTGTGGAAAAACCAAGGCGCAAAATAACTGCCCATGAACTGAGAAAAGTCAAGCGTGCAGCTGCCAAGATGCCACTTGAAACCAGTTTGGCCATATTTCAGAGCTGCAACATCACTGAAGTGCCCAAAAGCACAAGGTGTGCAATACTCAGAGACATGGCCAAGGTAAGAAAGGCTGAAAGACGACCACCACTGAACAAGACACACAAGCTGAAACGTCAAGACTGGGCCAAGAAATATCTCAAGACTGATTTTTCTAAGGTTTTATGGACTGATGAAATGAGAGTGAGTCTTGATGGGCCAGATGGATGGGCCCGTGGCTGGATTGGTAAAGGGCAGAGAGCTCCAGTCTGACTCAGACGCCAGCAAGGTGGAGGTGGAGTACTGGTTTGGGCTGGTCTCATCAAAGATGAGCTTGTGGGGCCTTTTCGGGTTGAGGATGGAGTCAAGCTCAACTCCCAGTCCTACTGCCAGTTTCTGGAAGACACCTTCTTCAAGCAGTGGTACAGGAAGAAGTCTGCATCCATCAAGAAAAACATGATTTTCATGCAGGACAATGCTCCATCACACGCGTCCAAATACTCCACAGCGTGGCTGGCAAGAAAGGGTATAAAAGAAGAAAAACTAATGACATGGCCTCCTTGTTCACCTGATCTGAACCCCATTGAGAACCTGTGGTCCATCATCAAATGTGAGATTTACAAGGAGGGAAAACAGTACACCTCTCTGAACAGTGTCTGGGAGGCTGTGGTTGCTGCTGCTGCTGCACGCAATGTTGATGGTGAACAGATCAAAACACTGACAGAATCCATGGATGGCAGGCTGCATGAGTGTCCTTGCAAAGAAAGGTGGCTATATTGGTCACTGATTTGTTTTTGTTTTGTTTTTGAATGTCAGAAATTTAAATTTATGAATGTTGAGATGTTATATTGGTTTCACTGGTAAAAATAAATAATTGAAATGGGTATATATTTGTTTTTTGTTAAGTTGCCTAATAATTATGCACAGTAATAGTCACCTGCACACACAGATATCCCCCTAAAATAGCTAAAACTAAAAAACTAAAAACTACTTCCAAAAATATTCAGCTTTGATATTAATGAGTTTTTTGGGTTCATTGAGAACATGGTGGTTGTTCAATAATAAAATTAATCCTCAAAAATACAACTTGCCTAATAATTCTGCACTCCCTGTAGTCCTAAAAGCGGAGCTCCACCCAGGAAAACAACATTTTGCCATGTTGTTTAAAAAAATAAAAAATAAAAAAACCTGAAAAAAAATACTCACCCGAAATAGCTGTTGCTATGCGGAAGTCCGTAATCTGCCTCACCTGCACCGCGGTTTGATTTCTTCTTGTCCTTCTCCTTGTGAATGGGGCGCGCTGCTTTCTGGGAACTGTGTGTGTTCTCAGAGAGCAGCGCGCCCATTCACAAGCCAGCGTGAGACTCTCGCAGGCACAGTAGGAAACGGGCAGTGAAGCCGTACGGCTTCACTGCCTGTTTCCCATAGTGTGAATGGCGGCGCGGGACTCGGAGCGATCGCGGGACCGGCATCGGGTGGGCCATCAGCGCGGGCAGTGCCAGAAAGATGAGAACCTCCACCACAATGGTATATATACTCTTACCAGATAAAAATGATCCCTGGTTAGAGGAGATCATATAGAGCGTGGTAAGAGACTGGGATCGATATTGACTGGGATTGATATGTAGAGCGTTTCAAAAAAGCCGGCCGGCTTAGAACATACAGCCTGAACATACAGCCCGTATCCGGGTAGAGAAAAGCGCGGTGACGTCAGGACGCCGCCTCCCTACGTTTCGTCACGAGAGGACTTGGTCACGGGACTTGGTCATATCAACAAGATTGTAAGTGCATCTCTTTTTTTTTGCTTTTTGTATAATAAATGAGGATTTTACAATATGTGAGCCCTTTATTTTTTACATACCCTCGGATCGATAATTTGGGAGTGCTATTCATCTAAAAAGGACACTGACCATCCCGGCTATCCTCGATCCCAGTCTCTTACCACGCTCTATATGATCTCCTCTAACCAGGGATCATTTTTATCTGGTAAGAGTATATATACCATTGTGGTGGAGGTTCTCATCTTTCTGGCACTGCTTTAGTGTGAAACTGTTTTGCACCTGGTGGAGATTATCTACGAATTTTCTTTTGGTGGATTGTGTTTTTTTTGTGATTAACATTTACCTGAATACACTGTTTCACGGACTTTATCCAATCAACGTTTATCTGAATATATTGTCTCATGGACTTTATTTCATTTATATTTTTAGCGCGATCTTTTTTCCTTTTTACATTCTGTTTGATGTGGTATAACATCTTTTTGATCGCTGCTTCTACTGTCTAATTTTAACAAGCGCAATTTTTTTTCTTTACCATCAGCGCGGGCACCTAGGACAGGTAAGTGTCCTTATTTAAAGTCAGCAGCTACACTGTTAGTAGCTGCTGACTTTAAAAAAAAAAATTTTCGCGGCTGGAGCTCCGCTTTAACTGCTAAATCATCATTTACCTTCACATTTTATTAAACAATGACAGATTGTAAATGTATATTCCATATAAAAGGGTCATTCCAGAGCAGTACATCTTCTCATAGTAGCCATGTGGAACCTGGACTTGGTTTATAGAAGAGAAAAGGTAACCCATATCAACACAATGGAAACATCAAGACTATATATCATTAATTGTTGATAGCTGAGGGTTTCTACAAGTTATTTGCATTGCTACAAAATGAAGAAAAAAAACAAAGGGTCATTGGGTCTGATGTATCAATCTGTAGAGAGGCAGGGCTCGGGTAAGTAAACACTATAGCTCCTGTTAACCTCCATTCTAAATGTATTTAACCACTTCAGCCCCTGGAGGATTTGGCTGCCCAATGCCCAATTTGTGATTCTGCACTGCGTCTCTTTAACTGACAATTGTGCGGCCGTGCGATGTTGCATCCAAACAAAATTGACGGCCTTTCTTTTGGTGGTATTTGATCACCTGTATGGATTTTATTTTTTGCGTTATAAACAAAAATAGAGTGACAGTTTTGAAAAAAAAAGCAATATTTTTTACTTTTTGCTATAATAAATAACCCCACAAAAATATATAAACACATTTTTCCTCAGTTTAGGCTGATATGTATTCTTCTACATATTTTTGGTAAAAAAAAAAAAAAAAAATTGCATAAGCGTATATTGGTTTGTGCAAAAGCTATAGCGTCTACAAAATAGGGGATAGTTTTATGGCAATTTTATTATTATTTTTCTTTTACTAGTTATGGTGGCAATCTGCGATTTTTATCATGACTGCGACATTATGGCGGACACATCAGACACTTTTTATGCTATTTTGGGACCAAATAATGCACTGATTACTGTGTAAATGTCACTGGCAGGGAAGGGGTTAACCAGTAGGGGCAAGAAAGGGATTAAGTGTATCCTATGGAGTGATATTAACTGTGAGGGGGGCTGGGCTACAAGTGACATGACACTAATCACTGCTCTTGATTACAGGGAGCAGTAGATTAGTGTCCTGTCACTAATTGCAAAATTGATCTAGTTTTGTGGTGCTGGCAGCTAATCTTTGTAATTTTCTAGCAGCGCGTTGTTTATGTACATTTGTGTGTATATAAGGTTTTAGCAGTAGATTAGTGTCCTGTCACTAGGCAGAACAGGGAAATGCCCTGTTTACAAAGGCATCCCCCCATTCTGCCTCTCCATGACACGATCGCGGGACACCGGCGGACATTGAGTTATTGATATCGATGCTCCTTGCTGAAACCACAGCCCGTGGAAGGGAATTCCACATCCTTTCCGCTCTTACAGTAAAGACCCCTCTACGCAGTTTAAGGTTTAAAGGATCACTAAAGGAAAAACATTTTTTAGCTAAATAGCTTCCTTTACCTTACTGCAGTACTGGTTTCATGTCCTTATTGTTGGTTTTTGCTTTGAAGTTGCTGTAATCCTGCTCTGTTTTCCACACTTCCTGCTTGTCTGTTTCCTGATCACCACCATACTGGGAGCTTTCTCACGATGGCTTAAGCTGTCATTACTGTGTGTCTAAAACTTCCCAGTTTCATTTTAAAAACAAAACACTGCCCTGGATTTGTTTGTTTTTGTTCTGTGTTTCTATTTCTACTTTGCAGAAACATTAAGCCAGTTCAAAAGTGAAACTAACCTGCAGGCACATTATATGATTGATTTTTATCTATTTTTAATCATTTTGAAAAGGAATCAGTTAACTTTTATGTCTCTATACCCTGTAAACAGTCATTTCAGCAAAAATGTTTTTTTTCTTTAGTGACCCTTTAACCTCTTCTTCCAAATTTAGTGAATGGTCACGTGTCTTATTAAACTTCCTTGCGCAAAAATGTTTTATCCCTATGGGGTCACCAGTACGGTATTTTTAAATTAAAATCATATCCCCTCTCAAGCGTCTCTTCTCCAGAGAGAATAAGTTCAGTCCTCGCAACCTTTCTTCATAACAAATATCCTCCAGAGACGAAGGGTCAAACAAGAATGCTGTGCAGGTGCCCGATGTACTCCTTGTCAAAAGAACAACATCATTGGTTGTTTGGAGACCAGCAGCTGGAAGGTTGTAATGGTGCATAGTAATAATCTGTGGCTTTGTGTAAATAAAAAGTAGGCTTGATGCGACTGCTGGCTATACACTTTTTGGGCAATTTTTTGCCATTTTGCCAAGGCACCCCTGAAGAAATCTGAAGGCACCCTGGTTTAAAAATGCTGGTCTCTAGACTATGCACTCTAATATTTAATGTTTTAAAAAGCTTTTACTGCTTGTTCAGAATAAGTCCTCATTCACCTCCGTAGCTACAGGCATTATGCATACTTGCACATTATGGTAAGAGCTTACCCCTACCAACATAAGTTCAATTCTGCTTTAAAATGATCAAATTACGTTTTTTTTGTTTTTTTTTTACATTCCTTTGTCTATTTTCCCGCATAAAATCTTTTTTAAAGGTAATATCGCCAATATCGTAATATCGCCAAAAGAGTTTGTCCACAGCCTCCCTCCAACCATGCATGATGCATGATATTACTTTGTTATGTTAGGGCCAGTTCACACCAGACGCAGTTCTGTACAGTTACGTGTGCATTTTTTCTGCACTAAAAGTGCATGCGCAGTAGGGAACCGGGCAGTGAAGCCGCAATGCTTCACTTCCCGATTGCCTCACCGATGATGGCGGTGGGGGCAGCTGAGAGGCGAGCGATAGCTCGTCTTCTGCTCCTGACGTCGCTGGACTCCAGGACAGGTAAGTGTCCTAATATTAAAAGTCAGCAGCTGCAGTATTTGTAGCTGCTGGCTTTTAATAATTAACTTTTATTTAAACTTTATGTATAACTGTAGATCTCCATTTCGCTGCGGCGAGGTACGTCATATCCTGCCACCCGTTGACTCCTGGGATATAAGTGTCATCAATCCTAGAAGCAGCGTGGTATGCTTACGGGTTTTCTATATTAATTGACAGATTGTCATAACAACGCGGCCAAAACTTCCTCCGACACTGCCATTGCTATTGCAACCTGCAATACAACAGATGCGCCGCGCTTTGAACATGGTGCGCAGGTTCGACATCGGGAGATGCATGCTGGGTAGCCAGCAGCACTGAATCCCGGAAAAAACTCCTAGTGGGCTTCTCACAATGAAGATGGGAGCTTGCATGTCACAGAGGATACAGTGGTAAATGTAATAACTAAATAACAGAAAAGATTACATGTACAGCATATGCCATACTAGGTGTTTTTTTTACAGGGGGACTGGAGCTCCTCTTTAATCACAAAACACTCCCCCCCCCCCTATGTGAGCATGTGACTGCAAAACCCTGGCCCCTTCTGTGTGATGTGTGGCAGGTTGGAAGAGACTCTGGACCAGATTCACAGAGAGTGGGCGCACACACAGTACGCTACGCCGGCGCAGCACGGAGAGGCAAGCACTGCATTCAGCAAGCCATTGCTCACCAAGATGCGCCAGCATAGCGTATTTTCGAATGCGCAGGCCAGCGTAAGTGGAAGTGGGCGTGATCCATGCAAATGAGGCGTGACCCCATGCAAATGATGGGCCGAGCGCCAGACAAGTACGTGTAATGAACTGCGCATGAGCCGCGCATGCTCACAACCACGTCGGAACAACTGCCTAAGATATGCCGGATCACTGTGTACGCCGTTAACGTAACCTACGCCCAGCCAGACACACGTCCAACGTACTATACGCCGGCTTGTGTTCCCTGGTGCAGACCTGAGCATGTCTGTTGCCGAGTTACACCTCCTTTATGGGAATAACTTTAGGCCGGACTTACAACTTACGCGCACCGCGCATAGCCTGCGTCGGGCGCATGTACGATCGTGAATCACCGTATTTACCTAATTTGCATGTTTGAGTGGCTAATCAATGGGAGCGGCACCATGTACCCAGCCTAAATGTACACCCACCCTACGCCGGCGTAAGCAAGTTACGTCGGCGGGGTGTAGCCTTGTTTTAGGCGTATCTCTGTTTGTGGGTCTGGCGCACAGATACGACGGCGCACATTTGCACTTACATCGGCGTAACTTGTTATTAGTGTTGAGCGGAATACGCCATATTCGATTTCGCGATATTTTACGAATATATAGAAGAATATTAGTGAAATATTCGTTAATATCGAATATTCGTGATATTTTATCAAAAAAAAAAAAATTCGCGAAATTTCGCTAATGCGAATGCGAAATTGATTGGGAAATTCTCGTCTGCGCATGCGCGCGAACAACACGCGAAAACGGAGATCATTTCCTATAGGAAGCACAATGCTAAGCTCTAAGATCGCAATACACAGGAAAAACGCACAGAAACACTCCACTCTCTCTAGCCACCTTTTGAATCTGCACTGAAATACTGCTGGGAGTGATCGTATATAATGGTCGTGCAGGCAGGTTCCTATTGGTTGCTATGGAGGTTGCTAACCTCTGACAACTGTGGTAGGAGAACTCTGATTGGCTCTGATGCAAAAGAAGGGCAGAGAAAGTATTCGCGAATATTCGTAATACGAATATTCGCATTGCGAATATTCGGCAACATAAAAGGATCACCTCAGCTACTCGGCCCAGGGTCTCTAATCATACCAGCAATGCTTTTAGACGTCGATGGAGATCACTAGGATGTGATCTGTTTTAAAAATAAATTTGAAAAAATAATAGCAATAGCAATAGCGAATAATTACCGCGATATTCGAGTTATTCGCGAATACTCGAATATGCAATATTCGTAACGAATATTCGCAATGCGAATATTCGTGAGCAACACTACTTGTTATACGTCGGCGTAAGTGCTCTGTGAATCCGGGCCTCTCTCTCCCTCAGAGCAGTGGATGTTGGTGGGTAATGTCACCGCTCTAGGGAGTTCTGCACTGTTGTTGGTCTTGCACATCACACAATGCAACCGTGTCTTTGCAGTCACGTAGTCACATAAGAAAATGTGAGGAAAATAAAACAATTACATTGTGTTTTGTCCTTAATTGTATGCAGCAGCATTTAAAGGGTGGTTACCATATAGCCTAAACCTAAAATAATGTAATGTAAAATCAATAAAACCCAAAAAATAGCTTTGGTTCATGAACAGCATTCTGGTGCAGCAGTTGAAGCTATGGCCCCCAATACCCCTGAATTAATTGTTACATTCAAGGGGTCATTTTTTTCTTGGAAATAAAAATGAGGTCATTGCAAAAAAAAATGTTTTAGGCAGCATACATGGCTATTTATGATTCGAGCTAAGGCACCAAATTATTTGTGTCTATAGGCTTCTGAGATATAAATCCAGCCCTGTGCATGTCCCTTTAATATGATTAAAGTGTAAAACACTATCCAGTAGGGAAATGGGGAATGGTGAGGCGCACCCGGGTTTTGTGATGCCCAAAAGATAACAAGATTAGTTTAAACACAAAATTGGCATAAGAACAAATATTTTTTTAGAAAAGCTAAAATATTATCCACGTTGAATGGTGCGTTTTTCATTAGGTACCAACGCGTTTCGACCAAAATGGTCTTTCTCAGAGGATTGCTCTTGGGTAGCACATCAGAGAACAAATACATACAGTTGAATATAGTACATATAAAACTACAAAAATATTCAAAAAACATGCAAGAAATCCAGGTGTAAACAACTTACAAATGTTCTTAAAATATATCAAACTCAGCAGGATAAATGATGCTGGAGATCGCTCAAGACAAAGGAGGGGCAAAAGACCACTCAGGAGAAAAGGAAGGATATCAGTCTGTGTGTATCAAGCACAAGGGATACTAGCCAAACTGTATAAATGGTTTGCCTGGCAAAAAATAATAAAAGTAATGCAATATGAATGTATTCCATCCAAACATACAAAAAATAACTCTATTGCAACCATACCTTATACAACAGGTATATCAATCAGATATGTCACCAAAGAGATGATACCACATGTGGGGTAGTTTCTAAGGGTAGGAACTGTAGATCAAAAAGCGTTGTCAAACAAAAGAAACTAGAGCCGCAAAAAGCAGCATAAAGAGCCCTTAAATGTCAAAACATGGGTGAAAAAGCGCCAGGGTTTGGCCTGGCGATTCAAAAAATTCCACTTGCCAACACAAAGTCTGACAACAGAACCAAAAGATCTCCACTGTCAATACTGCGCCTCCATACAGCTCCTGCTCAAAAGAGACAGGTGATGGTGGGCGGTATAAAAATGGAGTAAGACAGATCACGTGCACAAATTGGGCCAATATCTATGGTGCAATTGGTGGCAAAATACACCCTCCCACAGCTGTTGTAATGACTGGATAATGGGAGAGAGTCTCTCCTTGATCCCCCACCATAGACCAGAAAGCGTCCCGCTGGACATGACATCATGGCCGGAAACAACGTCATATACACATGAATGTTTTGTCAAACCCCCCGACTCCATTGTAGAGGGGATATTTTAACTTTTCTAATAAATATTTGTTCAAAGTGAGGCTATATGTCCTTAGTGCCCAACCTGTGGTCCTTTGACACTTATTGTGTGACCCTCAGTGCCCCTGCAGACAGCAGTCTGTGTTTGCCAGTGCTGACTGTTATCAATAAATTGTCCTTAGTGTTTACTGTGGACTACAAAATACCTCCTTCCTTTAAAGTGAGAAAAAGCAAGGGACATGTTCTGTTGCCCTGTTCTAGGGTAATAACTTTGCTTATTTATAGATAAGCCTCATTCAAACGGGCGGATGTTGAAATCAATGAGAGACGGCTGTCTGCACGGACCTGCATGTGCATCCCGAAGTGCACAACTGTACAGATCCGATGCATGGATCAGGACAGACAGACAGACTTGACTGTACAAATGTTTACTCTAGGATGTGCATGGAAGTCTATGCAACCAGCCACCTGTCATTGATTTCAACAAGCTGCCTACATGCCCCTGCCTTTGTATCTTCCTGAGAGGCTAAAGACAACCCTTTGCATGGGTGCACAGATCTGTACGCCTGTGTAAGTGAGGTCATACACTACAGTGAGTAAAGCCCTGTATACACGGCCGGGAATCCCGTCAGGAAAAAAACGTTGGTTTTCCTGACGGGATTCCTGGCAAGCTTTTCTTGCCAAACCGTGCATACAGATGGCCACTCAAAAGAACCGCCATTCTTTTGAATGACAAGAACTCGGTGACGTCCTCGACTACGATGAGCGGGCGCTCGTCACATTCAATGCCGTCACTACCATCTTACTACGCCCCACACTAACCTTGTATGCTACCGCGCATGCGTTGAAGTCTTATCGAGCATGCGCGGGTTTACCTCGGACCAGTAGTGTATTTAGGTTTTGTGCTGCCCTAGGCCTGACTAAATTTGTGCACCCCCTAATTTAAATATGACATACCCCTTCCTGTCAATGCCACGCCCCTTGCTGTTTAAGACCCGCCCTGACATTTTCGAGTGGGGGCAATGAATTCCCTTAATTTGCATAGATTTCCTTTTACTTCCTGTTTGGCTATGGGGCAGGAAGTAAAGGGAAATCTCTGCAATGGTAAAAAATAAACTTACAGGGGCTATAACCCTCCCTTACCCTATCCAAAATGAAAAGTTTTGTGATCCAGGATGATAGGACAGTCAAAACAGTCGCCCCACAGTTGCAGAATGCCAGCAGCCAGCATACCGGAAGCAGTGCAGCTGCTTTATGGGACTAATTTGCCTCTTAGCCCAGTCCGCCCCATAAGACTGGCGCTACACTAACACTGTAGCACAAGCTGGCGGGGACTCTTTCCGTGCTGCCCCCCTGCAAAGTGCTGCCATAGGCCTGGGCCTCGTTGGCCTAGGCCAGGATACAGCATTGCCTCGGACAGGTAAGCATACAGACAACTGGTTTTCTCGGCAGTAAACTCTCTGCCGGGAAATTCCGATAGGAAAATAGAGAGCAGGTTCTCTATTTTTCCAGGGCAGTTTTCCTGTCGGGGGAAACTGCTAGGGAGCATACACACAACCAGGATTCCCAGCTAAAATCCTCTCCTAACGGTTTTCTTACCGGGAAAACCAGTCGTGTGAATGAGGCTTGAGCATTTTTACCCTAGGATAGTGAGTTTCCTGCTGGATAACCAGGTGAAAATGTCAAACCACAGGTTCTCTGCTATCATCTACTTCAGTCTGGCTGTGCTTGTGCAGTGAACACCCATAGATTTGGGCTATACTTCGAGTCTCTCTAGTTCAGTAGTTGCCAACCTTTTCTATTGCCCACACCCATAAGAAATATTTGATTATTATTCACACCCCTTCAAAAATATACTATTTTGTGAATGAAGTCTATTTTAGAACCACAAATTGAACTGCATACAATCCTTTGGGGGTACAAATGAAACAAAACAAAAAAAAAGAAAAAGCTTTTAACTAATTGAGCAATTCTAATTTATTCATAAAAGGTAAGATCAATCCCAATTGTGAACAAAAGTTCAATTACTAAAGGCAAACAGACTGTGCACTTTGCAAGTGCAGATGCACTCAGTTTTCTTTGTAAATCAAGCTTCACTTCGTCAAGTTTCACTTTGTAAATATTATCCAATCAGGTGCAAGGAAAATAACAAAAACATATAATTTTGTTTGCACATGATTGGATGATGGCTAGTAGCAGAGCTCTACCACATTTACTAAGGTCTGGAGAAAATGAGTGTAACTACACTTGCAAATAGGGTTGTCCAGATACTAGTATCGGTATCGGTATCGGGACCGATACCGAGTATTTGCGGGAGTACTTGTACTCGCACAAATGCTCCCGATACCCAAATAGAATACTTTTTTTGTATTTATCAACATGTTCTGTGAAAATTCTTTGAGTTATTTACTACTGCGTGACAAGCAAATAAAACATTTTAATTCATTTTTACTCATTTTTATTCTTTTATAATGTCTTGAGTTAGAGTTCTTCATAATTCTAAAGAAAATATCCCTAGTCTGTATTGTGGTTTGAAAACTGTCACATGACATTTAAAAAAAGTATCGGTATTCGGTATCGGCGAGTACATGAAAAAAAGGATCGGTACTCGTACTCGGTCCTAAAAAAGTGGTATCGGAACAACCCTACTTGCAAAGTGCTCAATCTATTTGCTTTTATTAGTAAAGCAACCACAATGACTTCTCATGATTTTGGCAAATTGTGGAACTTTCTTGGTGACTGTGATCAGGTCTGCCTTTGAACTCAGGCGATTGTTAGATTTTGTCTTGATTAACAAAAGAGTACTGAATCCACATTCACACAAGTATGTTGTTGCAAATGGAATGAGAACATATCCAGTGCTGCACAACAAATCTCCCCCAAAGTCTTATGCCGCGTACACATGACCGTTTTTCAGGTTGTAATAAAAAAAAATTTTTTTATGTCATTAAAACGATTGTGTGGGGGCTCCGGAGCATTTTTCATGATGTAAAAAATGGCTATTAAAAATTTAGAACATGCTCTAATTTTTCACATAGTTTTTAACGTCGTAAAAAATGGTCATGTCTGGGCTTTAACGACGTGAAAAAAGCGTGCATGCTCAGAAGCAAGTTATGAGACGGGAGCGCTTGTTCTGGTAAAACTAGCGTTCGTAATGGAGATAACACCTTCATCACGCTGTAACAGACTGAAAAGCGCAAATCGTCTTTTACTAACACAAAATCAGCAAAAGCAGCAACAAGGGTGGCGCCATCCGCATGGAACTTCCCCATTATAGTGCCGTTGTACGTCACCGCGCTTTGCTAGAGCATTTTTTTTTTCACGATCGTGTGTAGGCAAGGCCGTTTTAACAATCGGGTTAAAAAAAACGTTGTTTTTTCTAGACCATTAAAAATTTCATTTTTTACATCCCGAAAAAAAAAGGGAGACAATACAGTTATAATACAATAAAATATAAAAGGATTAAGAGGGCCCTGCTCAAAAGAGCTTACAATCTAATAGGGTGGGGCAGGTGGTACAAAAGGTTGTAACTGTGGGGAACGAGCTGATGGATTTTGTAAAAGATATGTTGGAGACATGATAGGCTTCACTGAAGAGATGAGTTCTCAGGGATCGCCTGAAGGTAGCAAGAGTAGGGGATAGCCAGACATGTTGAGGTAGCGAGTTCCAGAGGATGGGAGAGGCTCTGGAGAAATCCTGGAGATGAGCATGGGAGGAGGAGACGAGAGAGCTTGAGAGTAGGAGGTCTTGAGAAGATCGGTTTGGGTGATATTAGGAGACAAGATTGGTGAAGCTCAGGGCAGAACATTTTTTACCTTTACAACCCCTTTCTGAATGGCTTTGTATGTTGTGGTTAGTATTTGGAATTTAATTCGCTGAGCGATTGGGAGTCAGTGTAGGGATTAGAGGAGAGGGTTGACAGACACTGAGCAGTTGGTAAGGTGGATAAGTCTGGCAGCAGTATTCACAATAGACTGAGAAGGGCATAGTCTATGGAGAGGCAGGCCAATGAGAAGGGAGTTGCAATAGTCAAGGCGAAAGATAACAAGGGAGTGAATGAGAAGCTTGGTGGTTTCATTTCGTTTAAAGAAGTGAAGTAAATAGAAGGAAGTAACTATAGCTTAGTAAAGACCAACTATGATTATTCTTAAAAAATGTTCCTTCCCTCCTTCTCCATCCCATCCAGCATACCCTGTAAAAAAAATAAAAGAAGATCTGTGTACTTTAATCGTGTCCGGTCTGATCATGTGATTCCTCCCCTTCAGAGTCGGTTGAAAATTCCTGAAGCCATAGGCTGCGTACACACGACCGGCTTCCTCGGCAGAATTCAGCAAGAAACTAGATGGGAGACGTATTCTGCAGAAGAAACCGGTCGTGTGTACACTTTTCGCCGAGAAAACTATCAAGGAACTCGTCAAGCCAAAAAGAGAGCATGTTCTCTATTTCCTCGACGGGCAATGGGAAAATTTGTCTCGACAAATTTTTTGACAGCCGAACAAGGAACTCGACGGGGAAAACGATGTGTTTCGCCCATCGAGTTTCTCGGTTGTGTGTACGGGCCATAGACTCCTCCATAAGCTCCCATGGCCAAGATGATGTGCGCACTCCCTCCTCTGCCTTGCAGCAGCCACTCACTGACAGAGGGGAGCCAGAGCTGCTGGATAATGTAACTGGACATTATTAAAAATGGGTAAGTACACAGATATTTCTTATACGGACTATGCAGGATAGGTAGGAATAGGAATAGTGAATAAAGTGAATAGTCGGGATTCACTTTATTTTTCTCTTTATTTCTGTTATCTCCAAAACAACCAGACTACTATCTATGCAACACAACCACCTACTGTGATAGGTGAAACTCCTGCGCTGAAATGGGTGAAAAGGGATTGGACCGTGGGAAAGGGGCCGTGGGAAAGGGGCACGGGAGGTATACTGCAGCAAACAAAGAATAGGTCTATCCAAATGGACAATAAAAGGTATACAACAAGTGATATTGTTTGCGCTGTGGTGGTGATGCCTAAAGGGTGATGGGAAAGGGGAAGTGAAGTAGTAAACTAGGTGAATACAATAAGTGACAAAAATGTATAAATATATAGAAAAAATTCTATAAAACACAATGTGAACAAAGTAACAGTAAATAACAGTGACCGTGTCATCTATAAAGATGTGTGGTGGACATAATAGAATGCATGGTCAAACTCAGTCCTGCAGACAAAACCAAATAAAAGAAGAGAGTCCAACTTAATCATGCAACTCGGTGCAGCAAGTGAAATCTGGTGTGAAGTCAAAAGGAGATGTTCCAGCAGCCAAATGAGTGAAGGTGCAATGGAGGATTCCAAAACGTGCAGCCCACACCTCTAGTGATCCTATCAGCTTACCTCAAGGCTATCTGATATAGCCAGAAAGATAGGGCATCAAACTCTTGATGAATGGAAGCCTCAAATCCGATGGTGCATGGAAGGGGAAAGTACAAAAAAACAAACATAGAGTAGTCCTGTCACCACTGGAACGATTCCTGCTAGCAATCAAAAGATGTGCACTTACACAGAGTGGTGAAAGGGGGTGCCTATCTCCACGAGCAGCGAGCTCGTCAGGTGCTGCTCTGCTGCCGCTGTTTGGCTAGATGTTGATCCGCCGATACTCAAACGATGGTGTTTGAAACAAAAATAGGAGGGCACATCGCATAATACCGCAAAATAAAGATTTAATAAACAAAGCACAAAATAAAAACTCACATAAAGTCAGCTGAGGCGGTCATACATCCACGAGCAGCGAGCTCGTCTACCGTCCGTCAGGTGTAAAGGGTCCAGTGCTCCAATCCCGACGCGTATTCGTCACACCACGTGACTTCATCAGGGGATGATGAAGTCACGTGGTGTGACGAATACGCGTTTTTATTTTGTGCTTTGTTTATTAAATCTTTATTTTGCGGTATTATGCGATTATAGGCCTCAGTTTTCACAGCGGAGAGGGAGAAACTGATGTTCCTCCTTCTTCTTTGTGCGCTGCCAATCTGACCAGATGGAATAGGAGAGAAGGGGAGGGCTGTGGCTGAACGTAGCAGGGATATCGCTGCCATTGTCAATTAGAAAAGGTGCTGAAAAGGAGATCCTGCCTATGCTCGGGAGGAGGGAAGAAGAGACCCTCAGACCCTGGTAAATGCCTTGCTGGCCGGCTACTCAACAGCGCCCCCTTCATATGGCGCCCATGGCACTTTCCTTGGCTGCCATACCCTAGATACTTCTTTGTCGCACCCCATGCAATTCCATCTTGCACCCCAGGTTAGAATCCTCTGCATATTGCCCCATTCAAGGTAAGCGGCAGAAAAGGCTGCAGGTACTGAGATAAGTAGTTAGGTGGGGAAGGCAAGGTCCCAGTAAGTTTAGTTTAAGTTTGGGGTTCCCCGTAGGTTTAGTTTAGGTGTGTGTGTTGGGGGGGGGGGGAGGTTGGAAGGGTGACCTAATGTTTTATTTATTACATGGCCCTATGCAGTGTTGCCAACCGTCCGTATTTTTACGAACAGTTCGTAAAAACTGGCACTTTTTCCCCCCATTAGTAAATGTCTGTGGTTGCGGGAATGTGCCAGTAAAAATAGCTGAGATTGGTTCGGCTTGGAACTGCGCATGGAGATTGGAGGCAGGGGGTGATGGTGGCTGCAGTGCCACCGCAGAGGGGGATGGAGGCAGGAGACAATGGAGGCAGGGGGAGAGTGGAGGCACTGCAGAGGGAGATGGTGGCACCGCAGAGGGTGGGGGATGGAGACAGGGGTTGTTGGTGGCACTGCAGAGAGGTCTGGAGGCAGGGGACGATGGAGGCAGGGGGTGATTGGAGGCAGGGGGCCTGGGGGAGATTGGAGGCAGAGGGGGGGGGCGATCGCGGGGGTTAAATGTGTTTTTGTGTGTGTGTAAGTGTGCTGTTGGTGCAGACTTACTTGTTGTGTTGTGATCTCTCCTCAGCGGCGCTTGAAACAAACGCCGAGGGAGAGATCAGATAGCTTCCTCCTTCCTGTGTTTACACAGGAGGAGGAAGTGACAGGGCGGGCGAGCGCGCGCATTGGCTGCGAGCGATCCGGAGGGGGCGGGTGAAAACGGATAGCCGCCCCCTCTTGTCGGATCGCTCCTGCAGCCGCGCGGACCGCCGCATGTACGCTCCTGCATCCGCGCGGACCCCCGATCCCCCCCAAGGCACCAACGTATATATACGTTGATGTGCCTGTCGGTGCCATTCTGCCGACGTAAATGTGCATGCGGCGGTCCTTAAGTGGTTAATAAAGACGACCTAAGTGTTTTTCGGAGTGCGGCTGTCCATCCTCTTGTTACTTTTCTAAGAGGGAGATTGGAGGCAAGGGGAGATTGTGGCACCGTAGAGGGAGGTGAAGGCAGGGGGTGTTGGTGGCAGAGGGGGGTGCAGGCAGGGGGTGATGTGACTAAATAATTTGTCCCTATTATATCGAAAATAACAAAAATATGTTTTTTTACCTTAAAGGGGTTGTAAAGACAAAAATATTTTCCTCTTAAATTAAAGTCTGACAGTAGCTGATAAAGTAAAAAGTAATGTTTTGCATTATAACTAGTTTGATAGCTGTTGAAATCGAGCTGTTTTATTGACCTCCGTCACTCCTGAATCGTTATTCTCACTGATTTCCTGGTTTGCGGTGCACTTTCATTCTTGCTACATCACGGCTTAATGGGAACTACAGTTCCCATTAGGCTTAGCCTCCATGCCTGTGGGGGATAAGAGAGCATCTTCACGCAGGGCTGTAGTCATAGGGAGGGGGTGAGCACACTCTGCTTTCCACCATGCAGATGCTGGTGGAAAGTAAGAAGAGGAGAGACAGGAAATTGCATTTTCAAACCTGGATTACTGTATTTTGGAGGTCAAAAGGAAAAACGAGGTAAGTGATATTTAAATGCTCTAGCTTACAGCAATCAATTGATCTAATAAAAAACAAACCTTTAGTGTTCCTTTAATATCTACCTTAAATCACATTGCTATTTGCCTAGCGTACTTGTTTGTATCCTAAATACTGAAATTTGCACCTAAAAAAAGTAATTTAGTAACTTTTGTGAAATGCCAGTAAAAACGTGGCTGAGCCAGTAAATTTCGGGTGTCGTGCCAGTTCAATCTGGTAGGTTGGCAACACTGGCCCTATGTATAGTATGTTTACAGCATGCAATAGCCAGAGCATGCAACAACTGATGTATCTATATGCAAGAATTGTAAAAACTGAAACTGAGCATACTAAAAAACAGACAGAAACAAACAACTTGCAGAAGGATGTTATTACACTGTTTGCATAGGCATGCCTTATTTTTCTAGTACCGTAGAAGATTTGGATAAACATCTTTGTACTAAAGAGGGATCTTGAGGCTCTATGAAGATGCCAGATTACAGAGGTTTGACAATCCCCTTAAAATTCCAACGATTAAGCTTTTTAACCAGAACAAGAGAACAGAAGCCAGCTTGAGTATGCCTTTTCCTGGAATTAATGTAACATCCCCGCTTTAATGATGTGCCTTATTACCTGTACTATAGAGAACCCATTACCTGCCTCTTAGCTGTACAAAGATACATCAGGCTGGAGATTAAATTAACAATATCATCAGGAATGCTTTTTTATTTGCTGTCAGCTAAAAGGATATTGAAGCACAGCAATTTATATTCCATGCTACTGCAATAATAGCAAACTCTGCGTCTTTGCAAAATTATGGTAATTGCATTCCTCTTAACCTTTCAGAAAATGGACAAATACATTTGTAGAATTTGCATGTAATAAATATATACACACAGTATCTCACAAAAGTGATTAAACCCCTCACATTTTTGTAAATATTTTATTATATCTTTTTCATGTGACAACACTGAAGAAATTACACTTTGCTACAATATAAAGACTACTTTACGACTTGTATAAGGGCTAGTTTATACTTGCTTTAAAACAAGGCTTCGGACACGCTTTGATAAAGCTCTCTAAATGCCAGTCAAAGCTCCTGTCACTAAATAAAATGGTGAGCTTACAGTCCTGTTTACACCTGCTTTTGGTTGGTGCTTCGATGAGGCTTCGGTACTTTGGTGAGGCTTTGCGGGGCTTCGATGAGGCTTCAAGTGAGCTTAGACATAAACTTCTATGGAGGCTTTGAAGACGCTTAGAAGCAACACTGGGGTATAGTTTTTGAAGCAAAGCAAAAGCAGGTGTAAACAGGACTGTAAGCTAACCATTTGATTTGGTGACAGGAGCTTTGACTAGTGTTCAGAGAGCTTTAACAAAGCCTGTCCGAAGCCAAAGCAAGCGTAAATGAGCCCTAACAGTATAAATTTGCCGTCCCCTCAAAATAACTCAACACACAGCCATTAATGTCTAAACCGCTTGCAACAAAAGTGAGTACACCCCTAACTGAAAATATCCAAATTGGGCTCAATTAGCCATTTTCCCTCCCCAGTGTCATGTGACTCGTTAGTGTTACAAGGTCTCAGGTGTGAATGGGGAGCAGGTGTGTTAATTTTGGTGTTATAGCTCTCACTCTCTCATACTGGTAACTAAAAGTTCCACGTGGCACCTCATGGCAAAGAACTCTCTGAGGATCTGAAAAAAAATTGCTCTACATAAAGATGGCCTAGGCCAGTGATGGCGAACCTTGGCACCCCAGATGTTTTGGAACTACATTTCCCATGATGCTCAACTACACTGCAGTATAGTTGAGCATCATGGGAAATGTAGTTCCAAAACATCTGGGGTGCCAAGGTTCGCCATCACTGGCCTAGGCTATAAAAAAAATTGCCAAGACCCTGAAAATGAGCTGCAGCACGGTGGCCAAGACCATACAGCGGTTTAACAATACAGGTTCCACTCAGAACAGGCCTGGCCATGGTCAACCAAAGAAGTTGCGTGCACGTGCTCAGCGTCATATCCAGAGGTTGTCTTTGGGAAATAGACATACAAGTGCTGCCAGCATTGCTGCAGAGGTTGAAGGGGTGGGGGGGTCAGCCTGTCAGTTCTCAGACCATACGTCGCACACTGCATCAAATTGGTCTGCATCACTGTCATCCCAGAAGGAAGCCTCTTCTAAAGATGATGCACAAATAAGCCCACAAACAGTTTGGTGTCAAGCATGTGTGGCGGCAACCAGATAAGGAGTACAAAGACAAGTGCCTACAGTCAAGCTTGGTGGTGGGAGAGTGATGGTCAGGGGCTGCATTAGTGCTGTTGGCACTGGGGAGCTACAGTTCA
Organism: Rana kukunoris; assembly: GCA_029574335.1. Taxonomy (NCBI): domain Eukaryota; kingdom Metazoa; phylum Chordata; class Amphibia; order Anura; family Ranidae; genus Rana; species Rana kukunoris. The sequence continues at coordinate 106,296,450 of CM056060.1, read as the reverse complement.
TTGAGGGAACCATGAATGCCAACATGTACTGTGACATACTGAAGCAGAGCATGATCCCCTCTCTTCAGAGACTGGGCCGGAGGGCAGAATCCCAACATAACGACCCAAAACACGCCTTCAAGATGACCACTGCCTTGCTAAAGAAGCTGAGGGTAAAGGTGATGGACTGACCAAGCATGTCTCCAGATCTAAACCCTGTTGAGCATCTGTGGAGCATCCTCAAATGGAGGGTGGAGGAGCGCAAGGTCTCTAACATCCACCAGCTCCATGAAGTTGTCATGTAGGAGTGGAAGAGGACTTCTGTGGCCACACAAAATATTGACACTTTGGGTCCAAATTGGACACTTATGCCGCGTACACACAATCTGTTCGTTTGATGGACCGTTTTCATCAGACGAACCGATCGTGTGTGTGCCCCAACAGTTTTTTTCCCATCGGTGAAAAAACTTAGAACCTGTTTTAAAATTATCTGATGGTTAAAAAACCGATAGAAAAAAACGATCGTCTGTGGGGAAATCCATCGTCTGTGGGGAAATCCATCAAGTCGATGCATGCTCGGAAGCATTGAACTTCATTTTTCTCAGCACGTCGTTGTGTTTTACGTCACCGCGTTCTGACACGATCGTTTTTTCTAAATGATGGTGTGTAGGCAAGACTGATGAAAGCCAACTTCATCGGATATCTGATGAAAAAATCCATCAGACCGTTTTCAGCGGATGAATCGATCGTGTGTACAGGGCATTAGGGGTGTGCTCACTTTTGTTGCCAGCGGTTTACACATGAATGGCTGTGTGTTGAGTTATTTTGAGGGGACAGCAAATTTACACTGTTATACAAGCTGTACACTCACTACTTTACATTGTAGCAAAGTGTCATTTAATAAAATATATATATAATAAAATATTTACAAAAATTTGAGGGGCGTACTCACTTTTACTATGTGTGTGCAGGGCAGGACTTAGGGTGATGGGGGCCCCTGGGCTTGAGTGTTGAAGGGGCCCCCTGGAGCGAGGGGGATCATAGTTGTCGAGCGGGGGTGCGCATTAAACTTGTTGAGTGGGGGGGGCAAATTGAAGTTGTTAAGCGGGGGGGGGGGGCGCATTAGGCCATCGATCGCGCGGTGACGTGGCGGTGACGCGACGGTGACGTTGACGCCGCCACGTCACCGCCACGTCACCGCACCAGGAAGTTAAACACTTCCGCGCATGCGCCAAATCCATTCGGCGGCGGCGCGGCGGCGGTGGGGGACGACATGTCTGCTGGTAAGTGTACTAACCAGCAGACATGTCGGGCGGACAGATTTCCACCGGATAGATTTCAAAGCATGCTTTGAAATCTGTCGGGTGGAGAAATCTGTCCGCTAGCCCATACACACGAGCGGAGATGTCTGCTGAAACGGTCCATCGGACCGTTTTCAGCGGACATATCCCCTCGTGTGTACGAGGCCTTAAAGTTGTTGAGCGGGGGGGCGGGCGAATTTAAGTTGTTGAGCGGGGGGGTGCCCATTAAAGTTGTTGAGCGGGGGGGCTGGCAAATTGAAGTTGTTGAGCGGGGCAGGTGCGCTCTAAAGTTGTTGAGCGGGAGGTGACTCTCACCTGTGCACGGAATGTGTCGGCTATCTTCCCTTCAGCAGACATCCCCACACCGCTCCGGTTCTGTTCCGGTTCCGTTCCTCCTGGGGGAGGTTTTGAAGTTGTTGAGCGGAGGGGGGAGTGCCTCTCACCTGTGCCGACAGCCAGGGCCACAGACTGTCATTAGCCCGACTGTCGGCTTTCTTCCCTTCAGCAGCCACAGTCCTCCACACACCGCTCCGGTTCCTCCTGCTTCCGTGCTGCCTCCTATTGCAGTGCGGGAAAATTAACCCTTTCGCGGGACTGCGGGAAGAAGCGGAAAGTCCCGCAGAATGCGTGCGTGTTGGGAGGTATGCGCAGGGCCGCCATCAGGAATTTTGGGGCCCCTTACAAAGCTTAAGGCATGGGCCCCCAAATTGAGAAGCAATAAAATTACAAAAAAAAGAAGAAATAAAGAAAAAAAAAATATCTATATATATATAAAAAGGGGGTAGCCAACCGGGGCCCTGGGGATCTCTGGGCCCTTTTATAAAAAGAAAAAATAAACCTCTGGGCCCTTTAATAAAAAATAAAATAAAAAAATAAACATTTATAAAAAATATAAAGAAAATGTAAATTTTTTCTTAAAAAAAGTAGGGGTTGCTGTCCGGGGCCCTGGGAACCTCCAGACCCCTAAAAAAAAAACATTTATAAAAAATACATAAAAAAGGGAGGTTGCCATCCGGGGGGCCCTGGGGACCTCTGGGCCTTTTAATAAAAATAAAAAAAATAAACATTTATAAAGAAAATAAAAGGGGGGGTTGCCACATGGGGCCCTGGGGATCTCTGGGCCCTTTAATAATAATAATAATAATTATATATCAATATATATATATATATATATATAAAAAAACATATTTTTTTTATAAAACATAAATAAAAAAAGTAGGGTTTGCTGTCTAGGGCCCTGGGGACCTCCGGACCCCTAAAAAAAAAAAAATTTTTTTTTTTTTTTTTTTTTTTAGAGGGGGCCCCCTATTAGGCGGGGCCCATGGGCTTTAGCCCAGTCAAGCCCAATGGTAAGTCCGGCCCTGTGTGTGTGTGTATAAATATATATATATATATACACATACACACATACACTTGCAGTCATATTTTTTCACAACATATGCAGACTCGCATGGGCATTTTTCCAAAAGTTAGTTTGACTGGGAGAGTTACATTGCTCCCAGTCGTGATTTGTCAGGGTTAATGACCTGTGTTATTCTGGAAAGGACCACTGGCTCGGACTGCATTCTGAGGATGTGAGTTCATCCTTGGCCTGCAGTGGGAGCTAGAGGGATTTCTGGCAGATGGAATCTTCCCCAGCAGCCAATTAGAGAGGGTTTTCTATCGCTGGGCATGCTGGGGAGGGATATATCTGGGACGGAGGTCAGGTGTTTGGGGGCGTTTTGCGGCGTGAGGTCCCAGAGTCGGGATGCGGCACCCACCTTTTAGGGTGTGCGCATCCAGGGACCCTGCCGGCGTGGCTTACCTGGCCGGGCCTCATCGAGTCTCAACCGGAGACAAAACTGAGGGGACCCCAGTGGCTCACTGGGTTCCCGTTGCCGTGGAGAAGGACCGGCGTCCGGGCAATGGACAGGTATGCTTTGCTGTCACCCGGAGATCTTTTCCAAAGAGAAAGTTACTGGGAGGATTCGCTCTGTTCTGAATCTTTTACATTTTATTGGCCCGTGGCAGGGGCTTAGAGTCGAGTCAGCGAAACTCGTTCCTCCCAGCTAGAATTTTAAGGTGACGTCCCGGCTGCTGTCTGAGAGAGAGAGACCGGCCCGGGAGACACCTCGCTCACCCCAGGGCGCTGATTGGCGACGTGTGGGCTCCGTGTTCTTTTTCAAGAGCTAATCTCTGCTACATCTATATCCAGGCCTGACATCTAGAGTTCTTTCCTTCTCATCAACCTGTTCTTCCTTCATTGAGTTGATGCTCGGCAATGTTGGCCTGGAATTAAAGCATTGAGAAAACCTTTATTCACTGTGTGGACACTCAATCATTATCTGGTATTTCTGGTGCACCCCTAGACAAAAGTGAAAGTGACTTAGGGCCAGATTCAGGAACACTTGCGCTGGAGTATTTCGATATGCGCCGCGTAACTGTGATGATGCGCCATCGTTTCTATGTGCCCGTACCCACCAAACTAGATGCGCCCAATAACGGGTCATTTGCGACCGGCGGAACGTTCCGACGCCAGAGTATCGTCAGCGCTTATTTTCGCTGGGCGCATCAGTCGCGCCCATTGATTTCCCATGCAAATATGCAAATGAGGTATTTTTCCCAATTCACGATCGGATTAGCACCATACGCTGGCTACATGCGCCGCGCGTATCTCGTCCGTCCGGCGCAAAGTTATTTCTACAAAAGGCTGCTTTATCTTTACTCCAGACGGTCAAAGGTCAGCAGGAGAGCAGCTACAGCAGCGTTACCGACGAAACTAGCAAGCTGAACAACAACACTTGCAAGGACAACACCTCTGTGTGCCAACATGCCAGGGGCACTCGTGGTCCTAAGACTAGTACTGGGTCCCTCGCTACGGAGGAGGCGGGCACGTGAGAGGATATACCGCACTCGTATGAACCTTTTTGGCATGGGGGATGAGGAGGTGTATCGCCTCTTCAGATTCAGCCCTGATGTAATACTTGAACTAACCACAACCCTGCAGGATGACATCACCAGCCCAACACACCGCTCACAAGCAGTGCAGCCACTGGTGAAGGTCCTGGCAACACTCCATTTTCTTGCCAGTGGATCATTCCAGCGTACAAGTGGAGTGGTGGCTGGGATGTCACAATCCTCCATGAGCAGATGTGTGCACCAGGTTGTCCCTGCAATCCTCAGACGCATGTCCCACCAGTTCATCAGACCCACCACTGAGGAGCTGCGGCTGAAGGCAATGACAGATTTCTACAACATTGCCAGATTCCCACGCACCATCGGGGCCATTGATTGCACACATGTGGCACTCCAGCCCCCCAGTGCCACAGAGCACATATACCGCAATCGGAAGCATTGGCATTCCATCAACGTACAGGTGATAGCTGATGCCCAGCGCCTCATATGGCACGTCCGTGCCAAACACCCCGGGTCCAGCCATGACAGCTTCATATACCGTCAGAGCCCCATCCCTACAGAATTCGAACAGAACATGTATGGGGACAGCTGGCTGGTTGGTGAGTGACATGGGTGGCAGGCATGACTATCCCCTCCCGTGATGCACAACAGAAGTCGCACATGCATGACTAACATTCTCCTGTCTTTTACCTTACAGGTGACTCTGCATATGCACTGGGACCCCATCTAATGACTCCTTTCCGGAACCCCCAAACCAGAGGAGAGAGAAAATACAATGAAGCACACATCAAAACCCGTGCAGTGGTGGAGCAAACATTTGGGCTCCTGAAGTCCCGTTTCCGCTGCCTGGATAAGTCCAGGGGGACCCTATTGTATTCCCCTACCTTTGTGTGTCAGATCATCGCTGCAGTTGTATTCTGCACAACTTTGCCATGAGAAAAGGCCTGCAGATTGACATACGTGATGACCTGACCCCCGACCCACACAGTCCCCACCTGCCAGAGGACACCCAGTCTGCTGATGGAAGAGCAGTCAGGAGGGTCCTCGCCGTAGGCATCTTTGGACACTAAACCAAAACATTAATAACACAGACAGTGCACGCGTGTACACCACTGGATCACACACACCACATGCACATCGCATTGGATTAGCCCAAGTCCAGCATGTAGGAGTTGGGAGCAGTAACGCCAGCGTCAAGGCCCCAATGATGTCACTGTCCATTCACACACCTTTCACACGTCATTCATTCAGCCGTGGGGTTAACTTCACCACCACGGCCGAGGGTGACACCCCTTACTGTCAGGAGTGCCACCCTCTCACATTCACACACCATTCACACTGTCCCCTGCACTCCTGATCGTGTGCAGTTCAAAAGAAATAAAAAATCTCATCACCTGAGCATGAAAATAAAATATAAACTCATAACCTGAGTATAAAAAAATGCACAAATATAAACCAAATCAAAAATAACCCTCATCTAGGATGACGGGGGCTCCTCCTTGGGGGCACTCTCGGGCTCCTCATCTGCCTGGAGGGAGTGGGTGGTGGTGGGGGTGTGGGGGCATCTTGAGGAGGCTGTTCCCCGGATGGGCCACTCCAGCCAGCTGTTGGCTGCCTGCCCTCCAAGGCCACTGCAATCCTGCTCAGATAAAGGTTCGTCTGGGCCTGCATCCTCAACTGGCGGGTGATATTGTGCCGCTGGTCACGCTGCCGTTGCCTCCCCTCTTCCCGAATGGCAGCAGTGTTGGCATGTACAGCTGCTGTCAGGTGCCGTACATCAGCCTGCACCTCCCCCAGGCTGGTAACAATGTTCTGAACACCACTGGGCATGGAGCCCAGGCTGTCAGCGACCCGGTCCAGGTGGCCAGCAATCTCCCCCATCTGCTGGGTCTGCTTGGCGTGGTCCAACAGCACCTGGTCCTCGACCAAATCACACACCCCCCTGGTCTTCCGGGTGGCCTTCCTGGGGGCAGAGGAAGGTTGTCCCCGTGGGGATGGAGTCGCCCTTGAGGGGCTACCTAGGATGGGGGAGGGGATCACAGAGGGCCCTGCAGAGGAGGAGGACTCCTCCAACATTAAAATAAACTCCTGTTCAGGGACAGGCTCCTCCACAACCACCTCTGCTGAAGTGGTGTGGGCACTCTCCTCCTCCACCTCGGTGTCTCCAGCACCCAGGGCCTCGTCAGCAGCATCCCGTTGGGGGGTTGGGGTGGACTGGCCGGCACGAGATGATGGCCCAGCACCGTCATCTGGGGATGACACAAAGCAGACACATGTTGGTGGTCCCACACACTTGGCACATGTACCCCCCCCCCCCCCACATGCAACACACCAAAAAGGGGGTAAAAATCACTTACCTGTCCTGGAGCCTTCCTCTACGGAGTCATAGCCAGGGACCCCCTCCAACTGCTCCCTGTCCAGGCAGCGGGCAACCACCTCCTCCTCCGCGGTCAGGGTGACAGGACATGGGGGACCACCACCTGTGCCCCTCTCATGGCTCCTAATGGTGGACACCTTGCCCCTCACCTTGCGCCGCAGGTCATTGATTTTTTTTTGAATGTCTGAAGCACTCCGGGTGGAGTAGCCCAGCACATTGACCCTGGCAGCAATGGTGGCCAGGATACCCTGCTTCCTTTCCCGGCTGGTCTTCCTGCTTTTTTTCCCATGGAATAAATCATTAAATGCCTCCATAGCCGAGATTATCACAGTGACCTCCTGGGCATTATAGTTTAGGTTCCTCCTCTCTTTGGGGGTAGCGGGAGCAGCCATTACAGGGCAAAAGTATCTTCCCTGGGGTGGGGGGAAATGGAACTACTTTTGCGCCGGAATGGCGTTTCCGCCAGCGCTTTTAAGCGCCCAGCGGAACGCATTGCGCTGACGTTTCCCAGGAAGTGGTGCCGACGGAAGTTGTGAGCATGCGCACAAGGGGGGCGAGTGGAGCCGCACTCACTGCGCATGCTCCGTGGATGATGCGCTGAACGTAAGCCTCTGCGCTGGGCTCCGCCCATCATTTACATATGATCACACCCAGTTCCACTTGCGTCGGGTTACGCCAGCGCATTATCGTTACTCTGGCGCAAGTTTACGCGCAACTGCTATGTGAATTACAGGACTTGCGCTGAAAGGGTCTTCAGAGTAACGTAAATGAGAAGCGTTACTCCAGAGGAAAGATACTCTCATCTACCTGAATCTGGCCCTTAATTTGCCGATCCCATCATCAAACCAGCGGCTCCTTCGGAGGTGAGCGCTACAGCAGAAAGCAAAGGTTATACTTTACTGATTTACTTGAAAACAACGCACTCCCAGTGTGGCTGACCTATTATCTCAACAGGTAATAAAGTAAACACAACAGTAATGAAATATGTGATCTAAGCTTGCTGATTTGCATTTTAAAGGTCTGTCATCCTGATCCAGGCTTCATTGTATAGTGAGTCACTGACCTGGAACAAGCATATAGCAAGCAATGTGTAGAAAATCTTAAAGAGGAAGTAAACCCTCTCTTAAAAAAAATAATAAAAAAAAAAACCCTGCAAGACAAAGGCATAATAAACTTGTATGCATAGCATACTAGCTCATTATGAATTACTTACCTGAGAACGAAGCCCCCGCAGCGGTCCTCGGACACCACCTTCGTCGCCACCATGATACCCAGAGTGACTTCTGGGTATTGCTGCTCCGGCACTATGACTGGCTGGAGCAGCGATGACGTCACTCCCGCGCATGTAATTACATTTCTTGTTTATTCCACTTTATTTTGACATATAAATTCTTGTTTCCAATTGTCTTGTTTATATAACACCTTTGGATGTACACTCAGAGTCCTATTTCCAATATATTTTGAGTTTTGTCCTCCAAACAAATACGTTGATCTAACACCCCGTCCCCATGTAAAACCTTGTTCTTGGTGCTGTAGCTGTTGAGGGGTGCTGTGTACTTGGTATTGGGCATATCATTGTTGAGGGGTGCTGTGTACTTGGTATTGGGCATATCATTGTTGAGGGGTGCTGTGTACTTGGTATTGGGCATATCATTGTTGAGGGGTGCTGTGTAATTAGTATTGGGGAGGTAGTTGTTGAAGTTCTGTGTAATGTAGGTATTGGAGATGTGATGTGTAAGTGGTATTAGGGTTATAGCTGTTGAGGAATGCTGTGTGATTGCTATTAGGGTTATGCTGTAGCTGTTGAGGAGTGCTGTGTGATTGCTATTAGGGTTATGCTGTAGCTGTTGAGGAGTGCTGTGTGATTGCTATTAGGGTTATACTGTAACTGTTGAGGAGTGCTGTGGAATTTGTATTGGGGAGGTAGCTGTTGAAGTTCTGTGTAATGTAGGTATTGGAGATGTGATGTGTAAGTGGTATTAGGGTTATAGCTGTTGAGGAGTGCTGTGTGATTGCTATTAGGGTTATGCTGTAGCTGTTGAGGAGTGCTGTGTGATTACTATTAGGGTTATACTGTAGCTGTTGAGGAGTGCTGTGGAATTTGTATTGGGGAGGTAGCTGTGGAGGGGTCCTGTGTATTTGGTATTAGGGATGTACTGTAGATGTTAAGGGTGGTTTTGTATTGGGATTTAGGAGGGTAGATGTTGAAAGGTGCCATGCAATAAAAGCTAAAGATGTAACCGTTTAGGGGTCTTGTGTAATTTAAGTTAGGGGTGAAGTTTTGGGATGGGTGCTGTGAAATTTGGAATTAAAGAGGTTGTAAAGGTTAGTTTTTTATTCTCTAAATAGGTTCCAATAAGATGCATTGTTGGTTCACTTACCTTTTCCTTCAATTTCCCTTCGAAATTTTTTATTCCTTTGTCTGACAGCGTCTCCCTGCAGGGATGTAGTCCCAAGGGAGGGGGCGAGCATGCTGACCATAGGCGTGCCCACGGGGTGTGCTGGATGTGCCCAGGCACACCCTAATCATCCCTGCTGTGCTCTTTAACATACATGTCAGTATATGTAACAGTCACTCAGTCGCAAATACAGCTGTGTACTGCGAGTAGGAGCCCCCATGTCCTGTCCCCCACATATTGCAGCCATGTCCTGTCCCCCACATATTGCAGCCATGTCCTGTCCTGTCCCCCACATATTGCAGCCATGTCATGTCCCCCACATATTGCAGCCATGTCCTGTCCCCCACATATTGCAGCCATGTCCTGTCCTGTCCCCCCCATATTGCAGCCATGTCATGTCCCCCACATATTGCAGCCATGTCCTGTCCCCCACATATTGCAGCCATGTCCTGTCCCCCACATATTGCAGCCATGTCGTGTCCCCCACATATTGCAGCCATGTCATGTCCCCCATATATGCAGCCATGTCATGTCCCCCATATATGCAGCCATGTCATGTCCCCCATATATGCAGCCATGTCATGTCCCCCCACATATTGCAGCCATGTCATGTCCCCCACATATTGCAGCCATGTCGTGTCCCCCACATATTGCAGCCATGTCGTGTCCCCCACATATTGCAGCCATGTCGTGTCCCCCACATATTGCAGCCATGTCATGTCCCCCATATATTGCAGCCGTGTCATGTCCCCCACATATTGCAACCAATTCATGTCCCCCACATATTGCAGCCATGTCATGTCCCCCATATATGCAGCCATGTCCTGTCCCCCACATATTGCAGCCATGTCATGTCCCCCACATATTGCAGCCATGTCGTGTCCCCCACATATTGCAGCCATGTCATGTCCCCCACATATTGCAGCCATGTCATGTCCCCCACATATTGCAGCCATGTCATGTCCCCCACATATTGCAACCATGTCATGTCCCCCACATATTGCAGCCATGTCATGTCCCCCATATATGCAGCCATGTCCTGTCCCCCACATATTGCAGCCATGTCATGTCCCCCACATATTGCAGCCATGTCATGTCCCCCACATATTGCAGCCATGTCATGTCCCCCACATATTGCAGCCATGTCATGTCCCCGTGTATTGTAATCGCCGCATTACAGGCACCTTTCGTTTGAATTCTTAATGCCCGCCGCGTATAGACACTCCCCTTCTCGGGATTGGACGGATCCATGTTTTTTTTTTTCCAAATTTTCAGTCTTTTATTAGTTGTTGCGCAAAAAATAAAAACCGCAGAGGTGATCAAATACCACCAAAAGAAAGCTCTATTTGTGGGGAAAAAAGGACGCCAATTTTGTTTGGGTACAGTGTAGCATGACCGCGCAATTGTCATTCAAAGTGCGACAGTGCTGAAAGCTGAAAATTGGCTTGGGCGGGAAGGTGCGTAAGTGCCTGGTATGGAAGTGGTTAAACATGACGCGGCGGGCATTAGGAGAAATCAAACAAAAGGTGCCTGTAATGCGGCGATTACAATACATGGGGATTAACGCGGCGGTATGCGGCGGCGGCGGCTTTGTGGTATGCGGCGGCTTTCAGTGGCGGCGACGGTGGCGGCGAGTAGTATTTTATTTAGGTATCGGGGGTATTTGCGCGAGTACTCGGTATCGATACCAGTATCGGTATCGGGACAACCCTAAAAAAAATCAAAAATCATCTTTTTGTGGGGGTGGGGGGTGAGGGTAAACGTGTTTTCGAGCTTTGGTTTGAGGTGCACACCCTAATGCAATAGGCTGCGCACACCTATGATGCTGACCAACCCCCAGCCAGAACAGCTCAGGTGATGGGGGTAAGCTTACCGAGGAGGAACAGGAAGTGAAAAATTCAGACAAAGAAGAAAAAAAAATTTAGAAGGGAAATCGAAGGAAAATGTAAGTGACCCCACAATGCACTAGCTTAACGGAACCTATTTAGAAAATAAAAAACAAACCTGGGTGAGGGTTGTAGTTGGTAAGAGGTGTTCTGTTATGGAAGTATAGTGGCATTGAGTAAAGGGACTTAATAATGGGAGTTGGGGTATACGGTTACCCACTAGAGATCACAACACAGTAGGTACTCTCTATTCCTCAATATACCATAGAGTCTTAAACTAGCCAAAGTGCTAGTCCTCTAGAGGAGAGTGCACAAAAAAGGGGGAGCAACAATAGAGGGGAATACACAGTGCACTTCCCGGCGCCAAGGACAAAAATTACTTAATAAAAGGATTAGATAAATCCAAGAAGTAGATAAAACGTGAAAATAATATATAAGATCTCTAAAAATTAGTAAAATTCCTACTGAGCACAATTAAGCAATATATATATTAATTTGAGCAGCTGTTTAAAAATAAATAAATACAATTCATCTATTCAAGGTATAAAACAAAGTATCAATACAAATAGCCAAAAAATTGGTTATAAATGATAAAACAGCGCATAGCATGGATAGTCCAATGTAGATAAAAAGATGTTGAGAGAAAGTCCATAGATCAGTCAATTTAAGCAAAGTTCAAAGTAACGTGAGGAATGCTTCATAGAATGGTAGTACACCCTCCACCGATTTCCAATCTCCACCAAAACGTGAGACACACTTTCCCGCAGGGGTTCAAACTCACCAGAAACACATAAAACCAAGCCTTGAAAATAAATCGTCCTGATCAGACCTCCAACATCATTCCAGAAGCAGCAAGGGTTAATTTGTAAAGCTCCAATATATGGATCATAGAAAAAACAGAAGCACCAAAATAGTGTAATACTGCTTTAATTCATAAAAAGAACCCGTGTAACAACACCCCGCCTCCTATCTACGTACATTAATAAACTGATAAATGAGCATTAAGAGTAAAATTCACCACTCTCCTCCGCACACAGGGGGTTGCGCTTGTGCCGCAATGCACGCTGCTGAAGACGCCTATCCTGGTAGCGACGGTACAGCGGTGGAACGCACTCCTAGTATTTCCTGGATACGCCATCGTAGCCACGCCCTGACACGTTTCGTCACATCCGACTTCAACAGAGGGCGTGGCTACTCGGCGTACATCACGTCTTTATGAAGTTCCTCAACGATGGCTATTGGATACTCCCTCCGCGCTCACTCGCTCCCATTGGTGTATCAGGGGGCGGAATAGGCAGCGGAGGTCAGCCGTGTCAGATCGTTGGGACAACATAAGCCGCAAATGCATTAATAAATACTGCACAAAATACATGATACAATAGCATATCGTATTAAATCTTGTTGATCTTTCACCGCAAGCTTAAACACTTAGTCAGACATGCATATTATAAGCCACCTCAATCTATGTAAAATAAGTGTCAATGGATAAACAGGCCAAACCTGTTTAACCCATAGGTGGCTGATCAGAAGGTATCCGTGACATTATAACAAATAGGTCAAAACCAAGCAGTCATATACTTGACCATGATTGACCAATGAAGGGGCTCTAATCATGTAAGAGAATTATCCAAGCTTGAAACTGAATGGATATATTCTGTAGATACCTTAGTACCCAAAGGGTTAAACGTTGAACTAGATATCAACTGCTTCATCAGTGATTACTAATATCACATATTGTAATGGATATATACTACCTCCCTATTTCTGGTTGTATACAATTTTTTTACAATTTTTTATAACTATTTTTTTATAACCTTTTACCTTTTATTATATTTATTTCAATAGACAATGGTTAATAAGATAATTGAGATTTTATCTATTTTACATCTATTTTATATAGATTTTTGTCTATTGTATGATATTTATATATATATATAATTTTAAAGGGTACATATATTTTAAAAGGTATAGATGTTCTTCCAGAGAACTTTACTCTAGATGGGTCCGATCATGCGCTGCCTTTGGCGTCTCTTGTATAGGAAATATACTACCTTGGCCAATTTCATCTGACTCTTCATCCACCGATTAGCTGGATGTTGTGACCTTGGTTCCTTTCTTCTCCTTTTTCTCCAACCTTTGATTAATAATTTTATCCTTTAGAGAAGGGCTAAGGGCCAGATTTTCAGAGGCGCTACGACGGAGATACCCATAGTGGCCCATAAACACGATCCAAATATCGGCCGACGGATCGTACGACTTTTTTCGCTTAATAATCGCAAGTAAAATAAAATAGGTTTTAAACTCACGAAAATTATCGTACGATAGAAAAAAACGATCGGAAGTGATGTCACGTGTTGTAATGTATTTGTATTGTATTGTCGGACGACGGCTGTACTGACTAAACGAAAATCGGACGATCGGACATCGGACGAGAAAATTTTTCGCGCTTGTCCGATCGAATTTAATCGGATGAACGGTCGTGACCGGCTGTCGAAAGTAGTGTACACACGATCCGAAAATCGTACGATCCATCATCGGACGATCGTTTTCGTCCGATATTCGGATCGTGTGTATGGGCCATATGTCTGCCTTTAAAATGTCCACCTCTACTCCATTTATTATCCTAAATTAGATGCACCTGTTTGAGGTCATAAGCTGCATAAAGACACCTGTCCACCCCATACAATCAGTAAGAATCCAACTACTAACATGGCCAAGACCAAAGAGCTGTCCAAAGACACTAGAGACAAAATTGTACACCACCACAAGGCTGGAAAGGGCTACGGGGAAATTGCCAAGCAGCTTGGTGAAAAAAGGTCCACTGTTGGAGCAATCATTAGAAAATGGAAGAAGCTAAACATGACTGTCAATCTCCCTCGGACTGGGGCTCCATGCAAAATCTCACCTCGTGGGGTCTCAATGATTCTAAGAAAGGTGAGAAATCAGCCCAGGACTAGACGGGAGGAGCTGGTCAATGACCTGAAAAGAGCTGGGACCACCGTTTCCAAGGTTACTGTTGGTAATACACTAAGACGTCATGGTTTGAAATCATGCATGGCACGGAAGGTTCCCCTGCTTAAACCAGCACATGTCAAGGCCCGTCTTAAGTTTGCCAATGACCATTTGGATGATCCAGAGGAGTCATGGGAGAAAGTCATGTGGTCAGATGAGACCAAAATAGAACTTTTTGGTCATAATTCCACTAACCGTGTTTGGAGGAAGAAGAATGATGAGTACCATGCCAAGAACACCATCCCTACTGTGAAGCATGGGGGTGGTAGCATCATGCTTTGGGGGTGTTTTTCTGCACATGGGACAGGGCGACTGCACTGTATTAAGGAGAGGATGACCGGGGCCATGTATTGCGAGATTTTGGGCAACAACCTCCTTCCCTCAGTTAGAGCTTTGAAGATGGGTCGAGGCTGGGTCTTCCAACATGACAATGACCCGAAGCACACAGCCAGGATAACCAAGGAGTGGCTCTGTAAGAAGCATATCAAGGTTCTGGCGTGGCCTAGCCAGTCTCCAGACCTAAACCCAATAGAGAATCTTTGGAGGGAGCTCAAACTCCGTGTTTCTCAGCGACAGCCCAGAAACCTGACTGATCTAGAGAAGATCTGTGTGGAGGAGTGGGCCAAAATCCCTCCTCCAGTGTGTGCAAACCTGGTGAAAAACTACAAGAAATGTTTGACCTCTGTAATTGCAAACAAAGGCTACTGTACCAAATATTAACATTGATTTTCTCAGGTGTTCAAATACTTCTTTGCAGCTGTATCATACAAATAAATAGTTAAAATAATCATACATTGTGATTTCTGGAATTTTTTTTTTTTGATTATGTCTCTCACAGTGGACATGCACCTACGATGACAATTTCAGACCCCTCCATGATTTCCAAGTGGGAGAACTTTCAAAATAGCAGGGTGTTCAAATACTTATTTTCCGCACTGTATGTTGTCCCAACGATCTGACACGGCTGACGTCCGCTGCCTATTCCGCCCCCTGATACACCAATGGGAGCGAGTGAGCACGGAGGGAGTATCCAATAGCCATCGTTGAGGAACTTCATAAAGACGTGATGTACACCGAGTAGCCACGCCCTCTGTTGAAGTCGGATGTGACGAAACGCTTCAGGGCGTGGCTACAAGGGCGTATCCAGGAAATACTAGGAGTGCGTTCCACCGCTGTACCATCGCTACTATTAATTAAAGCAGAATCACACTATTTTGGTGCTTCTGTTTTTTCTATGATCCACATATTGGAGCTTTACAAATTAACCCTTGCTGCTTCTGGAATGATGTTGGAGGTCTGATCAGGACGATTTATTTTCAAGGCTTGGTTTTATGTGTTTCTGGTGAGTTTGAACCCCTGCGGGAAAGTGCTAGTCCTGTCTTAAATGTAGCACGACCCCCCCTGCTGGAGCCACTTGGTAGATTGGGTTTGTCTGTCTCAGCTCTGTGAACAACCATGGCCCCTCCTAGGCCCCCTTCACACTGGGGCGTTTTTCGAGCGTTATTCGAGCAAAGTCTCATCTGCAATCCCGATGTGAAAGCCTGAGTGCTTTCAGAGCCCTTTCACACTGCCAGTGCCCGAAAAACGCTGGAAAAGCACCGCTTTTTTGTAGCATTTTTCAGCACCCAAAAGCTGCTCCAAAGATGCTGCTTGCAGGACTTTTCTCAACGCCCCGCCAGTGCAACGCCTCAGTGTGAAAGGGTAAGGCATTTTTACTGCGCTTTCAATTCATTTCAATGGAGAGGGACGGTTTTGGAGCGTTTTTTTCAGCTCCCAAAAGCTGCTCCAAAGATGCTGCTTGCAGGACTCAGTGTGAAAGGGCCCACGCTGAGATGCATGAAGAGCGTTTTAATAGCGCTATTTTTAACGCTAAAACACTGTAAAAAACGCTTTAGTGTGAAAGGGGTCTTACACACCAGGTTAATCAAATGGATATTGCAATACTATTGGGAGAACAAATAAATAAATATCATGCAGACAAGTATAGTTCAATATCAAAAAGCAAACACAAAGCTGGTTAGTGGTAAAGGAACCTAATAGAAACCCAGGTTGAAGTGGATAGTTGTATGTACACAAATTAGCAGGTAAAGAATTGGGTCAATCACAGTTCACTAGACAATATGATCACTAGGTTATAGCAACTTAGAATAGAGTACTATGCAGCTAAATTAGAATAAACCTGGTAATCCACAAAATCAGCACTGGCACATGGTAATCAGTAACAGCAATGGTAATACTGTGATAACACCTCTGTAAACAGCAGGCTTGAGCACTTAGGAGTAAACTCTATATCAGGGGCCTGGAACCTATGGCTCAAGAGCCAGATGTGGCTGTTTTGATGGCTGCATCTGGCTCGCCTCTCAATGTGTGGATTGAGCCCATAGGTAAGGCCGCGGCTTCGGCCTAGCTCCGACAGCGGCCTAAGTGATTGGGGTGCTGACATCATAGTCACCCGCCTCAACTACAAGTAGCCAACGTTAGGGGTGATGTGGATATTACAGTGGGGGAAGATGTGGGGGAGATGTGGATATTACAGTGGGGGGAGGTGTGGATATTACAGTGGGGGAAGATATGGACATTACAGTGGGGGGAGATGTGGACATTACAGTGGGGGGAGATGTGGACATTACAGTGGGGGGAGATGTGGACATTACAGTGGGGGGAGATGTGGACATTACAGTGGGGAGAGATGTGGACATTACAGTGGGGGGAGATGTGGACATTACAGTGGGGGGAGATGTGGACATTACAGTGGGGGGAGATGTGGACATTACAGTGGGGGAGATGTGGACATCACAGTGGGGGAGATGTGGACATTACAGTGGGGGGAGATGTGGATATTACAGTTGCTGGAGATGTGGGGGAGATGTGGATATTACAGTTGCTGGAGATGTGGATATTACAGTGGGGAGATGTGGACATTACAGTGGGGGAGATGTGGACATTACAGTGGGGGGAGATGTGGACATTACAGTGGGGGAGATGTGAACATTACAGTGGGGGGAGATGTGGACATTACAGTGGGGGAGATGTGGACATTACAGTGGGGGAGATTTGGACATTACAGTGGGGGAGATTTGGACATTACAGTGGGGGGAGATGTGGATATTACAGTGGGGGGATGTGGATATTACAGTGGGGGGGAGATGTGGACATTACAGTGGGGAGATGTGGACATTACAGTGGGGAGATGTGGACATTACAGTGGGGAAGATGTGGACATTACAGTGGGGGAGATGTGGATATTACAGTGGGGGAGATGTGGACATTACAGTGGGGGGAGATGTGGATATTACAGTGGGGGGAGATGTGGATATTACAGTGGGGGGATGTGGATATTACAGTGGGGGGTAGATGTGGACATTACAGTGGGGAGATGTGGACATTACAGTGGGGAGATGTGGACATTACAGTGGGGAAGATGTGGACATTACAGTGGGGGAGATGTGGATATTACAGTGGGGGAGATGTGGACATTACAGTGGGGGGAGATGTGGATATTACAGTGGGGGGAGATGTGGATATTACAGTGGGGGGATGTGGATATTACAGTGGGGGGAGATGTGGACATTACAGTGGGGGAGATGTGGACATTACAGTGGGGGGAGATGTGGATATTACAGTGGGGGGAGATGTGGATATTACAGTGGGGGGGAGATGTGGATATTACAGTGGGAGAGATGTGGATATTACAGTGGCGAGATGTGGACATTACAGTGGGGGGAGATGTGGATATTACAGTGGGGGGGAGATGTGGATATTACAGTGGGAGAGATGTGGATATTACAGTGGCGAGATGTGGACATTACAGTGGGGGGAGATGTGGATATTACACTGGGGGGAGATGTGGATATTACAGTGGGGGGAGATGTGGATATTACAGTGGGGAGATGTGGATATTACAGTGTAAAGCCTGCATGAAGCTTAACCTTGCCACATATCAACCAGACTACAAAGCCATCAGCAAAACCATGCAGCACCAAAAGTCGCATTAATGGTAAGAAGTACTTTATTCATCATTGGTTAGCAACAGCATACCAACGTTATTAAAAATAATCCAGAGACTTATTGTACTTTAAAAGTGTTGGTCTTACATAAAATGCACACATTTACTTGCATTTAGTTTTAAACATATTGTATGGCTCTCACGAAATTACATTTTAAAATATGTTGCGTTCATGGCTCTCTCAACCAAAAAGGTTCCTGACCCCTGCTCTATATGAATGACTACAGTGAAATACACTCACCGGACACTTTTTAGGTACACCTTGCTAATACCGGGTTGGACCCCCCTTTGCCATCAGAATTGCCTTTAAAAGAACAAACATGTTATACTTGCCTGCTCTGTGCAGGCAAATTAGCTTTCTTGCCATAGTGACTATATATTAATTGAATGTGCTTGGAACTAAGTGTATGAGCACATATTTACATATTACATTTTTCAATTGTTTATATTAACTTAACATTTCATTTTCGAGTTGATTACCTGTTTATGTAAAATATCTAATCTTATGATATGTATAATGCCAACCAATTTATTATCATATACTTAAAGGGTGTTCCAGCCGCAATTTTTTTTTTTTAAAGTCAGCAGCTACTAACAGTGTAGCTGCTGACTTTAAATGGGGACACTTACCTTGTCCTACTTGCCCGCGCTGATGGCCCCCCCGATGCCGGTCCCACGATCGATCCGGGTCCCGCGCCGCCATCCACACTATGGGAAACAGGCAGTGAAGCCGTACGGCTTCACTGCCCATTTCCTACTGCGCCTGCGCGAGTCTCACGCTGGCTTGTGAATGGGCGGCTGCTCTCTGAGAACACACACAGTTCCCAGAAAGCAGCGCGCCCCATTCACAAGGAGAAGAAGAAGAAAAGACACCGCGGTGTGGAAGAGGCAGATTACGGACTTCCGCATAGCAACAGGTATTTCGGGCGAGTATTTTTATTTATTTTTTTCACGTTTTTTTTTTTTAATTTTTTTTTAGCAAGATGAGCAATTGTTGTTTTTCTGGGTGGAACTCCGCTTTAACTAATATTACCATTTGTTTATTACTAATTGTAACTGTCTTTATTATTTAACCACTTGCCGCCCTCCAATGACATATTAACGGCGACAAAGTGGTTTCAATATCCTGAGTGGAGGTCATATGATGTCCTCAGGATATTGATCCGCTGCGTGCCCCCGGGGGCGTGCATCGCGGCGATCGTTGTTGCAGGGTGTCAGTCTGACACCTCGCAACACCGATCTAGGTAAAGCGTCTCTCACGGAGACACTTTACCACGTGATCAGCCATGTCCAATCATGGCTGATCACGATGTAAACAGGAAAAGCCGGTAATCGGCTTTTTCTCACTCGCGTCTGTCAGACGCGAGTAGAGGAGAGCTGATCGGCTGCTCCTCTGACAGGGGGGTTTGTGCTGATCGATTATCAGCACAGCCCCCCGAGGATGCCCACTGGACCACCAGGGAGGTAAAACAAAGTTATACCCCCCTAGACCACCAGGGATGACACAAATAATGGATGCCAATCAGTGCCGCAATGGATGTCAATCAGTGCCCACAATGGGCATCACTGATTGTCAGGCATTGTTTGGCACTGATTGGCATCCATTAGTACAACACATGTTAGTGCCACCTATCAGTGCCCATCCATGCCACCTATCAGTGCCCATCCATGCCACCTATCCGTGCCGCCTATCCGTGCCCATCCTTGCCGCCCATCAGTGCTGCATATTAGTGCCCATCAATGCCACCACATCAGTGCCGCCTTATCAGTGCCTGTCAGTGCAGTACCATCAGTGCCCATCAGTGAAGGAGAAAATTTACTTATTTACAATGTTTTATAACAGAAACAAAAAAACTTTTCTTTTTCAAAATTTTCGGTCATTTTTTTTGCAGAAAATAAAAAATCGCAGAGGTGATCAAATACCACCAAAAGAAAGCTCTATTTGTGGGTACAAAATGATACAAATTTGGTTTGGGTACAGTGTAGCACGACCGCGTAATTGTCATTCAAAGTGCAACAGCGCTGAAAGCTAAAAATTGGTCTGGGCAGGAAGGTGTATAAGTGCCCGGTATGGAAGTGGTTAATATTCAATAAACAAAATTGACAAGAAAACTCTCGTCCGAGGAAGAATCGTACGGTTTTCGGATCGTGTGTACACTACTTTCGAGAGCTGATCCCGACAGTTCATCCGATATTATTCGATCGGACAAGCACGGAAATTTTCCTCCGTACGATACCTGATGGTACAATTTTCATTTAGTCAGGATAGTTGTTGTCCGAAAATACAATCCAAATACATTACAACACATGACATCACTTTCGATTTTTTTTTTCTGTCGTACGAGAATTTTCGTGACTTTAGTACCCTATTCAATATTTACTTGCGACTTTTAACGATCTGTCGTACGATATTCAGGTCGTGTGTACGGGCCATTAGATTAAGACAAAACTGAATCGAAATTTGCTGCCAAAATTAGGTAAGTCGGTAACGAGTGTGTGCACTTTTTATGGACATTTTACTATTTCTTTGCACCCAGTATCTGTTAATTTACTTTAGAATAATTGCTTGACTCGCTCTTTATTTGCACCTGATTTACATGATTGTATTGCACATGTTTTATAATTGATTGCACTTAATTTATGTTGTGATGCTTACTTTAATATTGATATTATTTGTAAAAGGGATAGTACATCTTTTTACTGTTTATTCAATTTGTTTAGTAAATCTGATGATTGAGTGCTGCTTTCCTTTACACAATTTACTGTTGTTGTTTTTTTGTAAACTTAAAGATGGGTCCACCTAGGGCAGTGATGGCGAACCTTGGCACCCCAGATGTTTTGGAACTACATTTCCCATGATGCTCCACTACACTGCAGAGTGCAGGAGATATCATGGGAAATGTAGTTCCAAAACATCTGGGGTGCCAAGGTTCGCCATCACTGACCTAGGGTCACTAAAGGAAAAAAAAAATTGGGCTGAAATGACTGTTTACAGGGTATAGAGACATAATAGTTAACTGATTCCTTTTAAAAATGATTACAAATAGATAAAAATCAATCATATAATTAACCTACAGTTCTAGTTTTGTTTTTGCTGTTGTTTCCTGTCTCTCTGATGTACAGAGCCAGAGAGCCAATAGAGGGCAGTGATGGTTTGTCTAAAACCCCTCAACCCAATCTAGTTTCAGTTTACACACAGTAATCACACCTCTTTGATTAGTGACCACAGTGAGAAAGCTCCCAGCACTGTGGTTATAAGGAAACAGAGGAGTGTCCACAACAGAGCAGGATTACAGCAACATCAAAGCAAAAACGAACAATGAGGACATGAAAACAGCACTGCAGTAAGGTAAAGGAAGCTATTTAGCTAAAACAAAAAATTCCTTTAGTGACCCTTTAACTCACATAATGGAGCCATTCAACGTTTCCTTTATTCCTATTTAAGTTAAAGGGGTTGCAAAGGTAAACAAATGTTTCCCATAAATGGCTTCCTTCACTCACTTCATCCTTCAATTTTGCTTTTAAATGTCCTTATTTCTTCTGAGAAATCCTCACTTTCTGTTCTTCTGTCTGTAACTACACACAGTAATGCAAGGCTTTCTCCCTGGTGTCGTGCTCGCCCCCTCCCTTGAGGGGCGAGCAGGAGAGTCAGGACGCTCTCTACGTTGCAGATAGGGAAAGGAGCTGTGTGTTAGTGGGTGTCCTGACTCTCCTGCTCGCCCCCTCCCCCCTTAAGGGAGGGGGCGAGCACAACACTCCACACCAGGGAGAAAGCCTCACATTACTGTGTGGAGTTACAGACAGAAGAACAGGAAGTGAGGATTTCTCAGAAGAAATAAGGACATTTAAAAGCAAAATGAAAGGATGAATGAAGGAGGACTGCACTAAGGTAAAGGAAGCTATTTAGAGGATTTTTTTTTTTTTACCCTTACAACCCCTTAACCACTTAGCAACCACCTGCCGAAAAATAACGGCGGCAAGGTGGTTGCTTAACTCTGGGATCACGTTATATAACGTGATTCCAGAGTCGCGCTCCCGCGCGCCCCCTGGGGCGCGCACACGGGAATGTCCGTGACCGCCGGGTCCAGAGGACCCGGCGGGTCACGGATCACGGTAAATCGCCGCTGATAGCGGCGGTTTACCACGTGATCGCGCCGTCCAATGACGGCGCGATCAGATGTAAACAGACTGGCGTCATTTGATGACGCCGGTTTCTCCCTCCTCTCTCTGTACCGATCGGTACAGTGTGAGAGGAGAGGGGAGGGAGCGGATGGCAGCGCCAGTGCTGCGGGCTGGATCTGTGACAAATGTAGTCACAGATCCATCCATCCATCCCTCCCTGCTCAGCCATCCCTGCTGCACATACTCTGCAATGCTGGGCAATACTCCGGGGGGGCAACACTCTGGGGGGGCAACACTCTGGGGGGGCAACACTCTGCAACACTCTGGGCATACTCTGGGGGGCAATACTGGGCATACTCTGGGGGGCAATACTGGGGGGCAATACTGGGCATACTCTGGGGGGCAATACTGGGCATACTCTGGGGGGCATACTCCGCAATACTCTGGGGGGCATACTCCGCAATACTCTGGGGGGCATACTCCGCAATACTCTGGGGGGCATACTCCGCAATACTCTGGGGGGCATACTCCGCAATACTCTGGGGGGCATACTCCGCAATACTCTGGGGGGCATACTCCGCAATACTCTGGGGGGCATACTCCGCAATACTCTGGGGGGCATACTCCGCAATACTCTGGGCATACTCCGCAATACTCTGGGCATACAGCGCCCCTGTCCCCGTGAGCTCGCATGCAGAAGCGAACGCATACGCAAGTCCCGCCCACATATGAAAATGGTGTTCAAACCACACATGTGAGGTATCGCTGCGAACGTTAGAGCGAGAGCAATCATTTTGGCCCTAGACCTCTTCTCCAACTAAAATGATGTAACCAGTAAAAATATTTAAAGCGTCACCTATGGGGATTTTTAAGTCGCAAAGTTTGGCGCCATTCCATGTGGCCACGCTGTGTCAAAAAGTCCCACACATGGGGTATCGCCATACTCAGGAGGAATAGCAGAATGTGTTTTGGGGTGGAATTTGTGGTATGCATATGCCGTGTGTGAGAAATAACCCGCTAATATGAAAATTTTGTGGAAAGAAAATAAAAAAAATCTTGATTTTGCAAAGAATTGTGGGAAAAATTACAACTTCAAAAAACTCACAATGCCTCTTTCTAAATACCTTGGAATGTCTTCTTTCCAAAAAGGGGTCATTTGGGGGGTATTTGTACTTTTCTGGCATGTTAGGGTCTCAAGAAATGAGAGAGGCTGTCAGTACATCAGATGTGATCAAATTGATCAATTTTCAGTAATTGGTACCATAGCTTTTAGACCCTATAACTTTCACCCAGACTAAATAATATCTAAATTTTTTTTTGTTTTGTTACCAAAGATATGTAGCAGTATACATTTTAGGCCAAGTTTATGAAGAAAAATTACTTTTCTGCAAAATGTTATAATAGAAATGAAGAAAAATTCATTTTTTTACAACATTTTCGTTCTTTTTTCATTTATAGTGAAAAAAATAAAAACCGCAGAGGTGATAAAATACCACCAAAAGAAAGCTCTATTTGTGGGAAAAAAAGGACAAAAATTTCATTTGGTTATAGTGTTGTATGACTGAGTTATTGTCATTCAAAATGTGAGAGCACCGAAAGCTGAAAATTGGTCTGGTTATTAAGTGGGTTTAAGTGCCCAGTAGTCAAGTGGTTAAATTAATGATTGTATATATCTGCTGCTAATATACTTTCAATAATCATCTGAAAATCTAAATACATTTTAGTAGCAAGTATTTATTTAACCACTTGACCACTGGGCACTTAAACACCCTTCCTAACCAGACCAATTTTCAGCTTTCGGTGCTCTCACAATTTGAATGACAATTACTCAGTCATACAACACTGTACCCATTTGAAATTTGTGTCCTTTTTTTCACACAAAAAATAAATAAAAAAATCTTGTTTCTGTCATATTAGCGGGTTATTTCTCACACACAACATATGCATACCACAAATTACACCCCAAAACACATTCTGCTATTCCTCCCGAGTATGGCGATACCCCATGTGTGGGACTTTTACACAGCGTGGCCACATACAGAGGCCCAACATGCAGGGAGCACCTTCAGGCGTTCTGGAACACCCAGACCAATTCTGACATTCCTCTCCTACATGTAAAAATCATCATTTATTTGCTAGAAAATTACATAGAACCCCAAAACATTTTATATGCTTTTTTAGCAAAGACCCTAGAGAATACAATGGCGGCCGTTACAACTTTTTAACTCGCACGGTATTTTCGTAGAAATTTTTTGAACGCGTGTTTTTAAAAGAAACTGTTTTGTGCTAAAAAAAAAAAAAAAACAGTAAAGTTAGCCCAATTTTTTTCATAATGTGAAAGATGACGTTACGCCGAGTAAATAGATACCCAACATGTCACACTTCAAAATTGCGCACGCTCATGGAATGGTGCCAAACTTCGCTACCTAAAAATCCCCATAGGCGATAGTATTTGGGTATTGCAGAGTATTTGGGTATTGCAGATTATTTGGGTATTTCAGGGTATCGCACAGGGTATTGGGGTATTGGGGTACTGAGGTATTGGGGTATTGGGGTACTGGAGTACTGCAGAGTATTGGGGTACTGGAGTACTGCAGAGTATTGGGGTACTGGGGTACTGCAGAGTATTGGGGTACTGCAGCATATTGGGGTACTGCAGAGTATTGGGGTACTGGGGTACTGCAGAGTATTGGGGTACTGGGGTATTGCAGAGTATTGGGGTTTTGGGATATTGGGGTACTGCAGAGTATTGGGGTACTGCAGAGTATTGGGGTACTGCAGAGTATTGGGGTACTGGGGCATTGCAGAGTATTGGGGCACTGGGGTATTGCAGCATATTGGGGTACTGGGGCATTGCAGAGTACTGGGGTATTGGGGTATTGGGGTAATGCAGGGTACTGGGGTAATGCAGGGTACTGGGGTAATGCAGGGTACTGGGGGATTGCAGGGTACTGGGGGATTGCAGAGTACTGGGGTATTGCAGAGCTGGGATGGATTGAGGGGTGGCTGGATCTGTGACTGCATTTGTCACAGATCCAGCCACAGCTCAGCTGCTGACACCCCGCTCCCCCCCCCCTCTCCTCTCACACTGTACCGAACGGTACAGAGAGCAGAGGGAGGAGAGGGAGGAACCGGCATCATCAAATGACGCCGGTTTGTTTACAAGTGATCGCGCCGTCATTTGACGGCGCGATCACGTGGTAAACGGCCGCTATCAGCGGCAATTTACCTTGATCCGTGATGCGCCGGGTCTTCTAGACCCGGCGATCACGGACACTTTCGCGAACGTGTCCCAGGGGACGCGCAATCGCGGAAGTGAAGGACGACGTCCCAGGGACGTCGTGTCAAAACTACTCGACCGCGCTGTAGCAGTATTTTCGCTATAGCGCGGTCGGCAAGTGGTTAAGCAATGTGTTTTATTTTGTATATCATAGCAGTGCTATGGAAACAACCTTAATTTCCCTCTGTTCGGTGGACAAACATGACTATGTACATAAACCTTAGTAAAAATCACACATTTCTGCAAAACAAAGAAAATGTCCAACAGATTGTGTGCAATGCCTGTGTTCCCTCTGCTGAGTGTGCATAACCCCATGAGTGAGGTATATAGGGAATATAATGGAAAAGGCAATATATTCTCTATCAGCTGTAATAATCTACTACCCAATGCTGAGGCAGCGCTAATGATAATATGCGTCTCCACAAGGGGGAATAGATCGCTCTTGCTGATTTCCAGTGCTTCTCTAGATGTATCCACTGAATTACTTTGACCTAGATTAGGTGTAGGATTAGCTGCAAGAGAACGGTCAAGCTATTTCTGATCTGGAGAGTTGTTACAGAATAAGATGTAATGATGAGATGGAAGAAGGTCACAGAAGGGCTGCTTGTTAAACATGAAATAGAATAGCAAGAAAACTGTAAAAATACAGTATGTTACAGAAAAATAAGTGTAGGCAGACATAGAGAAGAAGCATAAATTAAAGCATCTGTGTCATTCACAATGCTGGAGATTTAGTCCAATGACTGCAGAGTCTGCACAGTGGTGGAGATTCAACCAAGATCTGGTCAATTCTTTCAAAGCAGATGTACAAGATTGTTTAACATTATGTTTAGCATTTTCCCACCCAGTACTGGTCCTTGCCCTTTATGCTTTTTATACAGGGGTCCCTCTTAAAACACTGGAGCATGAAGGCCCCCATTTGTACTAAACTGGAAGCGGTGTAGTGGCCTGGCTCCTACTCATCATCCAGGATAATGTCGTCCTCGTTCTCCGTCCCCCATGCACAGACAACACCAGGGATCCCAGAAAGGTTTAAAGCATGCTCTTCTGGCTCCTCCCCATCCACCCGACACCATTCTCCTCTGACTCCTCTCCAGACTCCCGTTGTTGACTTGTCTCAGGTGGGGTAGCCCCCCCCCCCCCTGGGAACTCATCCAGCATTGTGACTTCCTCATCTTTCTGCTCCTCGACGGCTTGATCAATGACACAACACAATGCACGCTCCAGAAAAAAGGCGTAAGGTACGATGTCACTGATGGCACTCTGGTTGCGACTGACCAGTTTGGTGATCTCATCAAATGGCCGCAGAAGTCTGCATGAGTCGCGCATGAGCAGCCACTGGCGCAGTGAAAAAAAACAAGCCCCCCAGAAGAACCTGTCCTGCAGCAGAGTTCATACAGGTAGTCGTTAACTGCACGTTTCTGCTGGAGCAGCCTATCAAGCAGCCTATCAAGCATATACAAGGTTGAGTTCCATCGCGTCGGGCAGGTTGTGTCGCCGCTGAATGTCAGCAAGGCGAGCCATGGCCGTGTAAGATCTTCTGAAATGGGCCGAGATTTTCCTGGCCTGCCGCAAGACGTCCTGGAACCCAGGGTATTTGGCAACGAATCGATGCACGACCAAGTTCAGGGCGTGTGCCTTGCATGGTTTAATGTAGAAATATTAAAGATAATGCATTTGAGTGTCAAAAATATGAATGCACTCTACTCACTAGGGGGAGAACCTCTGGGCAATCTAGGATGAAAAAAGACCTGTGGGTCCTAGTAGTTGATGGGCTCAGCTGCTACAAGTAAAGGAAACAGAATATTGGTATGCATTATTGGACCATATTGCTGGTCAAAGACCAGAGCACTTTTTGCAATTCGGCACTGCGTCGCTTTAACTGACAATTGCTTCCAAAACCTCCTCAACTGATATGGGAGCCTCCATTAATTTTCTATGTATATCTGATAGTCTTGGAAGATCTAAGCCTTCCAGGAACTCTTTTACTCCATTAGAATCACAGTTGCCATCATAAATGAACCATCCGCTTGTTTAATCTTGGGAAGGATCCTTGATTTAAATCTAGGTGATAGTTTATGCGCCAACATCGGACCTATTTTATCCTTCATTCGATAAAATTTAAAACTTTATAGCCTCGTCTGCTTTAACCGTAAGCGTTAGGTTTAAAGCTGTTCTAGCTGCGTCTAAAGTGGAAGTAGGGAATCCGATAGAATCCATTTTATACTCAAGTCATTAAATTTTTGTTCAATCTCCAACTTTTACAATCTTTTTTGTCTAGCTGCTATCTGTATCAGTTTTCCTCTAACCGTCACTTTGTGAGCTGCCCATAGGATTTCTGGCGAGATCCCGTCCTTATCATTAATATCAAAATAATCTTTTATGGTTTGTTTAATTTCCATAACTATATTTGGGTCATTTAAAAGTGATTGGTTAAGGGTCCAATGAGAAACCCTTTGATTGGTATTTATCCTCTTCAAAGCTAACATAACCATGGAATGATCTGACCATGGAACATCAATAATAGAGGAGTTCAGAGCATAAGGGATATGATGAGTAGATAGTAATATGTGATCTATATGTGAAAATGATTGATGGGGACTGGAGTAGCGCATATAATCTTTTGCTGTTGGGTTCAATTCCCTCCAGATATCCGTCAATCTGGATTGGTGAATCAGATGAGCAATTTGAGTGCTAGCTTTAGTTGGTCTGAATAATTTAGTCTTTGATGGTCTAGACTTATCTAGTCCAGAATCAAAGGCCAAATTGGAGTCTCCTCCCATAACTATGATACCTTCCATAAAAGGTTTGAGAGTCTCTAACATATGGTCAAATATTTTTTCCTGTCCCCTATTAGGAGCATAGTAGGAAACAAAAGCATATAGTATTCCATCCAAGGAGCCCTTGACCAGAACGAACCTGCCTTCTGGATCAACATACTCCTTAGTCAAGTCAAAATTGCAGTGTTTGGAGAATAAAATAGCCTCTCCCTTAGTCTTATTTTCTGCCTTGGATAAATAAAACGTTGGAAAATGTGCATGTAAAAACGAAGGGTTGTACCGCTTTGGGAAGTGGGTTTCCTGCAGAAATACTACATCAATGTGAAGGGACTTGTAGAATTGTAGGGCTTTTCTTCTTTCGATAAGAGAATTCAACTTCTGTGTGTTGTACGAAACAACACGAAGGGGAGAGGGAGAATTAGCTATACCAGCCATGGATCAGGATATTAATGAACCTAAGCAAGATGCCCATCTGGATTTTGGCGGTTCTAGAACCTATATCATACCAAAAATAGACAGTGAATAGGTTGTATAACTGCAGCAGTAAACATATCTCAATAAGACCATTCATTGGCAGGTAGGCTGAAAAGGTAAAGAAGATAGAAAAGATAGAGAAAACCAGAGAATAAGAAGAGAAACTTAAACATATCAGTATAATGCAAGATAATAGAGAGTCAAGAAATGGCCCAGAATGAGGGGAAGGTGATGTCTCCCTTCCCTCATTCAAAAAAGTAACATTAGAATAGTCCATATAAAGGGCTCACTCCCCAGGACGACCAAACGTCAATCTAAAGAGTGAGTTGAGGCCCAATGTCTCACCACTGGCCCGTGACCATTACTTAAGAATCATAAGATAATGTCTCATTCAAAACAGATTTAACCCGAACATACTAACAATTTAACAAATATTATAATAATTGCATTTTCGGAAGGTGGGTGAAGAGAAGAGAAAAGAACAATAAAAAAAATAAAAAAAACTTTCCTCCAAAAATACTTATGCATGAAATAATGAAATACATACAAATATCAACTCATACGGAAATACCATCGAATATAAAAAATAAATAAATAAAACTTTCCTCCAAAAATACTTATGCATGAAATAATGAAATACATACAAATATCAACTCATACGGAAATACCATTGAATATAAAATAAAATAAAAACTTTCCTCCAAAAATACTTATGCATGAAATATATACTAATATCAACTCATACAGAAATACCATCAAATGTTCAAGGGGTTTCTTTTCCCTCTTCCATTGGAGATATACGGGAATATTAGTATGGAAAAATTCAGTTCTTCCTGAAAAAATTGTTAGAAAAAAATAAAAAGAAAGAGCATATCAGAAGAGAAAAAAGACTATTCAATAAAGAAAAAATTTCCTTCAGGTAACAGAGTTAACTTTTCACCTTCCTGTGTTTGACTTTGTTCCATGTAGAAGTTGGGCTTATAGTATTCTGTCTTTTGGCAGAGCCCTGCTGGGTAGGAGTAGTGTCCATATCAGGTTCCATAGAGATTATATTTAGACTTATCAGTAGTCGTTTTCCTTCCTGAAAATTATGAACCGCGTAATAATTGCCATTGTTAGAAAATTTTAGCGCAAAAGGAAATGCCCATTTATATCTTATTTCTCTCTTCATGAGGGCTGTTAACATTGTCCTTTTTTGTATTGTGTAAGGGGAAATATCAGAAAAGATTTGAATATTGGTACCTTGGTATGTTAGTTGCTCTTGTTGGCAAGATCTTTTCATTATCTCCTCCTTTGTAGAGTAGTAATGTGGTTTCACCATCACATCTCTTGGTAAGCCATGTTTCCTCATTGGTCCCAAAGACCTATGTGCACGTTCCAATTCTAGTTTATGAGCCGAATAGATGGCAATAGAATTTTAATAATGTCCTGCACAGCAGAGTTAACATCAAGGATAGATTCTGGCAGACCTCTGACCCTGAAATTACCTCTTCTAGATCTATTCTCAAGGTCATTGATTCTTGTCTGTGCTATGTCAAGCTGTTCCTGCATGATTTGTAAATGATCAGCATTTTGATCCATTCTAGCAATATTAACATCCAAATTATGTTCAATAGTTTCAATTCTTTTACCCAGACTCTGAAAGTCAGCTCTAATTTCTCCAGTTATCCTTTCTGCATTTTGTGTCAAGTCTCTGTGCAGCATTTCAGATATTCAAGCAAATAGTTCAGAGACATTAAAGGTAACATCAAGAGCCTGTTCACCGTTTGTTGCCATATGGACTGGGTTACATGAGGAGACCAACACAGGTGTCGTTTGTATAATTTCCACAGGGTTCTCCCTTTCCATCATGAAGGTGCTTCAGCTGCAATTTGTGCTTATGTCTGAGGTACTGTGGCCATTTTGAGAAGGTTCCGAGTCTTATCAGCTTGCTTATTATTTTTTTTGCCCTTTTTAAAATATTTACCAGGCATGTACCTGTATCTCAATGTATCCTCAATATGCGGATGTCTATCTCCTGTGTATATCAGGTTAATATCCCTTTATATTAAAAATGTCCTTTGATTTTGTCATATTACAGTGGTCAGTTGTGAGATGAGCCTTCTTCCCCTAAGCCACCATCTTAGACGCTTCTGTGAATGCTCCTCCAAATCTCAAATTCAAGCCTTGAGGAACTGTAACTGAGCATGAGGTAAGGCACTATTGTCTGAGGGCCTAGGGAGTATTAAAATGGCCGAGGCTCACCTTTATACTAGTATTGTCCCTTTTATAGCTCCGCTGCTGGCTAGTGGATCTCCTTTTTATCCTCCAAGTTTGTGGATACACTATGTATTATATTTTCAGTTCTTTATGAAGCAGATGAGTGTCACAGCTTGCAGCAATTGATGTGTCGGACATTAATATTTTTTTCTCCTTCAACCACTGTGTGGTCATTTTTGCTGTATGCTTTGGGTCAAGGTAAACCTCCTTACCATTGACAACTTTCTGGCAGAGGGCAGCAGAATTCCCTCAAGAATTTGATGGTAATTTGCCCCCTCCATTTTTCCTTCTATCCTATCCTATTCCTTCTAATCCTGCTACAGATAATTCCCCCCATAACAGGATATTACCACCTCCATGCTTTACTGTAGGAATGATGTTATTTGGATGATGAGCTTTATTGGATCTTTGCAGACAAACGTTATCGTCCAAATAATTCAATGTTGGCCTCATCTGACCTAACACCTTTTTCCATATGACCTCATAATCTTCGAGGTGCATTTTGAGGTCAGTCATGACTGCATTTGACCTTTCTTGAGAAATGTTTTTGTTCTTGCAACCCTCCCATACCAGCCACATTTGTGGAGAATTGGTAATATTGTCACATGCACACAACGACCACTCTTTGTCATACATTGCTGCAACTGCTTCATGGTTTTAGGCCTCTTAGTAGCCTCTCTGACCAAATTTCTCCTGGCTCTTTCATCAAATTTGGAGAGATGTCCTAAATCAGGGAGGGTCTGTGTTGTACCAAATACCTTCCACTTAATAGACTCAAATTGACCACAGCTGATCACAGTAGAACGACAAATGGCTTTGTGTGCCATTGAGAAGATTATTAGGTACACTTAATTCAGTTTTAAAGTGATTTCTAGGAGTGGGGTGAACTTTTTTTTAACTCAATGATTTTGTTTTTGAATCTTTTTAAAAATTTTGACAGACATGTTGCCGTTATATTTTTAACTTGGATTTTATAACTTGCACTGAGTAAATGTTGCCGTTATATTTTTAACTTGGATTTTATAACTTGCACTGAGTAAATGCAGCTGGATAGAACAAAAATTGTGTGTCTTCATTTCGGGCTACAAAGCAACAAAACATGATTATTTTACAGGGGGGTAATTCTTTTTTATACCCACTGTAACACCTTAAAAAAAAAAATTACACTTAACAGCAGGAGACCTCAGCATCGGGTTATTTTGAGATGTTTATAATCTTATGCTTTGAGTCTCTGAGTCTAGGAGGGGGTTGAAGCAGTCAATGCTAGTTTGGGCTGTTCAGTCTATTCCCCAAAAAAACACAGGGTCTTCCTGTTCTTAGAGTCTGTGTATTTTGGGGGGACATGGACTTGAATCCGAAGTAAAACTACTCCAAAAGTCCCCCAGGCACACACCTCTCAAAGAATAGAGGCCCCTCAAATGCCAGGGCCCATTGTCAGTAGGCAAGAGACTAGCCTGCAGTCTCCTCCAAAAGCCCCTCTCCACCCCCTCCCCTATTCATAGAAGGCATACTGTATCAATAAAATGTGCTCTAAGAAAAGGGAAGGAAAATCTATCATTCCTCCACCCATCCTTCATTTTTAGAGCACATTCCAGTGACGGAAGCTATAGTACAGCTTGTATGAACAGAGGAAGGGGACAAGAAAGGTTGGACATAGGTGGCACTCTTGATGAGCGATTATGCCAAATCCAGTGGCTGTAATAGCCCCTGCAGCACCTAAGATTACTACTGTGGGGGTATGCAGAGGTAAGAGGGTGCAGAGGACAAAAGATTTCAACTAGGATCGCAGCCACCAACACAAGGTAATTTTTCAGTTAATGTAACTTATGTGCCTTGTGTTGATTTGAAAACAATACCTAAACTTTTTTTATTTTCAGATAACGCACAAGAAATATGCATATCATACCTCGATTTCACCCAGGGCAGTTTTTAAGGCAGGGCAAAAGGGGAAGCTGCCCTGGGCCCTGTCACTGTTGTGGGGCCTAAAGCAGCTGCCTCATACTTTCCAACTATTCCAGTTTAAATTCCCTTGAAGTTTTAGTCCTGTGCTGTGTCCCGATATCTCAGTGTAAAGTGATGCTACTTATGCTACCCAACTCTGCCCTATTGTTGTTTATGAATGACTCACCTGCAGACCCTGTGTTTATGTCATGCCCCTCTGCAGTGAGGAGATGATGTGCTGTAACCTCTAGCACCCAATCAGTGAGCAGTATTACTGTACAGTAATCTCTATTAACCAATCAAGCAGAAATAATGTGCTGTAACTTCTAGCAACTAATCAGTGAGCCGTAATGTGCTGTAACCTCTAGCAACCAATCAGTAAGTGATAATGATATGCTGTAACCTCTGGCAACCAATCGCAACCGCTGTCTGATCTGATACAATAAACTGATTTTAAGTCTAGCCGATATTTAGTGTATGTCTCGGAGCACGTGGAGAGCGAAATCGCATGGGGGGGATCAAGATTGTGAATTTATTACAAATAGAAAATGTGTTATTTGTCAAGAACATTTTTTCCGCTCTCATGTCATTAAAGAACTTCTACACCAGGGGTAGGCAACCTCAGCCCTCCAACTGTGGTGAAACTACAAATCCCATCATGCCTCTAGGAGTCATGCCTGTGATTGTCAGGGTCTTGCAATGTCTCATGGGACTTGTAGTTTCAAAACAGCTGGAGGGCCAAGGTTGCCTACCCCTGTTCTACACTATTGTTACATGAAATATCATCAAAGGGAATTCTGAATGTATATTTGGAGCACTAACTCTCCGTGTTCCTAGAGCCGGCTTCAGGCTCCTGGGACATAATGTATTTCTGGTTGCCCAGAGGTGACTTCATAAATGAGTAAATTCCAAATGTAAAAAATACATTTTTTATATATCACTTAGATCTCCCTTCTAGAAAAATGCATGAGACATTTATGGTAAGTGGGTTAATAGTTATGTGAAGGACCTCTTCTTGCAATGGAATTGGTAAAGATGTTACCATAGCAACTGAATAGTAGAGGTTTTCCTGGGTATTTTGAATACAGTTCTCGTTTTGCAAGACCCTGTCTGTTTCTTGTCTTCTATGCGTGTCAAGGTACCAGCAGTCATGTATCTGTAGCTGTTCTATTTACGACCATGTACATTATATAATAGATTTTCTGCCACCAAGAAGAAGTCAACTTGTTAGTTAATATACGATCATCTTGCACTGATTTACAGAAATCGGTACGCATGATGCAGAAACAAAAAATGATTTTCTCAATGATGCATGTAATTAAAATAATATATGAATGAACATTTATGTGTGAATCCTGGGGCTCTTTCATGTGAATAAACCAGAAAAAGACAAAACACTCATTAGCGCACTGGTAGCCGGGTGGAAAGAGCATGGGAAATCAGAGTCTCTAAAATGAAAGTTTATATAAAGAAATAGTCTCTGGGGGTAAAGTGCTGACTTTACCAAGTAACTTTAGACCTGTTCGTTTAACTTCCATAGTTGGGAAGATACTGGAGAGCTTAACCACTTAACCCCCGGACCATATTGCTGCCCAAAGACCAGAGCACTTTTTGCGATTCGGCACTGCGTCGCTTTAACTGACAATTGCGTGGTCATGCGACGTGGCTCCCAAACAAAGTTGGCGTCCTTTTCCCACAAATAGAGCTTTCTTCTGGTGGTATTTGATCACCTCTGTGGTTTTTATTTTTTGCGCTATAAACAAAAATAGAGCGACAATTTTGAAAAAAATGAATATTTTTTACTTTTTGCTATAATAAATATCCCCCAAAAATATATATAAAAAAAACATTTTTTTTCCTCAGTTTAGGCCGATACGTATTCTTCTACATATTTTTCGTAAAAAAAAATCGCAATAAGCGTTTATTGATTGCTTTGCGCAAAAGTTATAGCGTTTTTATTAATATTTTTTTTTTTACTAGTAATGGCAGCGATCATTAATTTTTTTCGGTACTGCGCACTTTTGACACATTTTTGGGACCATTGGCATTTTTATAGCGATCAATGCTATAAAAATGCATTGGATTACTATAAAAATGCCACTGGCAGTGAAGGGGTTAACACTAGGGGGCGGGTAAGGGGTTAAGTATGTTCTTGGGTGTGTTCTAACTGTATGGAGGGGGTGGACTGACTGAGGGAAATCACTGATCTTCTGTTCATACATTGTATGAACAGAAGATCAGCGTTTCTCTCCCTGACAGGACCGGGAGCTGCGGGCTCTCGCGCAGGGGAGCCAACATGCCGCCTTAAACCGACGGCGGCAGGTTGGAAAGTAGTTAATAAAAGACCAGATAGATGAGTTCTTGCTGGAAAAAAATATTTTAAGCAACAGACAGCATGAATTCATGAAAGACAGAAGTTGTCAGACAAACCTGATTTCCTTTTATGAAGAGGTAAGTAAAACCCTGGACAGAGGCGTGGCAGTGGACGTGGTATACTTGGATTTTATAAAGCGCTTGATACAGTTCCCCACACACGGCTCATGTGTAAAGTAAAGTCTACAGACTTGGAAAGATCAATTTGTAAATGGATAGAAAATTGTCTAAAAAAACTAATTTGGAGAGTAGTTGTTAACCACTTAAGACCTGGACCAATACGCTGGTAAATGACCCAAGGTGTTTTTGCGATTCGGCACTGCGTCGCTTTAACAGACAATTGCGCGGTCGTGCGACGTGGCTCCCAAACAAAATTTGCGTCCTTTTCTTCCCACAAATAGAGCTTTCTTTTGGTGGTATTTGATCACCCCTGCGATTTTTATTTTTTGCACTATATACAAAAATTATTTTTTGTATATTTTTTACTTTTTGTTAAAAAAAAATCAAATAAACTAAATTTTAGTCAAACATTTAGGCCAACATTTATTTAGCCACATGTCTTTAGTAAAAAAAAAAAAAATTGCAATAAAAAAAAAAATAGCTACCTAGCGGGAACAACGACACTAATACAGCGATCAGAAAAATGATCCCTTAGTGACGCTGGCAATATGGAGTGAAAGGGTTAACTAGGGTGGTGATCAGGGGGTTAAAACTTTATTAGGGGGGGTGGGGGGGCTATCCTGAACCTAACACTAACTGACTTTTACACTGCCTGTCACACTGACACTAAATGCAGTGATTAGATCACTGCATTCAGTGACACTGTGACAGGGGGGGTGGGGGGGCAGATCGCAAGGGGTTAAGTGTGTCTATGTGTGTGTATGTCAGTGTAGTGTTCGTGCACACTTACTGTGAGGTGTTTCTCTCGTCGCAGCGGTTGGAAATACCGCTGCGATGAGAGATTACATCACTTCCCCCTTCCTGTGTAAACACAGGAGGAGGAAGTGACAGGGCGGGGGAGTGCAGCGATTGGCTGGGAGCGATCGGGGGGGGGGCGGGTAAAGACGGACATCCGCCCGCTCGTCCTGGATCGCACCCGGAGACACGGGGACCGCCGCACGCCGCGGAGGGGGTCCCGATCGGACCCCCGACTGGCTACTGGGCAAGGAGGTAAATTTACGCCCTTGTGCCCAGCCGTGCCCTTCTGTGGCCGTAAATGTGCGTGCGGCGGTCCTTAAGTGGTTAATGATTCATACTCTGAATGGTCTAAGGTTATTAGTGGTGTACCCCAAGGTTCAGTGTTGAGACCCTTAATTTTTTTTTTTTTTTTAACAGAAAAAGTTTTTATTGTCTTTTCAAACAAACAACAAACATACACACAAACCAATGACAGTACAGAGATTACAGAGGTAACGGAATGATTGTACCAGAGCATATCAAAGAAAAACATAAATTACACACATAACCGGTGATATAGAAAGCTAAGGAGACACAGACAACCCTGCCCCCACAGTTGTAAATATTAGTCGCCACTCGTGAGGCCACCCCCCGCAAGGGTAGGGCGGAGAACCATCAGGGCACCCCCTCCAGCACCACCGACCCACGCCCCCCAGAAAAGGGGAGGACGAGGGGGGGAGGATCAGAGGGGGGGGCGACTCGAAGGAGGGGGTGGGGAGAGGGGGGGGAGGGGGGGACAAGGAGAAGGTGAGGGGGGAGGAGGGAGGGGGAGGGGGAGAACAGCCGCCCACCACACTGTACAGATAGGATGCGCCACAGGGGGCCCATCAGTCACTCAGCTAGATGTGTCGATCCAGTGTGACCAGATCTTGTCAAATTTTGCCGGGCAGTTTCTGCTTTCATACGTTAATCTATATAATGGGAGGACTCTGTTGATTGTTCCCAGCCAGGAGGACACAGTTGGGAGGTCAGTGCCCCGCCAACGGAGTAGGATTTCCCTCCTGGCGTAGAACAGGGCAAAGGTAATGCCCAGTTTGGTATATCTGTCGCATTCAATCTCACCCAGGTAGCTAAGGAGGAACAACTTCGGGTCCATCGTGAGTTCCACCCCGTAGCGGTTTGACAGAGTACCTGCCACCTCTCTCCAGTACGGCTCCAGTTTAGGACAGGACCAAACCATATGAATAAACGACCCAGTATCCCCCGAACACCTAGTGCACAAGGAGCTCCTGGAGGGGTAGATCTTAGCCAGTCTCTGCGGGGTGTAATAGGCCCTATGTAGGAATTTTAGTTGGATAAAGCGGTCTCTAGAGGCGATCATGGACGGGAGGAAAGAAGAGACGCACTCCTCCCAGATCTCCTCGTCCAGATCAGGAATGTCAGCGTTCCATTTGGCCAGGATTCCCACTGTGTCCGCGTCGTACGCCACCGTAAAGCGCAGGTAAAGGGACGAGAGGGGTTTCCCCATAACACCCGAAATCAGGAGGCGCTCGACCGAGTCCGACTCGAGCGCAACCGGATCCGGGAATTGGGCCGCAAGCGCGTGTCTCAGTTGTGCATATCTAAATCCCAGGGAGGAGGGGACCTTGTAGCGACGGGCTAGGTCTCGGAAAGACATCACCACACCGTCCGGCATAATATGCCGGAGGGTTAGGATGCCCCGCCGCGCCCAGACCACCGGGTCGGGGACCATGTCCAGGTGAGGAAGGAGAGGGTTCCCCCAAAGCGGGGTGTGTGGGGACATTGTATTGGGCTTCAGCATACGCACCCTGGAGGTCCGCCACACCCGAACCACAGTAGCCATAGGACCCGTGACCGCTGGATGAGCCCTACTCCCCCGAAACACAAGGTTAGATAAAGCAGCGTAAGAGCCCAGGATAGCCGCCTCAAGGGTCACCGCTGGGTTCTGACGCGTCTGGGAAAACCACCAACGGACTGTCACCAGGACCGCCGCCCAGTAGTAGGCAAGGAAGTTTGGGAGGGCCAGACCCCCCTGGGACAGGGGGAGATAGAGGAAGCGTTTGGCAACCCGGGGAGGGCTGTTCGCCCATATGAACGCCGTCACTATGCTGTCAAGTCGTCGAAAGAAGGACTTCGGGATAATAACAGGGGTCTGGCGAAAGAAATAGAGTAGCTTGGGGAGTATCACCATCTTTATGAGGTTACCCCGTCCGACCGGCGAGAGGGGAAGGGTACGCCAGACCGCACAACGTCCGGACAGATGTTCTAACGTCGGGAGAACATTTTTCTCCATGTATGACCTCGGCTCGAGGCCCACTCTAACCCCCAGATATGTGAACTCATCCACCCAGCGCAGGGAGGCGTGTGAGTCGGGGCGAGACAGCGATGGGTGGAGGGGAAGGAGCACTGACTTGTCCCAGTTAATTCTCACCCCCGAAAATTATGCAAATTTCTCAAAATGGGACAGTGCCTCACCGAGCGAAGCAGACGCATCCGCCAGGTACAGAAGGGCGTCGTCAGCGTAAAGTGATAATTTCTCCTCTAGGGATCCCACCTTGATCCCCCGGACCCCCGGGTCGCGTCGGATATGCGCGGCCAGGGGTTCCAGGGCCAAGGCAAATAGAGCCGGGGAAAGTGGGCAACCCTGCCTGGTCCCCCGTTCCAAGAAGAAGGGGGGCGACAGGGTCCCATTGGTGCGAATACGCGCCCTTGGACGAGCATATAGCATTTGTATCCAGGACAAAAACCGGGGTCCAAAACCGAAGCGTGACAAAACCGCCCAGAGGTAGCCCCACTCGACAGAGTCGAAGGCCTTCTCGGCGTCGAGCGAGGCCACCACGCCGGCGCCATCCGGGGGCCGCCACCGCGAGGTGAGTGTGTAAGCGACGAAGGTTAATGTCGGTCCCCCGACCCGGCATGAAGCCCGTCTGGTCTGGGTGGACCAGGGCCGTAATAACAGTGTTAAGCCTATTGGCAAGGATCTTCGCGAAGAGCTTCGCGTCGACATTGAGGAGGGAGATAGGACGATATGAGGAGCACAGGGTGGGATCTTTACCGGCCTTGGGGATTACCACAATGACCGCGTCACACATCGAGTCCGGGAGTGCACCCAGATCCGATGCCGACGCAAACAGGGATATTAACCTAGGGGCCAGGTCTTCTCCATAAGTCTTGTAAAATTCAACCGGGAACCCATCCGGACCCGGCGTCTTACCCCCCTGCATCATTTTTAAGGCGGCCTGTATCTCCTCGAGCTGAAATGGCGCGTCCAATTTACGCGCCGTAGAGGACGTGAGGACTGGGATGTCCACCTCCTCCAGATAGGTCACTAGGTTCGGGAGGTCATACTTCACTCTAGAGGTGTACAGTTGCTGGTAATACTCCGCAAAACATCGGTTGATTTCCTGCGGAGTTGAGTGTAGGGTCCCCTCCCCATCCCTCACCTGGGCCACGGCAGACGCACCCGAGTGCTCCCTGGACAGCCAGGCCAAAAGCCTCCCCGTCCGCTCCCCCTGTTCGAAAATACGCTGAGTCTGATGAAGAAGCTTCTTCTGAGTCAAGGCTGTCCGAAGTAGGACTGCCTGTCGCGTCAGGGATTGCCGGGAGGAGTAGTGTAGCGGGTCTCGGGTGTTGACATACAGGGCCTCCTGTCGAACCGCCTCCCCTTCCACCCTGGTGAGTTCCGCCCTGCGCTCCCTCCGGACCCCCGCAATCAGGGACTGGTATTGTCCCCGGGAGGAGGCCTTAAAGGCATCCCACACCGTGTTCTCCGCGGCCGTACCCGGGTTTTCCGCCCAATAGGATCGGAGTGTATCATGAAACTTGGGCTCCACCTCCGGATCTGAGATCCAGAACCTGGAGAGGCGCCAGAGGTTGCTGGCCGGATCCGTCGTCAAAGTCAGTGATAGGAGGAGTGGGGCGTGGTCCGAGATCCCGCGAGGGAGGATAGTAATGTCACGCACCCGGGGTAGTACTGGCGTCCCCACATACGCTAAGTCAATTCGGGAGAAGGATTTATGGGTGGCTGAGTGGCAGGTGAAGGCCCGAGTCCCCGGGTTCCTCCAGCGCCAATACGTGTCAGCCCATTCCGCCAGTCCCTGGCGAGTGGTGCCTGATGAGGTGAACCTGTCCATACCAGTGTCTGGGACTAGGTTGAAGTCACCCATTAGGACCACATTTTCACAGGGAAACTGCGCCAACTTGGCCGCAAGTATTCCCAGGACCGCCAAGGAGGCAGGAGGGGGCAGGTACAAGCCCACCAGTACCCAGGGGAGGTTATAGATCAAAGCATGGACCAACACAAATCTGCCATCCGGGTCAAGAACTAAATCAAGGAGCTTAAAGGGGAGGGATTTGAGCACTAAAACACTAACCCCCCTGGCATAATTAGAGTAAGTGGAATGATAGTGATGACCTACCCAGGGCTTTTTGAGGCTGAGGGTTTTGCTACCCACCAGATGTGTCTCCTGCAACACACAAACATGCGGGCTATGCTTTTTAATAAATTGGAACACTAGGGACCTCTTGACTGGGGAGTTCAGGCCCTGTGTGTTCCAGGAGAGGACATCAAGAGTAGCCATTGCAAACCACCAGGCAGATCACCACAGGGGTAGAGCTACACAGGAGCCTCCAACCATTCACCCGACCCATCACCGGGGCGGGGGAAGGGCGTCGGCCCATCTCCAGAGCAATCAATATGCAAGAAATCAACAGTACTGTCATAGAGCATAAAACAATCAAACATAACAGGGCGCCAACCGGGCTAAACCCAGAGATGGCCCCCAGACAACGCAAATCGCCATAGGCATCTGACAAGAACCCTCTGCCCATTAGCGGAGGGAACGGACTGCCTACAGCACGACTGGAACCTTCGTCTGGGTTACATCTTTCCCCCCGACACCTCTCATACCAAGATTTCTTATCAGGCTCAAGAGGTCACCATCTTCAATTATAGCAGTCCTTCCTTTTTGGCCGAGGCGGCCATGGTTCACAACTCTCCTTTAGAGATGTATAGAACGATTCGCCGGCGAACATCGCTTGTTCGCGTTCGCCGCCACAGCGAACATATGCGATTTTCGACCCACCCCCTACTCGTCATCATTGAGCAAACTTTGACCCTGTACCTCACAGTCAGCAGACACATTCCAGCCAATCAGCAGCATACCCTCCCTCCCTGACCCTCCCACCTCTAGGGCAGCATCCATTTTAGATTCATTCTGAACCTGCAGTCTTAGTGAGAAGAGGGACAGTGTTGCTGCTGCTGATTTTATAGGGAAAGCGATAGCTAGGCCAGTGTACTCCAGTCCTGAAAGACTCACCTGATCTCTGCTGTTAGAACAGCGTCCTGACAGCACCCCTAACAGCCCTTTTTAGGGCTAATCTATCAGTCTGTTTTTTTTCTCTCTCTAATCTGTGCTGCGTGGTTTACAGAGAGAGAGAGAGGGCCAGATTCTCGTAGATGCGCGGCTAATTATGCAGGCGTTGCGCATCTCAGATGCACTACGCCGACTTAACACGGAGTGGCAAGTACCGTATTCCCTAAGTAAATGCGCTCCAAGATGCGCCTGCGTCGCGTAAAATCATGGGCGTAATCCGGCGCAACTCCAAAGTAGGAGGGAAGTGGGCGTGTTGCATTATAATGAAGCGTGACCCCATGCAAATGCAGGCCGGGACGAACGGAGCATGCGCCGTGACATGGATGACCCGCGCCATGACGTGGTTGACC
Organism: Rana kukunoris; assembly: GCA_029574335.1. Classification (NCBI taxonomy): domain Eukaryota; kingdom Metazoa; phylum Chordata; class Amphibia; order Anura; family Ranidae; genus Rana; species Rana kukunoris. Next base: position 106,254,723 of record CM056060.1, on the reverse strand, counting down.
CGCGCCGTGACGTGGATGCCTTCTGCGCATGCGCAAAGCCTCCCTACGATGCGCCGGCGCAGGGTATATAATGCGCCCACACATGCGCCCGTGCAGCGCAAACGTCTCCCATTTTTTAGAGAGTGACGGCGAAAGTTTGTGCTGGACAAGATGGCAACTGCTGTTAAGGAGAGGAGGAAGAAGAATTTCTCCCCAGAGGAGAGGGCCATTGTCATACGGGCCATGGAGAAGTATGACTCGCGGCTCCATGGTGCTGACAGTGCCCGGACCAGCAAGTCCCGGAGGGATCAGATATTAATGAGGGTGGCGTGCCAGGTCAATGCCCTCTCTCATGAGGTCCGGACACCGCAGGACATTCAAAAGAAAATGAATGACCTGCGGCGTCATGTGAAGGGCAAGCTGGCTGCCATAGCTCGGCATGCCAGGGGCACTGGAGGGGGCCCACCCTGCCCTGTCCGCCTGACTGAGGAGGAGAAGGTGGTTGCCCGCTGCCTGCAGACGGAGCAGGTAGAGGGAGTTGGGGGCTATGAGTCCCAGAAGCCAGCCGTGAGGACAGGTAAGTGTGTTTTCTATTCTATCTGTTGTGTACATGTATGGGGGTGGAAGGGAACATGTGCCAAGTGTGTGGCTCCACCAACATGGGCATCTTTTGTGTCATCCACAGATGTGCAGGAGGGAGCGGGGCCATCTGTTGATGCCAGGGCCCATCAGGATCCATCCCCTGAAGATACAGTCCCTCTGGCTGCCCCCCTGGAACAGGACTTGGAGGGAAGTGGGCACACCTCAACGGAGGAGGTGGTTGAGGAGGGTGTGGTAGTCCAGGACCAGGCCCTCTATGTTGTTGTGGAGGAGGATGGTGGGTTGGCTGGACCAGCCCAGGCTATTCCTCTACCTGTAGCAAACCCCTCAGTGTCCCCCTCCAACCTCTCCAGTCCCTCTCTTTCCCCCCCCCTCATCTCCGGCCCCTCAACATCCTCCCCTTATGCCCGGTCCCCTGCCACTCCCCGCAAGGCAACGTCAAAGACCAGGGGTGTATCCCAGGTCCTGCCGGAACAGCTGGTCAGACAGCAGGACCAGCAAAATAAACACCTGGCCGAGGTCGTGGAGGAGATGAGGCGCCTGGCCGACAGCCTGGCATCCTCGGACAATATAACAGATGCCATCCAGGATGTTGCTGTTAACAGCGCAGCAACGCTGACCAGCTTGGGGGAGCTGCAGGAAAACACCTCAGAACTTGTGGGGGAGGTTCAGGCCCTGCGCCTTGCTATCGAGGCGCAGACTGCTGTGCAGACCCGCATAGCGGTTGCCCTGGAGGGCATGCAGGCAGCCAGGGAGGGACGTGGGGATGTTCCTCCTCAACCTGCTCCCCCCCCCATCTAGGGCTGCCCCCAGGCAAGTGAGGGGCAGGACCCGTGGCACCAGGCAGAGCCCCCGCCAGGCCCATTAATTTGAGTTTTCTTTAGTATTATGCTCTGGATAAGAGCTTATTTATTTTTTGTTATGCTCTGGATAAGAGCTTATTTATTTTTTGTTATGCTCTAGATAAGAGCTTATTTTATATATTTTTGGATACTGCACACGGTGCAGTGTGAATGGTGTGTGAATGTGAGAGGGTGGCACTCCTGAAAGTAAGGGGTGTCACCCTCGGCCGTGGTGGTGAAGTTAACCCCACGGCTGTATGAATGATGTGTGAAAGGTGTATGAATGGACAGCAACATCATTGGGGCCTTGACGTGGCGTTGCTGCTCCCAAGTCCTACATGCTGGACTTGGGCTAATCCAATGCGATGTGCATGTGGTGTGTGTGATCTAGGGACATCAGTGGTGTACACGCGTGCATTGTCTGTGTGCCATGCTGTATGTGTGTGTTTAAAGGTCAAAGATTCGTAACACGAGGACACTCCTGACTGCTCTTCCATCAGCTGACGGGGTCTCCTCTGGCGGGGGGGGGCTGTGTGGTTGGGGGGTCAGGTCATCACGTAGGGCAATATGCAGGCCCTTTCGCATGGCAAAGTTGTGCAGAATACAACATGCACCAATGATCTGACCGACAAAGTTGGGGGAATACAATAGGGTCCCCCCGGACTTATCCAGGCAGCGGAAACGGGACTTCAGGAGGCCAAATGTGCGCTCCACCACTGCACGGGTTTTGATGTGTGCTTCATTGTATCTTCTCTCTCCTCTGGTTTGGGGGTTCCGGAAAGGAGTCATGAGATGGGGTCCCAGTGTATATGCAGAGTCACCTGTAAGGGAAAACACAGGAGGATGGTAGTCATGCATGTGCCACTTCTGTTGTGCATCATGGGAGGGGATAGTCATGGCTGCCACCCATGTCACTCACCAACCAGCCAGCTGTCCCCATACATGTCCTGCTCAAAATCTTCGGGGATGTTGCTTTGACGGTAGATGTAGCTGTCATGGCTGGACCCAGGGTCTTTGGCACGGACGTGCCATATGAGGTATTTGGCATCGGCTATCACCTGTACGTTGATGGAATGCCAATGCTTCCGATTGCGGTATATGTGCTCTGTGGCACTGGGGGGCTGGAGTGCCACATGTGTGCAATCAATGGCCCCGATGGTGCGTGGGAATCCGTCAATTCTGTAGAAATCTGTCATTGCCTTCTGCCGCAGGTGCACAGTGGTGGGTCTGATGAACTGGTTGGACATGCGTCTGAGGATTGCGGGGACAACCTGGTGCACACATCTGCTTATGCTGGTTTGTGACATCCCAGCCACCACTCCACTTGTACGCTGGAATGATCCACTGGCCAGGAAATGGAGTGTTGCCAGGACCTTCACCAGTGGCTGCAGTGCACGTGAGCGGTATGTCTGGCTGGTGATGTCATCCTGCAGGGCTGTGGTTATTTCCAGGATGGCAGCAGGGCTGAATCTGAAGATGCGATACACCTCCTCATCACCCATGCCAAAGAGGCTCATGCGCGCTCGGTAGATCCTCTCACGTGCCCCCGTCCTCCTCCTCCTCCTTCTATGCTCCTCTTCCTCTGCATACCTTAGTATTGATAAGACCATGGCTGGCCCTGGCATCATTGGCATATGAATGTCTTGTCCAGTAAGTGTGATTGCTCAGCTAGTCCGTTACGGTGCTGCTGTAGTTGCTCTCCAGCTGACTTGCACACGGCCTTGAGCAAAGTTACCCGTGCTTTTATGAGGGGTATGTTTACTCAAGGCTTTCGAGTTACGCGCACCACGAGTAGCCAACGCCGGACGCGCGTACTTTCGGGAATACGCGCATCTCCCTCATTTGCATATTTGCATGCTAATTCAATGGGAACTGAATATTTTTGATGCGTAACTATGCGCCTACGCCGCGCTAGCTTAATGCATTTTCGCCGCCCAGACGGAAAAAAAAATCGCGCGTATGTGGTTCTGTGTTTACCGCGCATCGATACGCAGGCGCACATTTACTATTACGCCGCGCATATACATTTACGCAGGCGTAGCGCCGCTGAGAATCTGGCCCAGAGTGTCATTTTTTGGAGTTAGATAGGGCAGGCAGGCAGGCTAGTCAGAGTTACAGGGCCAGATCCACAGAAAATTACGCCGGTGTATCTACAGATACACCGGCGTAATTCGAATTTCCCGCCGGCGTGTCTTTGTTTTCTATCCAGAAAACAAGATACGCCGGCCTTACGCTAAGATACGACTGGCGTAAGTTTCTTAGACCATCGTATCTTAGATGCACATTTACGCTGGACGCTAGGGGCGCTTCCGTCTATTTTCAGCATAAAATATGCAAATGAGAAAGTTACGCCAATCCACAAACGAACAAGCGGCCGGCGCAAGCCTTTTACGTTGTTTGCGTAAGCGTATCTCCGGCGTAAAGCTACACCTGCTATATGGAGGTGCGGCCAATGTGATCCAGATTGGGCCTGGGAGTAAATTACGTTCACGTCCTTTTCATTGACTATTTGCAGCGTGATTTCACGCATGGGCACTAGGATACGTCCACGGCCGGCGCATGCGCAGTGTAAAAAAAGCGTCGTTTGCGTCGGGTCATTCATAATAAAACACGCCCCCCACTAGTACATTTGAATTACACCCGCGAACGCCGGCCCATTTACGGTACGCCGCTGTAAGTTACAGCGGCATTTCATTGAGGATTAGCAATACGTCGCTGTGACTTACAGCGGCGTAGCGTATATGGGACACGCCGTGCGGGCGGATGGTGTCTGTGGATCTGGCCCACAGTGTGTAGAGGATATATATGCATTCCAGGTTTTGTATATATATTTATACGCTGTATTGAGTTTAGCTAGACTAGAGGTGCAGGGTGCTGTGTAATGTAAAGGGGTCCAGTGTTGCAAGCTGCTGTGTAATATAAAGGGGTCCAGAGGTGCAGGGTGCTGTGTAATATGAAGGGGTCCAGTGGTGCAGGGTGCTATGTAAAGGGGCCAAGAGCTGTGGGGTGCTGTGTAATGTAAGGGGCCCAATGGTGCAAGCTGCTGTGTAATATAAAGGGGTCCAGTGGTGCAGGGTGCTATGTAAAGGGGTCCAGAGCTCTGGGGTGCTGTGTAATGTAAGGGGCCCAGTGGTGCAGGGTGCTGTGTAATATAAAGGGGTCCAGTGGTGCAGGGTGCTGTGTAATGTAAAGGGGTCCAGAGGTGCAGGGTGCTGTGTAATATAAAGGGGTCCAGTGGTGCTGTGTAATATAAAGGGGTCCAGTGGTGCAGGGTGCTGTGTAATATAAAGTGGTCCAGTGGTGCAGGGTGCTGTGTAATATAAAGGGGTGCAGTGGTGCAGGGGGCTGTGTAATGTAAAGGGGTGCAGTGGTGCAGGGTGCTGTATAATGTAAAGGGGTCCAGAGGTGCAGGGTGCTGTGTAATATAAAGGGGTCCAGAGGTGCAGAGTGCTGTGTAATATAAAGGGGTCCAGTGGTGCAGGGTGCTGTGTAATGTGAAGGGGTCCAGAGGTGCAGGGTGCTGTGTAATATGAAAGGGTCCAGAGGTGCAGGGTGCTGTATAATGTAAAGGGGTCCAGTGATGCAGGGTGCTGTGTAATATAAAGGGGTCCAGTGGTGCAGGGTGCTGTGTAATGTAAAGGGGTCCAGAGGTGCAGGGTGCTGTGTAATATGAAAGGGTCCAGTGGTGCAGGGTGCTATGTAATATAAAGGGGTCCAGTGGTGCAGGGTGCTGTTCAATGTAAAGGGTTCCAGAGGTGCAGGGTGCTGTGTAATGTAAAGGGGTCCAGAGGTGCAGGGTGCTGTGTAATGTAAAGGGGTCCAGAGGTGCAGGGCGCTGTGTATTATAAAGGGGTCCAGTGGTGCAGGGTGCTGTGTAATGTAAAGGGGTGCAGGGCACTGTGTAATGTAAAGGGGTCCAGTGATACAGGGTGCTGTGTAATGTAAAGGGGTCCAGTGATGCAGGGTGCTGTGTAATATAAAGGGGTCCAGTGGTGCAGGGTGCTGTGTAATGTAAAGGGGTCCAGTGTGCTGTGTAATGTAAAGGGGTCTAGTGGTGCAGGGTGCTGTGTAATATAAAGTGGTCCAGTGGTGCAGGGTGCTGTGTAATATAAAGGGGTGCAGTGGTGCAGGGTGCTGTGTAATGTAAAGGGGTCCAGTAATGCAGAGTGCTGTGTAATATTAAAAGGTCCAGTGGTGCAGGGTGCTGTGTAATATAAAGTGGTCCAGAGGTGCAGGGTGCTGTGTAATATGAAGGGGTCCAGTGGTGCAGGGTGCTGTGTAATATAAAGGGGTCCAGAGGTGCAGGGTGTTGTGTAATAAAAAGGGGTCCAGAGGTGCAGGGTGTGGTGTAATATAAAGTGGTCCAGTGGTGCAGGGTGCTGTGTAATGTAATGGGGTGCAGGGTGCTGTGTAATGTAAAGGGGTCCAGTGATGCAGGGTGCTGTGTAATATAAAGGGGTCCAGTGGTGCAGGGTGCTGTGTAATGTAAAGGGGACCAGTGCGGTGCAGGGTGCTGTGTAATATAAAGGGGTCCAGTGGTGCAGGGTGCTGTGTAATATAAAGGGGTCCAGTGGTGCAGGGTGCTGTGTAATGTAAAGGGGTCCAGTCTGCTGTGTAATGTAAAGGGGTCCAGTGATGCAGGGTGCTGTGTAATATAAAGGGGTCCAGAGGTGCAGGGTGCTGTGTAATATAAAGGGGTCCAGAGGTGCAGGGTGCTGTGTAATATAAAGTGGTCCAGTGGTGCAGGGTGCTGTGTAATGTAAAGGGGTGCAGGGTGCTGTGTAATGTAAAGGGGTCCAGTGGTGCAGGGTGCTGTGTAATATAAAGGAGCCCAAAGCTGTGGGGTGCTGTGTAATGTAAGAGGCCCAGGCTCACAGCGTAAACTGTGCCCACTTGTCCAGTGCCACATCTCATATATATTTTGTTGGCACAGTAGATAACATATAAAAACAAAATTCACTGCAGAATAGTAGTCAGTTGTCTGCCAGGGTTGTTTGCGCTGCGTTAAAACGGGGAGTTTGGTCTGTCACTGTGAACCCTAACCCTAATTGTAACCCTAACCCTAACCCCATCTGTAACCCTAACCCCGTCTGTAACCCTAACCTTGTCTGTAACCCTAACCCTTTCGGTAACCCTAACCCTGTCTGTAAGTTACAGACAGGGTTAGGGTTACAGACAGGGTTAGGGTTAGGGTTACAGACAGGGTTAGGGTTACAGACAGGGTTAGGGTTACAGACAGGGTTAGGGTTAGGGTTACAGACAGTGTTAGGGTTACAGACAGGGTTAGGGTTACAGATAGGGTTAGGGTTAGGGTTACAGACAGGGTTAGGGTTACAGACAGGGTTAGGGTTACAGATAGGGTTAGGGTTACAGACTGTAACCCTAACCCTATCTGTAACCCTAACCCTATTTGTAACCCTTACACTACCTGATCGATACAACATCATACCTATGTTTTAAAGCACGTTATTCCAAACAATTTAGGAATGTTAGGTGATTTATGCCCTTTATGGATTAAAAACGGACAACTACGTTATTTTCCATGGGAGTTTTGCCATGGATCCACCTCCGGCATGCCACAGTCCAGGTGTTAGTCCCCTTGAAACAACTTTTCCATCACTATTGTGGCCAGAAAGAGTCCCTGTGGGTTTTAAAATTTGCCTGCCCATTGAAGTCTATGGCGGTTCGCCCGTTCGCGAACATTTGCAGAAGTTCGCTTTCGCGAACGCAAAATTTTAGGTTCGCGACATCACTACTTCCTAATAGCCATAACATCTGCCAGGAGGGTCTCAGAGATGCAGGCTCTATTGGCGAAGGAGCCATACCTAATCGCTTCATTACGAAGGTTTCATCCTCCTTCCACTTCAATCAGGAGATTAACTTTCCTGCTCTCTACACAGAACAAGAGAAACCACATCCACTGGATGTGAGAACCAACATCCTGGTGTACCTCTCGGAAACCAACGACCTTAGGAAGCAGTGGCGGCCCGTCCATAGGGGGCGCCTGGGTGCCGCCCCCCCTCCTGTAGTTAAAAAAAAAAAAAAACGGGCCCTTTAAGACATTTTACTTTGCTTAAAATTTAATTTTTTTTTACCTGCAGTTCTGGCGGCCGTCAATAAAGGGCGCTGCAGCGCCACCCCCCTATCGCAAATAACACACATTCAATGCTATGCACTGAATGTGTGTTACCATTGTTGCCAGATGCCGCTGGTTTATTCATATAACCGGACATAGGGCGCCGGTTACCTGAATAGTGGCAGCTGATTGGCTGTGAGGAAGTGCCTATCAGAGCTAGCAGCTCTGATAGGCTTTCCAAGTACAGCCCTCCGGCTCTCAGATGTCTATACTCGGAGCGCAGCCTCCCTGCGTTCCTTGCATAAGACTGACGGCCGTTTTAGCCAATCAGGTTTCCGGATTCTGGTTATCAGGAGCCTGATTGGCTGAAGCTTCACCAGGGCGCCAGAAGACATCGAGGGAGGACGTGGAAGCTTCAGGTAAGTGCTTTATACAGGGAATGGGGTGACAATGGGCACAGTGGCATGGGGCACAGTGGTGACAATGGGCACAGAGGCGACAATGGGCACAGTGGCATGGGGCACAGTGGTGACAATGGGCACAGTGGCATGGGGCACAGTGGTGACAATGGGCACAGTGGCATCATGGGGCAGTGGTGACAATGGGCACAGTGGCATCATGGGGCACAGTGGCGACAATGGGCACAGTGGCATCATGGGGCACAGTGGTGACAATTAAAGGGCACAGTGACATGCACAGTGGCATCAATGGGCACAGTGATGACAAATGGCACAGTGGCAACAATTGATGGCACAGTGGTGACAATTGATGGCACAGTGTCTGCATTTGATGGCATGGCACAGTGACTGCGTTTGATGGCATGGCACAGTGGTGACAATTGATGGCACAGTGGCTGTGTTTTATGGCATGGCACAGTGACTGTGTTTGATGGCATGGCACAGTGGTGACAATTGATGACACAGTGGCTGCGTTTGATGGCATGGCACAGTGGTGACAATTGATGGCACAGTGGCTGTGTTTGATGGCATGGCATAGTGACTGCATTTGATGGCATGGCACAGTGGTGACAATTGATGGCACAGTGGCTGTGTTTTATGGCATGGCACAGTGACTGCGTTTGATGGCATGGCACAGTGGTGACAATTGATGACACAGTGGCTGCGTTTGGCACAGTAGCTGTGTTTGATGGCATGGCACAGTGGTGACAATTGATGGCACAGTGGCTGTGCTTGGCATGGCACAGTGGTGACAATTGATGGCACATTGACTGCATTTGATGGCATGGCACAGTGGTGACAATTGATGGCACAGTGACTGCATTTGATGGGATGGTACAGTTGCTGTGTTGCATGGCACAGTGGTGACAATTGATGGCACAGTGGTTGCATTTGGTGGCATGGCACAGTGGTGACAATTGATGGCACAGTGACTGCATTTGATGGCATTTCACAGTGGTGACAATTGATGGCACAGTGACTGCATTTGATGGGATGGTACAGTTGCTGTATTGCATGGCACAGTGGTGACAGTTGATGGCACTGTGGCTGCGTTTGATGGCATGGCACAGTGGTGACAATTGATGATACAGTTGCTGTTTGACGTCATGGTGCAGTGGTGACAATTGATGGCACAGTGGCTGCATGTGATGGGCACAGTGAGGCTGCATTTTTTTTTTTTCGTTTGCACCCCCCCAAAAATTTTGAGCACCAGCCGCCACTGTTAGGAAGTCTGAAAACCCGGTTATCCCACGCGGCTTTAGGAGAAGGCAAGCAGCAACCTCTCGCACCATCGCAGCATGGTTGGTGAAGACTATCAAAAAGGCTTACTCACTGAGTCAAACACAAATACCTGAGGGCTTGAAGGCACATTCCTTAAGGGCAATGGCGACCTCCTGGATGGCCTACTGCAGGGTGTCCTCGGAAACTATTTGCTGAGCAGCGACTTGTTCATCTACAAAAACACCTTTATATGTCATTACAAGATGGACTCTGGCCGACTGTCCACGGCAGAGTTTGGATGAGCAAATATTCAGTCCAACACCTCTATTCCATGTAAATAAACTTGACTTTATGCTCAGACCCACCCAGTTTGCGAGTTATTCCCCAAAGGTGTATGCTGCCATGATGCGACAGGAAAACTGAAAATTGTATACTCACCTTTCCGTAATTTTCCTTTCCTGTCGCATCTTCATGGCAGCATACAGATGCCCACCCATCTGAGGTGAGGTATATATATCTATACACAGTGCCTTGCGAAAGTATTTGGACCCCTTGAACTTTGCGAACTTTTGCCACATTTCAGGCTTCAAACAAAAAGATATAAACTGTAATTTTTGGTGAAGAATCAACAACAAGTGGGACACAATCATGAAGTGGAACGAAATTTATTGGATATTTCAAACTTTTTTAACAAATAAAAAACTGAAAAATTGGGCCATTCTTCCAGAAGCGCATTTGTGAGGTCAGGCACTGATGTTGGCATAAGGGCCTGGCTTGCAGTGTCCACTCTAATTCATTTCAAAGGTTCCATCAGGCTGAGGTTAGGATTCTGTGCAGGCCAGTCAAGTTTCTCCACATCTTTATGGAACTTGTTTGTGCACTAGTGTGCGGGTATGGAAGGAAAGGGCCATCCCCAAACTGTTCCGACAAAGTTGGGAGCATGAAATAGTCCATAATGTCTCATGCCGCGTACACACGGTCATTTTTTGCGATGAAAAAAAACGTTTTTTAAAACGTCATTTAAATTGATCGTGTGTGGGCAAAACGTTGTTTGTTGTCTTAAAAAAAAACGACCAAAAAAAAAATTCCAACATGCTTGAATTTTTTGTGTCGTTTTTCAAAACGTCGTTTTTTGTTTCACAAAAAGTCACCGTGTGTAGCAAAAACGTCGTTTAAAACAACGTTTTTCAACCCGCGCATGCCCAGAAGCTAGTTATGAAGCGAGCTTCAATGGAAAAGAGTGGTGAACGTAACTTCGCTTTTTGTGAAAAAACCGATGGTGTGTATGCAAAATTGTCTTTGAAAAGTGACGTTTCAAAAACGTAGTTTTTTACTTCACAGAAAACGTTGTTTTTTTCATCACAAAAAATGATCGTGTGTACGCGGCATTAGTATGCAGAAGACTTGAAGGGGTTGTAAAGGAATTTTTTTCCCCTAAATAGCTTCCTTTACCTTAGTGCAGTCCTCCTTCTCTTACCTCTTCCTTCCATTTTGCTTTTAAATGTCCTTATTTCTTCTGAGAAATCCTCACTTCCTGTTTTTCTGTCTGCAACTCACCACCGTAACGCAAGGCTTTCTCCCTGGTGTGGAGAAAGCCTCTTGAGGGGGGAGGGGGCGAGCAGGAGTGTCAGGACGCCCACTAACACACAGCTCCTTTCTCTATCTACAAAGTAGAGAGTGTCCTGACTTGCCTGCTCGCCCCCTCCCCCCTCAAGAGGCTTTCTTCACACCAGGGGGAAAGCCTTGCATTACTGTGTGGTTACAGACAGAAGAACAGGAAGTGAGGATTTCTCAGAAGAAATAAGGACATTTAAAAGCAAAATGGAAGGATGAGGTAAGTGAAGGGGGACTGCACTAAGGTAAAGGAAGTTATTTAGGGAAAAAATCCTTTACAACCCCTTTAAGAGTTCCCTTCACTGGAACTAAGGGGCCAAGCCCAACCCCTGAAAAACAACCACACACCATAATCCCCCCTCCACCTAATGATTTGGACCAGTGCACAAAGCAAGGTCCATAAAGACATGAATAAGGCCCCTTTCACACACCATCTGTTTACGGATGAAAAAGGGACATACATGTATCCCTATGAGATAGCGGGTCTCAGCAGATGAACATCCGCGAACACCAAATCTCATCGGTGTCCGATATGCTCCGATTCTGCAGACAGAGGAAAATACTATTTTTCCATCTGTCTGCAGAGCGGATCGGGTGAACACGGACAGAGTCCTGACCTCAACCCGATAGAACACATTTGGGATGAACTAGAACGGAGACTGCGAGCCAGGCCTTCTCGTCTACATCATTGCCTGACCTCACAAATGCGCTTCTGGGAGAAGGGTCAAATCTTTCCATAGACACACTCCTAAACTTTGTGGACATTTTTCCCAGAAGAGTTGAAGTGGTTATAGCTGCAAAGGGTGAACCAACTCAGTATTGAACCCTATGGACTAAAACTGGGACCATAGGATGCCATTAAAGTTCATGTGCGTGTAAAGGCAGATGTCCCAATACTTTTGATAATATAGTGTACTTCTGACCACTGCATTCTCTTTTTGTACTTTATGCGCCTATATCTGCACTGCATTCTCTATTTTGTACATTATACTCCTGACCCTGCACTGCATTCACTGTGTTGTTCAATATACCCCTCACTCCTGCACTGTTTGTTATGTTGCACATTACTCTCCAGACCCATACACTGCATGTTGTATACTGTATTTGATATATTGTGTGTGTGTTATATTTTTAACGCTGCACTATAGATGTCAGGTTATACATTACTACTCCTGGCCCTTGCACTGCATACTAGTACGCCTGTTTCTTACTTATTACTTTCACTTGCTGACTACACTGTATATGCTTTGTTGTACTTTATATTCCTCCCCCCACACTGCATGTTCCATGTCATGTATTATACTACCCACCCCTGCATTGCATGTGTAGCACCCTCCTAGTTGATAGGTGAGTCAATTTTGTTGGCTCCTCTGTAGGCAGAGGAGCAGGGGTTAATTGGTTTTTGACAAGGCTGTGGCACCTCCCCCCAGAACTCACTGGATAGTTCTAGGACTTAGAAGGCGGAAAAATAGAGGCTGCAGCATGAAAATGTATGGAGTTCCCACCAATCCCTGAGGAGGCAAGGCTCAGGAGGTGGGGGATCAGTCTCATAAAGTGAGAGGCCTGGCAGTTGGGGAGCAGAGTGCAGGATCCAGTCACCTGGAGGCGACCCCTGTGCAGGCATGGACTGGCCATAGGGACTACAGGGAGTTTCCCGGTGGGCCGATGGCTCAGTGGGCCGGTTTCAGTGACAGCCTGTCAAAGTAATGGCTGCGCAGCTCGCCCTCCACTTCATGGAGTGATGTGAGAAGAATGAGGAAAATACAGAGGAGAATAAGTGAAATAATAAAAGAGGTGAGTGAGGACTCCTTATGTTATGCAACTTATGTTTTTTGCACAATTGCATATAGTTTATATACTGTTTTTGTTCTTGTTTGCAAACAAAGTGGGCCGGTCTGGATAAAGTCCAGGGCCAAATTTTGGTCTCAGTCCATCCCTGCCCCTGTGGTTGGGGGGAGCCAAGTGAGAGAGAAGAAGAGAGAAGGAGCAGCTGAAAGCCTCACACCCCTCACCATCTTTAGCTTGGCTTAGCTGAAGACACCCTAAAATCAAGTCCAGGCCTTTACAGCAGTGTGCCTTTACTTCAGCCTCTTGGATTCAAGGATTAATTTAAAGGAATAGAGTAAATTCTACTGATATCTATCCCAGGCTTGAATAGAGAGGACAGTAAGCCTGCAATCCTTTACCTGTCCAGGTCCAGGGGACAGCTTAGTGCAAGTGGCCGAAGCATCCCCATTTCTCTAGCTTGGGACAACAGTAGCCAGATGCTTTGACATTCCTGCAGCACCTCCAGTTTTGGAAATTTTACTGGCTGCACCAGCATTATTCCCTTTCCAAGTTATCCCTTAAAGCGGAGCTCCACCCAAAAGGGGACGCTCGCTTATATGCTCCCCCACTCCAGTGCCATATTTGGCACCTTTCGGGGGGGGGGGGGGTACCTGACTGGGGTCCTAACTAGTTTGGTTACACAGGATTTCTGCCATCATACAAAACCTTAAAGGGGTTGTAAAGGTTTGTTTTTTATTTTCTAAACAGGTTCCTTTAACCACTTCCCGCCGGCCCAACGACTTTCTACAACCGCAATGTGGATCTTAATTGCCGGGAGGCCGTCTATATACGGCCTCCAGCCACTGGGGGGAGCACAAGCGGTGGCGTGCGCACGCCCGTTGCGTCACTCGGGTGCTGATGGGTGTGCCTGGCAGCCGCGATGTCCGTCAGTCACCCGCGATCGTCAGTCACATAGACGGACATGGATCTCTATGTGTAAACACAGAGATCCATGTCCTGTCAGGGAGAGGAGACCGATGGTGTGTTCCTTGTATATAGGGATAACCATCGGTCACCTCCCCCAGGCACTCCCCTCCCCCCACAGTTAGAAACACTATGCAGGGCACACATTAACCTCTTCCTTGCCCCCTAGTGTTAACCTTTTCCCTGCCAGTCACATTTATACAGTAATCAGTGCATATTTATAGCACTGTTCGCTGTATAAATGTGAATGGTCCGAAAAATGTGTCAAAAGTGTCCGATGTGTCCGCCGTAATATCACAGTCGTGACAAAAATCACAGATCGCCGCCATTACTAGTAAAAAAAAAATAATAATAATAAAAAATAGGGCTGTTACTGATTAAAATTCTCGTGTTCGATTAATCAATTTTTATTTTAATCGATTAATCGAATAATTTACGATTAATTATAACGCACATACATTTTTCGGATCACCACCGTATATAGTCCCCACTGTAATATTCACAGACATCTCCCCCAATGTAATATCCACAGACACAGGGGCGGACTGACCATTGGGACTCTCGGGCACTGCCCGAGGGCCCCATGCCACTAGGGGGCCCCATCAGGGTTGCCAGGCTCAATAAAACCAGGGACAGTACGTAAAAATGTGTGGGTTTTTTACATCTGTCCCTGATATGTCCAAAACCGACATGCTTTTGTTGTTAAAATCCTGAGATTTTAGCTGCCCTGCCTCGCCTCCTTGCGTGGTGGCCATCTGTAAGCCCAGGGGCCCCATAATCTTCTATTGCCCAGGGGCCCCATGAGTTGTCAGTCCACCCCTGCACAGACATCTCCCCCACTGTAATATCCACAGACATCTCCCCCACTGTAATATCCACAGACATCTCCCCCACTGTATAGGAAGATTAGTGATTGCTTAGTCTTACCAGAGAAGCTGGCTGAACACGAGCAGTTGAGGCTGGGTAATGACATTTCTAAGCTCCGGAGGATCACGTGGTGTGCTGATCCGCATATGGTGACCCATTCGGATCACGGATCATTTACGATCCGTTGCACCACTAGTACCAATCAAAAGAATTTTGATCGATCAAAAAAATTAAAGATTAATCGATGACTTAATCTTTAATTTCCACAGCCCTAATAAAAAAAAAAATGTCATAATTCTATCCCCTATTTTGTAGGCACTATAACTTTTGCGCAAACCAATCACTATACTCTTATTGCAATTTTTTTTTTTTACCAAAAATATGTAAAAGAAAACGTATCGACCCAAACTTTTTTTTTTTATTGGATATTTATTATAGCAAAAAGTAAAAAAAAATTTTGTTTTTTTTCACAATTGTCGCTGTATTTTTCTTTATATCGCAAAAAATAAAAACCGCAAAGGTGATCAAATACCACCAAAAGAAAGCTCTATTTGTGGGAAAAAAAGGACGTCAATTTTGTTTGGGAGCCACGTCACACGACCGCGCAATTGTCATTCAAAGCGTGAAAGTGCTGAAAGCTGAAATTTCGCCTGGGCAGGAAGGGGGTATATGTGCCCAGTAAGCAAGTGGTTAAGCTAGTGCATTGTTGGTTCACTTACCTTTTCCTTCAATTACCATTCTAAATGTTTTGTTTTCTTTGTCTGAATTTCTCACTTTCTGTTCCTCCTCAGTAATGGATGATGGGAGCAAGTTTACTGAGGAGAAACAGGAAGTGAGAAATTCAGACAAAGAAAAAAAACATTAAAAAGGGAAATCGAAGAAAAGGTAAGCGAACCAACTAATTGTAACCACTTAAAGTGGATGTAAACCAGTAATGGCGACAATCAGCGTTTTTTTTCGTGACTGTGACATTATGGCGGACACTTGACACATTTTTGTGGACCATTGTCATTTTCACAGCGAAAAGTGCTATAAAAATGCACTGGTTACTGTGAAAATGACAATGGCAGTGAAGGGGTTAACCACTAGGTGGCGATAAGGGGTTAAGTGTGCCCTAAGGGAGTGATTCTTACTGTAGGGGGGCGTGGCTTCACTGATCGTCTTTCCCTATATCAGGGAACAGACGATCAGTGTTACTGCCACACAGAAGAACGGGGAAGGTTTGTTTACACACACCTCTCCCTGTTCTTCAGCTCCTGTGACCCGACGCAGTGCGGAATCGCAAAAAGGGGCAAGGTCCTTAACCTGCATAATGGTCCGGGTCTTAAGTGGTTAACTACTTGAGATCTGCGCTATAGTCGAATGACGGCTACAGCGCGGACCTGAATTGCCAACAGGCCGTCAATTGACGGCCTCCCCTTTTGGCGTTCCCCGCGCGGGCTCCTGAGCGCGCAGCGGGGAAATTCTGTATTGGCCGTGTCCCTTGGACACAGCCAATCACAGATCGCGGCGAACGGCCAATCAGAGTGGGTGTTTGCTATGCGATCTGCGCGGCCAATGAGAGATGATCTCATATGTAAACATATGAGATCATCTCTCATTGCCGTTTTACACAGAGACAGCGTCATGTCTCTGGAGAGGAGACCGATCTGTGTCCCTTGTACATAGGGACACAGATCGGTCACCTCCCCCAGTCACCCCCCACACAGTTAGAACACTATACAGGGAACATATTTAACCCCTTCCTCACCCCCTAGTGTTAAAGCGGAGGGGACGCCACCCAGTGCTTCTCTGGGCTCTCCCGTGCCACTGGGGGCCCGGAGAACGAATCGGCCGGCACCAACTTACGATGATAGAGATTTTCGCCGACCAGATGATCACCAGTCATTTCTATAACTGTCGGAGGCCTGGACGCAAAGTTGTGACGTCACGCCCGGGTACCCGGAAGTTAACAAAGCCGCGATCAGCATGATATCGGTGATTTTGCTTCACGATCCCATGCTTTCAAGCCTGGAGAGATGTGGGGTCTTATTGACCCCACACCTCTCCATAAAGAGGACCTGTCACAGTGATTCCTATTACAAGGGATGTTTACATTCCTTGTACAATGAATAAAAGTGATCAAAAATAAATAAATAAGTAAAAAAAATGTTATTAAATATATATTTTTTTAAACGCCCCTGTCCCCTGTAGCTCGTGCTCAGAAGCGAACAAGCATGTAAGTACATACCACATATGTAAACGCCGTTCAAACCGCACATGTGAGGTATCACCGCGCGCGTTAGAACATGTGCAACAATTCTAGCACTAGACCTCCTCTGTAAGCAATCTGTAAAAATAATTTAAGCGTCGCCTATGGAGATTTTTAAGTACCGAAGTTTGGCGCCATTCCATGTGTGCGCAATTTTAAAGCGTGACATGTTAGGTAGCCATTTACTCGGTGTGACATCTTTCACATTATACAAAAAAATTGGGCTAACTTTACTGTTTTGTTATTTTTTAATTCATGAAACCGTTCCCCCCCCCCCCCCCCCCCCCCCCCCCAAAAAAAAGGCATTTGAAAAATGATTGTGCAAATACAGTGCAAGAAAAAAAATGCAATGACCGCCATTTTATTCCCTAGGGTGTCTGCTAAAAAATATATATAATGTTTGGGGGTCTGATTTTTACATGAAAGAGAGTGCCAGAATAGGCCTGGTGGAGAAGTGGTTAATCTGGCACAATTCTACAACAGATTCCTATACACCTTACCAACATATGCATCATACTGTTGCAGGTTGCGCCTTTTGTTGCACGGACTGGAGACAGATTTCTAATGAGTATTTTTATTCCTTATGAATTCCAGGGAGTATGTGCTATACAGAGTGCTGTCCTCTGGGACAACGCAAAACCATTATTAGCTCATTAAATTAATAATTTTCCTGATTAGTATCACCATACCAACATTTTACACAGTGCTTTATAGTATCTAAAGCTATCCCTGCACATAATGCTGTGTCCAGCCTAGAGGTAAATGCAGTTTCCATAGTAACGAATTATATCTTCATTTCAGTAATAACAAGTAGGAATACCAGACAATTTTTTTTTCATTTTTAACCTTTTCCTAACCAGACCAATTTTCAGCTTTCGGTGCTCTCATATTTTGAATAACAATTACTCAGTCATACAGCACTGTACCTATGTGAAATTTTCTTTGTTTCTGCTATAAAATTTTGGAAATTAGTAATTTTTCTTCATAAATTTTGGCCAAAATTTATACTGCTACATATCTTAGGTAAAAATAACCCAAATCGGTGTATATTATTTGGTCTTTGTGAAAGTTATAGAGTCTACAAGCTATGGTGCCAATCTGTGAAAATGTATCACATCTGAATGATTAAGCACAGATCAGATGTGTGAAATGCGTCTACGTGAATAACACCTGGAGTCCCTGGAGTATTTTGACCATCTGCAATAAAAGGCACTTTTGGAAACTTTGGATGTGTAGCAATTTCTTATTTTTCTCAAGTTTTTACAGGGCTAGCACTCCTACTTGGTGTAGTAATATTAATATAGATGTGTTGGTATTTAAAATATTGTGTTATACAGTATGTATGGAATGGTATTTAGGCATTCGAGGTTACACATCAAAGGAAGTTTGCTGACCAAATCTTGTGGCCAAAGGATCAAAAGATACAGAGGACCCTTTGATGTGGAAATCTTATCTAAGACAACCTAGGTATGTGAGATGGCCTGGTACTTCCTGACATACATAAGGAAGTGTTTATTAATGGTAATTAGACATTCAATGGGAACATTTGGTTGACCCCCCTCCAGTATGATACCATTATATGAGAAAGACAGGCTGACATTCAGCTCATCTTGTCAGAGAGAAGGTACTCTCTGTATGAGTATGGGGGCGCTGGTAGAAATCTGACTGACTCTGCTGGATTTTTGTATCATCTGTGGACGTTGGACTATTCTGTATTGTAGTTGTTGAAATAAATGCGTTCTCTGGAGGACCTGGTGTTTTGGCTGCGAGAACAATCTACTAACATCATACTAGACACTATACGATAGACAATACACGCTATAATATCTGAAGACTACATTGGTGCCGTGCAAGTGACCAGAAGCGCATTTTCAGAACTTAGTAACAGAAGTCGTGATGACAGAAATCCTGTGAGTTGGACAAGAAGTCTGATGAAGAAAAAGACCTGTGCTGTGACTCTATGTCTGGTTGTGACATAAGAGTCTGATATACAAGACTAAACAAGTTTGGAACCCCAGAATTATTCTCTCGAGACTGGAAACTGAAGAAAGAAAAAGACTGCCGTGTACCAGAAGACTGGAACTGGCAAGGTGGAGCTTCAAATGCGGTGAGTAAAATATTTCCTTTTTTTCTTTAAATTATTAATAATATAGTCAAAATGCTTACTCGGTGTGAAGCTAGTGTCAGTTCTGATAAAGTTAACAGATGGGTATCAAAATGTATTAAGCGTCATGGCGGTCCTTATGAAATTCCAGAAAAATGTAAGCAGACGTGGACTATGATGAAGGAATTTTTAGAGAAAAGTGTTTTTGATAGCAAAATTTCAGAAAGTAAGAGAAAGGGTTGTATTGTGCAGGGCTTGTTATCTTGCTGTTTAAAAATGGAAAGTTCTTTGAATGATAAAGTTATGGAAATTGCGCAGTTACAGAGTGAAGTTGATAATACCCATAAGGTTTGTCAGCGGTTACAAAACCAATCAGACACTGAGACAGTAAATTTAAAATTGCATGCAGTTACCATTGGTGGAGCTTTGCTTGAGAAATCTAAACTGTGTGATGAATTATCAGAGGAAAATGAGAGATTAAAATTAAGAATTATGGATTTAGAGAAGAGATCTCAGGAATGCAGATGTGCATCAAATCTTGGATTAAGCAATCTGCAGCACAATACAAACACAAACTTTCTATCAAATGAAACAGAACCTCATATTAATTCTGATACTTCATTGCCAGCCGCACCCACTGTGACCACCACAGTTTATAATAATAATACAGGGGAGGTTCAGCTTGTAATGAAGCATTTGAAACCAAAAGAACTAGATGCAATTCTTAAAGAAATAGAAATGGTTCCCTGCCATGATTTAAACAGATTTTTGAAATGGTTTTGTGACTTGCAGAATATCAGGGACATGTACAGTCTCAACCCATCTGACTTAGAAAAAGTTTTGCAACATTCTATAGGGAATAGTCTTTGGATGAGAATTAAACAGATCTGTATTCAGCCTCTGAAAACAAGAGACATATTGCTGGAATTATTATGCGTCTTGTATGGAGTGCGTTCTGATGTTGCGATTTATGGGAAGATCCACCAAATGCAGAGTGAATCTCCCTATGAATTGTCTCACAGGTTAGCAACTATTATGGAATTATTGGTTGGTAATAATCTTGCATTTGAGCGGGGAGGCTCCATACATATCAGTATGATTCTAGATGCTTTGCATGAAGATATCAAACAAAATATTTTATTAGTTACCCCGAATCCTCATGATTTAAAGGACGTATTGTTGAGGGCGGATCATTTATGGAGAAAGTCAAACGAGCAAGCTGTCAGAATTGATGTAGCCACATTGTTTAGGCAGAAAGATCAGAAGATAATATCTAATGATCACAACAAGAGAGGGAACTCTGCATCAAACATAAGTGATATTAATATGAAAAACAGAGCTGGCCGAAATCATAATAAGAAAAAGGCCTGGATACCATTTCCTCAGTTAAAACAGAAATATGACCACCTTAAAATTGAGTATGATAAGATGAAAATAGAATATTACACACTATTAGAACAGTTGAAAGGTCCAGATCTGTTTTTGAATGGAAATGACACTTCTATAGCAGTGGGGGTGAACTAGCTTTAAACTGTAGACTGTAAATAATACTTTGTTTAAGGACTTTGCTAATGAGTTTTGTCTGAGAGTTTTTGTCTTTCAGATACATGGCTGGAGATACTCGTTTGCATGTGAACAGCAGGAGTAATTGCTGGCTAGTGGGGGAGAAACACTGAATGGACAAATGGACAATATATCACTATACAAGTGAATATCTCTCAATATTCATACAAGCAATGGACTTTTTTTTTTGAACTTTCAAGTTTTTTTTTTTCTCATTATTTTTCATTTTCTTTTCAATGGACTTGCCCAATGCCCTATTTTTTCATTTTCTCCCTTTTCCCGATATATTTTGCTTTTTTATTTGTATTATGTTTTATTTCTTGAACTTAATCTTAAAATCAGAGCGAGGCATTTAAACCTAAAACAATTTTAAAACATCTGTACATATGACATAATGCATATTGATATCAATAGATTTGACATCTGAGGTGATGCTGCGCAATGGCTTAACATAGTATATAGTAAGTTGGGTGGCTTTCCTAAATTTATAAGAGGGGTGAGTGAAATTCATCACTCTAGTCGTGATTTGAAACATATTGAATCAGTTGTTTATAATATGCTGAAGGCTGTGACATATATGGATGAAAAAGACCTTTCTACCTTTTATAAAAAATACTGGCGAGAATTTCCACTGCCGCATTGTCTTAATAGAAGATCTGATAAACACTGATGTCAAGCTGATAATATCTAAACCATCGCATGGGGGAATATATATATATATATATATGTTGGCATACCATTCTGGTGGAATTATGGACTGGATGATACAAGTAACAGCTCTATTAAACGCAATAAGGTGTCAGCCTACAGCACATTACGAATGCAAATCGTTGCTGGCAATCAACAAATGACACAACAGGTCATCATTGCTCAAATAGGAACAGAGAATATTGAGGGTTTGATGTTAAAGGAACCAAGTATCCTGATTGGTGGATTAATAATTGAAGCTGTCAAGTTCAAGAAAACAGTTTGCAGCACAGAAATTTTACTGCCATATCCAAACCTTTTTTACCTTGAAAGGGACTGCTGGTACATTAATGGTTCTTCTTACTATCTTGCTGGTGTTTGTGCAAGGGCATCTTTAGGGATATGGACTTTGAGCCTGGAGATGAGAGAATCCTGGACTTATGTGGATTGGACCTCCCAAAAACACACCAAGCTTTACTTTCAGTGAGATGGTGAGAGATGTGATGAAGTCAGAATGAATGGTGACATCTGCTAGTTTTTTTGCACAATATTCAAGATCGTTATGTGATTTACTCAAGAAAGTGCAAGCTTTGAATTAAGGCCTAACAGCTATACGGATACGGGCCACTTATGTTTACCGAACCCTTTTCCAGTCATGGTCTAAAGTTATATTATCTAATAACTGTTTCATGGGGATATTTTAGAGGTTGGTGAAGAGAGATGTAACCAGTCTCAACTTAATATTTCATATGAGCCATTGTAAAGCACCCAGTACCTCAAACCATGATTGCGTTTGTTGTTTGAATTATGGATCGGTTCTAGTAGTTAGAACCGATCCAAGTGGGGGAATGTAGTAATATTAATATAGATGTGTTGGTATTTAAAATATTGTGTTATACAGTATGTATGGTATGGTATTTAGGCATTCGAGGTTACACATCAAAGGAAGTTTGCTGACCAAATCTTGTGGCCAAAGGATCAAAAGATACAGAGGACCCTTTGATGTGTAAATCTTATCTAAGACAACCTAGGTATGTGAGATGGCCTGGTACTTCCTGACATACATAAGGAAGTGTTTATTAATGGTAATTAGACATTCAATGGGAACATTTGGTTGACCCCCCTCCAGTATGATACCATTATATGAGAAAGACAGGCTGACATTCAGCTCATCTTGTCAGAGAGAAGGTACTCTCTGTATGAGTATGGGGGCGCTGGTAAAAATCTGACTGAAATAAACCGCGTAATTCAACTGGTTTATATTTAAAAAGCACAGCTTCTGCTGTTAAAAGGCTATACTTAGCGTTCTGGACGAATGATGGATCGTGAGACAGATTCGTGAATTATCGTGAATAAAAACCGTGTGTTTTAATATACACACTAAAAGAATTACAGGTACATTTACAGTACAGTAATAATATCTTCAAATAAGAGTTCAAAAATAATTGAACAGTCCTTAGAATGCTTGTTAAGATGGCCGCTTGCCAATGTGTGCAGAGAAAAGTCTGTGTGTGTCCTTCTTGATGGTAGATGGTGAGAAGAGAAGGCTGAAGTGAAGAAGGCTCACTTTCCTTAAATATCCTACAACTCTTTTGTTTGACTTTCGCGCTGAAAACTAACCACTCCTACAGGGAGTGATCTAGAATGAATCATGAATACAACATCTGGTTTCAATATTGATCAACTTCATCCTGAACAGTAGACTAATCAATCACTGATATTCTTCAAAGAAAGTGGCTTGGCTCTTAATTAAACATTCAACGTTCAGTAGATTACATTACAACAAGACATCTGGAATAAGAGTTCCATGCATGCTTTAAACATTTCAGACAAGTACAATTCTCTTTTCAACATAACATATAATATTTACAAAATCCATCAAACCTGTCAGGTTCTGGGGTTTCAAAACTCGAGTTCAAGGGATCACATCAGGAGATTATTAGCTCAAAAGATCTCATAGTCATTCGTTAAATAAGAGAATATATATATATGATTTAAAAACTCTATCCGGATAGAATTTTTAAATATTAGAATATAACATTCCCCTCTGAAATATGAATAATGATCATATTTTCCTAATCATACATACAAACATTCATGTCACACGCACTCTGACTTTGATCCAATAACTCCAAATGTATTGTCACCTGTAACCGAATTTGCAACTCCAGAACCCAATCTTCTCTTAAGCCTATTTTGCAACATATCATCACCTTTCTTGATTTCATTTCTGATTTGCTTATACAATTTTTTCATTCTAAACATTAAATATAATTGATATATAATGCATAACATAATAATAATAAAAATAATAACTATAGGGTGCGATAAAATATTTCCTGCTGCGGAGGTAATTGAAGTTTTTCCCCAAATAGAAATACTATTTTTGAATTGCCGCCACCAACTTAAGCCTGTTAACGTAGTCCATTGATGAACTATTTCTTGTAGATTCCCTTGCTCATGTTTGAACAATATTTCTGCATGCTTAAGTTCTTTAGCTAAAGCCATTATTAAACCTTGATCCTTTTGAATTACATTAACCCATTCCCTCCAAGGGAATTCATCTATCTGAGATATATTGTATAGTGATGAACTGACACTAATATTTCTCAATAATAAATTAGATAAATTTGATCTCAACCCATTAACATTTATGGCCACTAAATCTCCCTCTACACAATACAAACCCCGAGTTAGGTTCTCTGTGTTTGTACAAGAGGAAAATAAAGTGTTAACCCTTTCTGTATCTCTCATGATCTGAAAACAAACCTTCCTTTTATCTACAAGAGTGATTAATTCGGAAGAAGTTTCAACTTTCTCTATTCTTGCTGAACATAATGTATGATTATGATAACAAGAATGAAATATGCTTTTATTTTGATTAGGTAAACAAATAACTTTAGATTGAAATTGTAAACATGATGACAGATCTAATTGTTCTAATTCAAAATTATCCTTGTTAAACGCAAAATCTGTATACTGCAATTTATAATATAATAATTGAGTATCACTAATTGGTAATCCCAAAACAGTAATTGGAACCAAAATTTGTTCTCTCCCTGCTATTGGAATCATAGAAGAACTATAACATATTTCCTGTCTACATCCTATCCATTTATTTACCCATAAATCAGTATGATTTCTTGCATATGCATATTCTCTGGGCAAATTCTGTAAAATGCCAAAAGGGGTAACTCCACCTTGAAATGCCTGTGCAATTATTTTAAAATTAGTGGAATATTCTGTTTGAATTTCTAAACATGCCCTGGCAATATGAGAATGTTCTTCACTTGTCATTAAATTGAGAGTAATATTCTGAAGATGCAATATGGAGGGACCCATTACATTAGCTGTTTTAATAACCATGTCTTCTAATATCTGATTTAAATTTCTTTGGATCTTAAAACCTTTACTTCCCACTAAACCTGCTGACTCAAGATCAGACTTTAACGTGTTAATATCCATACTATTAGCTATGCCACTGATTATGCCTATTCCACCTAATGCACCTTCAATAATACCGCGTTTATTTCTGTTATTCCTACTATTAATTCCAAACCATCTTTCAATACCCAATTCCATATTAACCAAATGTTTTTGACATTGTGGAAACCTTGTAGAAATTTTCCATTCTGAAATATTAAAACTCCATAATAAAATGACAAACTTTCCCTCTCTCAATAGAGCTCTGGATTGTAAATGGTTAATCTGGAAGGGCTTGGCAAGAACACTGTTTTTACCAACACATGGAGTCTTCCTTGGAGACATAACAATTATACTTGCATTAGCACATTTCAATGGATAACCTTCTATCAATATGCAGCACTCATATATACCAGTATCATTTAAAGATACACCTGATTGATGATAAATAAATTTATCATTAATCCAATTCACACTACCAAAAACACCTTTATGAATCATATTAGTGGTACTGTGAAGAAAGCTACCCAAAAATTCACCATTCCTTTTCCAAGTTAACAATGAATTTTGAGGTAAATATATTTGAGTACTACACATCAAATTCAATCCATCTTCATCTTCAATGACTTTTAAAGATTGTGGAGACACTTTTATTTCTGGAACAATAATATCTACCACAGTAATTGTAATTTTGACTCGTAATTGAGTAGATTTTCTTATTACTCTAAAATCCCATTTTCTTACTATGTCTCCTCTTTCATCTCCAATTATATTTAGATGTTCTGGATCTAATATTTTAACAAAACATTGAAAAAGGTAATAATACTGATCTACTGGATAAGACATTTTTCCAGATTGTGACATGTCATTATTAACGTCTCCTGACCAAATTGTTGAATCATTACCTATTATAAATAATGACCAAAAAGCTCTTATCAGTATATTACATTCAAAAGTTTTGGTTACATTATTAAACTTATAAGATCCTTGCATTTTAACAAAATTTGTTTTCGACTCTATTTTGACTTCGATCTCCACCTCATTACTGTGAATGAAATATATTTCCATACAATGATCATATCCTTGCCCTACAGCTATATACCCAAATAAATCTTCAGCTGTATTAATATTGGCATATCTGAACCTATCCAATTTTTGATTTATAGCAATATCATGATTTTTATCGCTTGTGACTTCCGTATTAATATTAGAATCTGGTTTGCTGATATTTTCAGTAATATCATTGTCCACATCTCTTTTGTTTCTTAAAACTGTGATGTCCTTTTTTAGAAAATGTTCAATCCTGTTAACCTCTGCATGACTGGAACAGTTTGTGATATATTTTACCACTGACAAAAATGTCACTAGAGAGAAAATGAATCCTGTGATGATGATAATCAACTTTCTTTCTTTAAGATTTTTCTTCTCTTTTGTTGTCATCTTTCCTTTTTTGCTTAGATGTTCTACAATCATTCCTAAAGACAAGAAAAGCAGTATCATTTATCTCAGAATATAATTTTTTTATTTTGGATCATACAGTTTGCATTGATCAGTGTGCACCCAACTTTTTTGTTGTCTACGCGCATTTTTCACTGAATTGAGAGGTCTTTGAACTTGCACCATCACTCCTTGAACATCTAAGATGTCAAATGGACCTTCCCAATTACTTTGCCATGGTCCACTTTTCCTGAAAGTTTTTATCATAAGATGTCCTCCTTTCTCAAACTTAGAAGTATGAGGAGGGATCATTTTTTGCATACAGGTAGCTGCATATGGCAAAATATTGTTCAAATTGTCCTGTAACATCTGCAACCATTTTGTCTTCTCTATTGCCTCTCTCTGCGGCGTAGACAAAAAAGGTTCATTGGGAAACACGAGCGGCATTTTCCTCCCTGTCATTAATTCAAACGGAGAATACTTGGTTGCAGAAGATGCTGTGCCTCTGACACTCATCAAAACAAATGGTACAGCATCAACCCAAGTATTTCCTCTATCCAACAATATTTTAGCAATTCGAGATTTAATCGTACGATTCATCCTTTCCACAATCCCTGCAGATTGAGGATGATAAGGTACATGAAATCTCTGTTCTATGCCCAAGATTTTACACGTTGCTTGCATGATTTTGCCTGTAAAATGAGATCCTCTGTCACTGCTGAGATTTGCTGGTATTCCCCACACCGGAAAAACATGATTCACTAACATCCTAGCAGTTGTCAAAGCATCATCTTTGCGAACTGGTAGAATCTCAACCCACTTTGAAAAAACATCAACCAAAACTAAAGCAAATCTGAATCCATTTTTTCCTGATGGTAAAGGACCTATATAATCTATTTGTATGGTAGACCAAGGTCCATCTGCTGGAGGAATTCTTTGTAAAGGAGGTTTCTGACCCTTTGGTCTAGGATTCAATTGGGCACAAATCAAACAAGATTTGATTACACTGTCTGCTGTCTCTTCCATTTTGTCCCAATAGAACTTTTCTTTGAGAACATCTAGCAATTTTTCTTTACCAATGTGCCCTAAACTCTCATGATTGAATTTAGCGAATTCCACCTGAAGATGTTGAGGCATAACAGGACGCAAACACCCATCCGTTTCATGACATAAAACCTCGTTCTCACGAACCAAAGGAGGTTTTAAATCACCCATAAAAAAACTCAGAAGTGACTTATCCCTTCTTTGTTCTTCAACAAATGAGGGCATCTGTGTGTCTGTTTTCCTGACAACATTAACTGATATCAATTCAGGTTGAATCACCATTTCACCATGCAAAGCTGCTTCTTTTGCTAAAGTATCTGCCGTACGATTTCCTACAGTTAAAGCACTATTGTCTTTTTTATGGGAAGGAATCTTTACAATAGCATATGCAAGAGGATTCTCCTCTGCAAGGTCAAAAACTGACTCAAGTGTCTCTTTCTGTACAAGGGTCTTATTAGATGAATCTACAAAACCCCGACGTTTCCAAATAGGTAAATAATCTGTAAGAGAACGAACCACATATGAACTGTCACTATAGATTACCAATGGACTTCTTTTCTCTTCCTTGTCAATTGTCAGTACTGTTTTTACTGCTTCAAGTTCTGCTCTTTGAGCAGAGAAATGTCCTGGTAACTTGTGTTGTATGGCAAGCTCACGTTCTGGATACCAAATTGAATACCCACAATGATAATTGCCTGACACACAATATCTCGAGCCATCAACAAATACTGGTTCATCATTTTCCTCTGCTTCTCTCCGAAAAAGAGGGGATTGAGTCTCATGAATGTCACATAAGCATTCATGCTCTAATCCATTGTATTCCATCAACTGATCGTGTATTTGCAATTTAAGTTTAGATGCCCTCTCTAATAATTTTACTTTTCTTATCTCTGCATCTGTGGACGAACTGTCCAGAGCTAATGGTGAATCAGGTATATAGGATGCCGATGCTGAGGCTGATTTACCTTTAGCAGTACTATGTGTAATCACTGAAATATGTTTTGTTTTTGAAAGTGTACCATTCTGCACTTCTTCTAATTCATTTTCTAAATGCTCAATATAAGTACAAAAAGTTTGGCAATTTGAACAATTAGGCTCATTAGATACATTCGTATGTGTGTGCGTTTTTCCTGAAATTGCTACATCTTACTTTTTGTTTACTACACAAACAAAATGCGATTCTGGTACATCATAAACCATTGAATTAAAGACTGTAACAAGTTTCATAACATTTCTTAATTTTTTCTTTGTTTTAGACAAACAAAACCTTGAGCTATCAATATGTAAATTTGCTTCCAAACACTGTGCATACATTGAATTCCATAAAACAGTGTCAGAGATTTGTTTGTCTAATCCTTTAAACTCCAAGTTACTATCATTTGCTAGAACATCTACACATTCCATGGTTTACTCACCGAATAAGAATCTCTACGATAACTTCGGCACGAATCTTCCGGTCATTCACGGTGCATCGATCAAATTCTTGCTTAATCTTGCTTCTACTTCTAGGTTCGTTTTCACTCTTTCCAAAGTTTCTCTCAGTACTGACTTGTCCCCACTTCAAAAATTGAGGCAGTTGTAGAAAAACTGACGAAAATATGAGCGACTGGCGGCTGAGCCAATGAAATAAACCGCGTAATTCAACTGGTTTATATTTAAAAAGCACAGCTTCTGCTGTTAAAAGGCTATACTTAGCGTTCTGGACGAATGATGGATCGTGAGACAGATTCGTGAATTATCGTGAATAAAAACCGTGTGTTTTAATATACACACTAAAAGAATTACAGGTACATTTACAGTACAGTAATAATATCTTCAAATAAGAGTTCAAAAATAATTGAACAGTCCTTAGAATGCTTGTTAAGATGGCCGCTTGCCAATGTGTGCAGAGAAAAGTCTGTGTGTGTCCTTCTTGATGGTAGATGGTGAGAAGAGAAGGCTGAAGTGAAGAAGGCTCACTTTCCTTAAATATCCTACAACTCTTTTGTTTGACTTTCGCGCTGAAAACTAACCACTCCTACAGGGAGTGATCTAGAATGAATCATGAATACAACATCTGGTTTCAATATTGATCAACTTCATCCTGAACAGTAGACTAATCAATCACTGATATTCTTCAAAGAAAGTGGCTTGGCTCTTAATTAAACATTCAACGTTCAGTAGATTACATTACAACAAGACATCTGGAATAAGAGTTCCATGCATGCTTTAAACATTTCAGACAAGTACAATTCTCTTTTCAACATAACATATAATATTTACAAAATCCATCAAACCTGTCAGGTTCTGGGGTTTCAAAACTCGAGTTCAAGGGATCACATCAGGAGATTATTAGCTCAAAAGATCTCATAGTCATTCGTTAAATAAGAGAATATATATATATGATTTAAAAACTCTATCCGGATAGAATTTTTAAATATTAGAATATAACACTGACTGACTCTGCTGGATTTTTGTATCATCTGTGGACATTGGACTATTCTGTATTGTAGTTGTTGAAATAAATGCGTTCTCTGGAGGACCTGGTGTTTTGGCTGCGAGAACAATCTACTAACATCATACTAGACACTATACGATAGACAATACACGCTATAATATCTGAAGACTACACTTGGTTCCAAAAAAGGTATTGCACACACCTAGAGCAGCAGATTCCTCTTCTTTTGACCTGAAGTACTGACGGCCTATCTCATTTATTGAGACCCTAACAAGCCAGGAAAGTACAAATACCCCCCAAATGACACCTTTTGGAAAGTTGACATTCCAAGGTATTTAGTAACATGCATGGTGAGTTTTTTAAAGTTGTAATTTTTTCCCACAGTTCTTTACAAAATCAAGATTTTAATTTTTTCACAAAATTGCTATATTAACAGGTTATTTCTCACACACAGCATATGCATAGCACAAATTACACCCCAAAACACATTCTACTACTCCTCCTGAGTATGGCGATACCACATGTGTGAGACTTTTACACAGCCTGGCCACATACAGAGGCCCAACATGTAAGGAGCACCATCAGGCGTTCTAGGAGCATAAATTACACATCTTATTTCTTGACTACCACATGCACTTTTGAAGGCCCTGGAGCACCAGGATAATGAAAACGCCACAAAAATGAAAAACCCCATTTTGGAAAGAAAACATTCCAACGTATAATCTATAAAGGCATAATGAGTCTTTTGAACATGTCATTTTTTTAAAACACTTTTTTACACAAAGTTGTCCATTTATACAATATTTCTAACACATAGCATGTACATACCAAAAATGACATCCCAAAATAGATTCTCCTACTCCTCTCGAGTATAACAACACATATTTGAGACTTTTCCACAGTCTGGCCACATGGAGAGGCCCAACAAGCAGGGAGCACCATCGGGCCTTCTAGGGGCATACATTTCAAATCTAATTTGACTACCTGTTACACTTTTGTGAGGCACTGTAGTGGCATGGATGAGAACTGATGTGGCATGGATGAGTTCTGACGAGTATGGAGAGATGGATGGCTGAGCATGGATAATTACTGACGAGTATGGAGGGATGACTGAGCATGGATGAGTACTGCGAGTATGAAGAGATGGCTGAGCATAGATGGATGAGTGCTGGAATTGTCACAGAGCAGTGCTGTGGGCACTACAGATCCAGATCTGCATAATAGAAACAGTCCTCAAAATTAATTTCACAAAAAAAAACTCTGCACTGCAACAGTTAAATGCTTGTTACGTATAGTGGTGGCAGAATAAGAAATACTAACCTGATCCTGTGCGCAAACACTGGTGCAACCAGTTCCCTGCATCCTCATCTCGAATTTGCTACAGGCCACGGTTGTATACTCACCCCTACCATGTACAATGCAGGGTTAAAAGGCTTGCATTGTACAAGATGACTCCAAGAGATCACCCCGACTAAATGTTTTTGGGAGAAGAGGATAGCACTCTGCTGGAGCGAGGGGATAGGGTGAATAATGCAGCCCAGTGTTTGGCTGGCAAATGAACAGATTCAGAAACACTGTGCTGCTGTTGCTCAATGTGTCCACACTGGACCTCTATGCTGATCTAGCCAATGCTGTTCCCCTTCCATCCACCAGAAGGAGCTTGTGGGATATGAAGTACCAGAGAGACTGATGCAAGATCATGATGGATTGTGGGAAGTTTAGGGCCCGGTAAGGATTTGGCAGATGAGCTGAAGGACTACAGTTCCCAACGGTGGGACATAAAGGGGAGGAGCAGATATCGTTTTTCCCAGGCTAACAAAAGAAAAACTCACTCTTTCTGCAGGAAGACTGGGACAGTGTGCACCTTCTGTGCAGTGGAAGCGGAGGGATACTATCCCTAGGCTACTAACCTAGACTGTTGGGATCCAGCTGTGCAGAGAGGAGCCCTGTGCTAAGGATATTAACAGAGAAATTCCCTTGTTGCCAAACATCTTGAGTGGAGGTTGCTGTGCACCAAAGACTGATGAGCTGGCTGATTACACTAACTGTTATTTTGGAACAGTCTACCATTGCATGCAGAATCCTTAATGGGACATTATTTTAAGTGCACCAACACAAAGTTTGCGCCTCTACAAAATAGCAGGCAGCGTTTTTTTCTCCTGCATTACCTGTCAAATTCACCTGTAAGTAGTAGTGCCGACACTATACTGTCATCACCATATGGCACACCCTTTAAAAAAATATTATTGTCTAAGATACATTTACTTTAGTGCAATCATAGTAACGTTAGATGGTTGTACAGTCAGGTCCATAAATATTGGGACATTGACACAATTCTAATCTTTTTAACTCCAAACACTACCACAATAGATTTTAAATGAAACCAACACGATGTGCTTTAACTGCAGACTTTCAGCTTTAATTTCAGGGTATTAACATCCAAATCAGGTGAAAGGTGTAGGAACTACAACAGTTTGAATATGTGCCTCCCACTTTTTAAGGGACCAAAAGTAATGGGACAATTGGCTGCTCAGCTGTTCCATGGCCAGGTGTGTGTTTTTCCCTCATTATCCCATTTACAAGGAGCGGATAAAAGGTCCAGAGTTAATTTCAAGTGTGCTATTTGCATTTGGAATCTGTTGCTGTCAACTCTCAATATGAGATCCAAAAAGCTGTCACCATCAGTGAAGCGAGCCATCATTAGGGTGAAAAAACGAAAACAAACCCATCAGAGAGATAGCAAAAACATTAGGTGAGGCCAAACAACTGTTTGGAACATCCTTAAAATTAAAGAACGCACCGGTAAGCTCAGCAACACAAAAAGACCCGGAAGACTACGGAAAACTGTTGGATGACCGAAAAATGATTTTCCTGGTGAAGAAAACACCCTTCACAACAGTTGGCCAGATCAAGAACAATCTCCAGGAGGTAGGTGTATGTGTGTAAAAGTCAACAATCAAGAGAAGACTTCACCGAGTGAATACAGAGGGTTCACCACAAGATGTAAACCATTGGTGAGCTTTAAAATCAGGAAGGCCAGATTAGAGTTTGCCAAACAACATCTAAAAAAGCTTTCACAGTTCTGGAACATCATCCTATGGACAGATGAGACCAAGATCAACTTGTACCAGAGTGATGGGAAGAGAAGAGTAAGGAGAAGGAAAGGAACTGCTCATGATCCAAAGCATACCACCTCATCAGTGAAGCATGGTGGTGGTAGTGTCATGGCGTGGGCATGTATGGCTGCCAATGGAACTGGTTCTCTTGTATTTATTGATGATGTGACTGCTGACAAATACAGCAGGATGAATTCTGAAGTGTTTCGGGCAATATTATTATCTGCTCATATTCAGCCAAATGCTTCAGAACTCATTGGACGGCGCTTCACAGTGCAGATGGACAATGACCAGAAGCATACTGCGAAAGCAACCAAAGAGTTTTTTAAGGGAAAGAAGTGGAATGTTATGCAATGGCCAAGTCAATCACCTGACCTCAGTCCGATTGAGCATGCAGGTCACTTGCTGAAGACAAAACTGAAGGGAAAATACCCCAAGAACAAACAACAAGGAACTGAAGACAGTTGCAGTAGAGGCCTGGCAGAGCATCACCAGGGATGAAACCAGCGTCTGGTAATGTCTATGCGTTCCAGACTTCAGGCTGTAATTAACTGCAAGGGATTTGCAACCAAGTGTTAAAAAGTGAATGTTTGATTTATGATTGTTAATCTGTCCCATTACTTTTGGTCGCTTAAAAAGTGGGAGGCACATATAGTCTGCAGTTAAAGCACATCTTGTTCATGTCATTTCAAATCCATTGTGGTGGTGTATAGAGCCAAATGTGTCAATGTCCCAATATTTATGGACCCGACTGTAGATGACACAAAACAATCCTAATAGTAGATCTGTCTTGACCAGGCAAGTTGTAGACCGAGAACAGAATAAAATTTGAGGATAAAGTTTAACTGTGTGCGTTTTTGGCTGGGAACACTTGGAAGTTAGTCATCCCACCAGACACAGTTTTCATACTCAATACTTTGAGGACATCCACAATATAAGATCCAATAAGCACAGACTTACCATAGATGTAATCATTTCACATGAAATATAGTTCACAATGACTTTAATTTTACAAACTTAAAGGCCATTATAGATTCCAGGAACAAGCTATAATGATTTTTGCTGCAAAAGCATTAATGGAGTCAGTTTTTCCAATGATTTAGAAATTTCTGGTTAAAATGAAATGTCCAAGGTGACCTCTGTAAAATAATTTGAACAAAGTAAATAGTAAAACCCAACCCAATGCCTGCAAACTCCAGGACCAACCCTGTCCCACTTATTAACTAGACATGTGCAAATTGTTTAAGTTTCTAATTCGTTTTTAACAAAAATTCGGAAATTCGTTAATTACGAATTTTCGTATTTCCGAAATTTTTATTTCCGAGTTTTCAGACTTCCGAAAATGTTGAATTTTCGTATTTCTGAAATACGAATTTTTCTAATTTTCGGACTTCCCACATTTCAATTTTCAAAATTTCGAAAATTCAAAATATCGAAAATTCAAAATATCGATTTTTTTAAAAATTTTCAATTTTTCAATTCTTGTATTTCTGACTATTCGTATTTCCGAATAGAAAAATTGAAAAATTCGATAATTTCTAATTTTTTTAATTTTCGTATTTTCGAATTTTAGATTTTATCAAATTTTTCAAATTTAGAATTTTTCAAATTCCGGAAATACGAAAATTTTCACATTTCCAAATTTCGAAAATTCTAAATTTCGATTTTTTCAATTTTCGAATTTTTCAATTTTCGAATTTTTCGAATTCTAAATTACGAAAATTTAAAAACTCGAAAATGGAAAAATTCGAAAATTGGAAAAAAAATTAAATTCGAAAATGGAAAAAATTCAAAGATTTAAAATTTAAAAAAATACATTTTTTTTTCAATTTTCGAATTTTTCCATTTTCGAATTTTTCAATTCGGAAATACGAAAAAATACGAAAAAAGTTGAATTACGAATTTTCGTATTTACGATTTTATTTAATTTCGGAAATTCGAATTTTTCAATTTTCGTATTTCCGAACTGAAAAATTCGAAAATTGAAAAATTCGAAAATTGAAAAATTCGAAAATTGAAAAATTCGAAAATTGAAAAAAAAAATTTTTTTTTAAATTTTTGAATTTTTCCATTTTCGAATTTAATTTTTTTTCCAATTTTCGAATTTTTAAATTTTCGTAATTTAGAATCTTTCAATTGTCTGAATTTAGAATTTTTCAAATTCGGAAATACGAAAATTTTCGCATTTCCAAATTTCGAAAATTCTAAATTTCGATTTTTTCAATTTTCGAATTTTAAAAATGTTGAATTTACGATTTTTTCAATTTACGTATTTCCGATTTTATTTAATTTCGGAAATTCGAATTTTTCAATTTTCGTATTTCCGAATTGAAAAATTCGAAAATGGAAAAATGTGAAAATTGAAAAATTCGAAAATTGAAAAATTCGTTTCATTCGTTTTTTAATTTTCGTATTTTAGATTTTAGAAAATCCGAAATTTCGATTTTTTTTAAAATTTTAAATCTTCGATTTTTTCCATTTTCGAATTTTAATTTTTTAATTTTCGAATTTTTCCATTTTTTAAATTTTCGTAATTCGTTTTTCCCATTTTATTCGTTTTTTTTGCTTTTTTCGTAAATTCGGGAAATTCCGAAAAAGCAAAAAAACGAATTTTTCGGGAAAAAAACGAAATTTTTTAGAATTTTCAATTTTCGAAATCTCGAATATTGCAATTTTCGATATTTCGAATTTTCGAAAATTTGCAAAATTCGGAAAATTTGCAAAATTCGGAAAATTCACCATTTTTAAAAATGGTGAATTTTGCAAATTTTCCGAATTTTGCAAATTTTCCGAATTTTGCAAATTTTCCGAATTTTGCAAATTTTCCGAATTTTCCGAATTTTGCAAAAAAAAATTCCCGAAAAATTCGTTTTTTTGCTTTTTCGGAATTTCCCGAATTTACGAAAAAAGCAAAAAAAAAAAAAAAAAAAAAA
This sequence comes from Rana kukunoris, assembly GCA_029574335.1. NCBI lineage: Eukaryota > Metazoa > Chordata > Amphibia > Anura > Ranidae > Rana > Rana kukunoris. The sequence goes on along the minus strand of CM056060.1, from coordinate 106,219,320 downwards.
ACGAATAAAATGGGAAAAACGAATTTTTCGAATTTCCCGATTTACGAAAAGATAAAAAAAACAAATGAAACAAAAACGAAAAAAACGAATTTTTCGGAAAAAAAAAATTAAAAACGAAAACAAACGAAAAAAACATTTTTTTGGCAGTGCACATGTCTATTATTAACCTCCCCTCCATATGTACAGTAAAAACAAAAGTGTTTAAAATATCTTATTTCTATGACTGGTTACACAATATTTTACTGAATCTAGGTCTATATTGACTGGAGGCTGGAAAGAAGCATCCTACTCCATGGATGTAGTCATGCTTTGAAGTACTACAATTCCATGCTCCAACTCACTATAGCAGGAGTCTCCAAACTGTGGCTCGTGGGGCCAGATGCAACCCTTGGGTCACTATTCTGCCCATTGACACCAACAAAGGGGAATAATTCCTGCCATGAACAACAATGGGGCTCTATTTTTCTCTTTGACACTAACAATGGGGCACTATTCCTCCCCCTACTACTAAAAGATGGGGAGCCGTTTACTCCCACTGATGCCAGAAAAGTGTTCTAGTCCTGCTGGTCACAGTCCAGCTCCCCAAAAGTCTGGTGGACTGTAAACTGGATCTTTGTTTAGAAAGTTAGAGACCTCTGCACTATAGGAAGCAATGATGTAAGGGCATCAGCACTGCCAATGGACTACCAAGGGGCCGTAACCTGAATGGTTGCCTACCGCAAAGAGATGGAGAACAGTCCTACATCTATACTCAGACAAAAAAAGGGGGGGCAAACTCAAAGATGGACCACTGGATCCGTTTTCTGCAGTCATGCTATATCTCTGTTTATTGAAAGCTGCTACCTTAAAGCTAAAATTGAAGGTTGTATTTTCTTTTTAAATCAGCACCAGGGATGGTACTTAAATGAATTAGTACAGGTGGCTGCTGTGTGTCTTGAAATCTTTATCGCTCTTGCCCACAGCAGATGTAATCTTCCAGTACTGCAGGGGTTAGTACGGAGGGCCCCATCTGTCACTGCTACTTGTAAAAAGTATCTGGCATGTGTGTTGGAGGTTCCTGACCCCTTGTCTAACCTTTCCCCTCACTTTATCTAAAATATTCAAAAAAATAATTGCCTTTACATACACTTTAACATTTATAGGTAAAGTTGATCCAGGGATTATCTGATTGCCTCTCGTGATCAGGAAGACATTGTTTTTCCCTGCTGGAGCAAATTGGTTCACACTTTGCTGTTTTTTTTGCCTTCCTCCGGATCAACTGTTGGTATAGGATCATATGTTTTTTTTTTTTTTAGGATTTTTTTTCCCCCCTTCTGTTTGAACCAGGGCTTTTTTTCCAGGAGGTGAGCAGACCCTTAGGTGCCTGCTCACCACAATCACTTGTAAACACAGAAGTCTGGTTTTTGTGTTTACAAGTGACAGCTCTGCACTCTGTGTGTAACCCCCTGAACTCTACACTCTGTATGTAATGCAATTCTGGTATTTAATGCCCCTTTAGGACCCTTCTACTGTTTGTGAAATCTGAACGGGTCGTGGTTGAGTTCCTGCACCTATTTTCTGAGAAAGAAAGCTCTGGTTTGAACTAGACGGACCATTGTTGCAAACCTACCAGATTGAAGTTTACTGACACAACGCCCAAAATTTACTGGCATTTCCAAAAGTTACAAAATTACAGTATTTAGGCTACAAATACAATATGCAATTAGCAATATGATTAAAGGAGTTGTAAAGGAATTTTTTTTGCCTTAGTGTCTGCAAGGTAGACAGACAGAATAGTGTAATGATTCTGTTAACAAACGAGTAAATACCTATTAAATTCCTTCATCTATATCACCTCCGGAGTTCTAGTTTCTGTTCTCTCATTCACTTCCTGGTTTGCATCACTTGTTCATGTAAGAACTACATTTCCCAGTATGAACTGCGGCACGCCCAGTATTTCACACCTCCTTAAAGTCTCTAACACGGGGACGGGGTCATGTGACAGGTGGCCGCGCTTCCCCTATATAAGACATGTCAAAGCTCCGGCCGCATCATTCCGCTGGGCTGTGTCTAGAGGAGAGAGAAGGTCGGTGATGCTGCTCTGGTTGGATGGATTTCTCCTCGCTGGACCGGAGAGATCACCTGTCGCTGGATACAGACAACGTTGGAGCGGGGAGCCGGATCAAGAGTGGATTACCACCGCTGGATTATTATAATTTTTTTTATTAATAAAGGACTTTTTTCTACGGTGTCTGTTTTTTTTTTACAAGAATTTACACTTCCTTCGTGAAATGGTAGGGGTACAGTGTACCTCATTGCCAATTCACATAGGGGGGGACAGGATCTGGGGGTCCCCTTTGTTAAAGGGGTCTTCCAGATTCTGATAAGCCCCCCGCCCGCAGACCCCCCTAACCACCGGGCAAGGGTTGTGGGCATGAGGCCCTTGTCCCCTCCCCATCAACATGGGGACATCCTCCCTATGTTGAGGGCATGTGGCCTGATACGGTTTAGGAGAGGGGGGCGCACTCTGCCCCTCCCGCACTCTGTGGGACCCCCACACTTTTTTTTTTATGAATGAATCCTCTTTGAACAATTCATTATAGCCGCAAAGCCGGTTTTAAATTACTTTTTTTCCTTTCAGAAATGACACTTTGTGCAGTGCTATTACATAGCCGAACTCCGAACCCGAACTTTCAGCAAATTATTCGGGTTTGGGTTCGGGTCCAAAAAAAAACAAAATTCGGTACGAACTTTACAGTCGTCGTCAGATTTGGTCATTCCTACACTCTTGAAGGCTAGCAAGTCACCTTCTCACAAATTCTACCATTGCACATAGACTTTTTTGCATGGTGCGATATTAGAAAGTATCCTCTGAAGTATTTTGTGGTCTTGTCTGTCCTGTTTGAGACAATCGGCCTCTCATTTCCTACTCAAGGCATTTGCATGGGGCAACACATCTCTTCCCCTTCTGGGACTCCATGGAACCTCTACTTGGTTTTTATGGCCATTCAGAGGCCACCCTTCAAACTTAAGGATATTCCTTAATCTGAGCTTACCCACAAGGTGGAATAGAGACATAATAGTTAAATGACTCCTTTTAAAAATGATTCAAAATAGATAAAAATCAATCATATAATCAACCTACAGTTCTAGTTTGGTTTTTGCCGTTTCCTGTCTCTCACACCTCCTTGATTAGTGACCACAGAGAGAAAGCTTCCAGTACTGTGGTTATCAGGAAACAGACAACCAGGAAGTGTCCAGAACAGAGCAAGGATTACAGCAACATCAAAGCAAAAACGAACAATGAGGACATGACAACAGGAAGCTATTTAGCTAAAAAAATAATTCCTTTAGTGACCCTTTAAGTCTAGTACACAAGGGACATTTGGCCCGTGTGTATGGCAAACAGTCTGACAGAAGCCAGCCGTGCATGCTGGAAAACCAGTGGCCGGCCGGCAGCCAATGGCAGAGAGCGCTGACCAGAGTGTTCTGGCAGGGGGCGGCGCCATCCCCCCTTTCCGAACACAATAGCTCAGTGGGGGCTGTACTAACTTTGGATCGTCAGCGGAAAGGTCAGTTTCTTTTTTCGTTCAAAACAAAAAAAAAAAATGAATGGCGTGTACTAGGCTTAACCTAGTGTTACACAAGGACAAGTCTGTCCTGAAATCAAAGGCCTCCCCATCCTTATGTCCTGCATCATAAAATACCAAGGAAATTTCACTTCACGATATTAACCATTTTTGTATGCACCACGAGATTCCACCTCTCGGCTACAGCTTCTTTAGGCAACCAAATTGTCTCTTTACACTTCCAGAGGGTTCCTGCAGGGGGCTAACTGCTTCTCACTTCACCATTGTTAAGGGGATTGGAAGAGTCATCATTCAAGCCTATGGTCTAAAGCAGCCTTTGTATACATTTTTAACATGGAGAAACAACTTTTGGGTCTCAAGGAAATCTCCGGAAATGGAAATTTCCGGAAATGGAAAAATTCGGAAATGGAAAAATTCGGAAATGGAAAAATTCGGAAATGGAAAAATTTGAAAAATGTTCGTATTTCCGAAAAACTTGAAATTCCAGAAGTCCGAAAATTGAAAAGTTTGTAAATTCGAATTTTCGGAAATATGAAAATTCGTAAATTCAAAATTTTCGAAAGTCCGAAAATTCGGAAATAAAAAATTCGGAAATACGAAAATTCGTAATCAACGAATTTCTGAATTTGTTAAAAAACGAATTAGAAACAAAACAAATCGCACATGTCTATTAGCATATAGGAATAAATACAGGAATGTGGCATACAGCCAAGTGATACTCTATAAACATTTGCAGTAATCTAGATGAAACCAAACAAGTAATAACGGGCAGAAAAGAAAATTGTAGAAATCCCATTGGTGGTCTGAGGAAGACCTCCCTGACCTTGGTGGTGAGTGGTAAAGGTCCTCTTTAGATTGGTGGTCAATGGGAGGACCACTTATATATTGGTGATCATTGGCAAAGGAACCCCCCTTATACTGGTGGCCAGTAAAAGAACCACAATGCACTGTCAAACCTTTCTTAAAGGGGAGGTTCACCTAAAAATACATTTTTAACATTGCATTTATGAGCTTTATCACAATTAGAATCGGCTTTTTTTTTTTTTTAAATACATCCCGTACATACCGTTTTCCATATGTATTCTTACAGCGGCTTCCGGGTATGATGGTCGGGGTTGGGCGTTCCTAATTGATTGACAGGCATCTGACCGACGCATACTGCGCATCACGAGATGCCGAAAGAAGCCGAACGTCGGTGCGCAGGCGCCGTATAGAGCCGCACCGACGTTCGGTTTCTTTCGGCATCTCGTTACGCTCTGTATGCGTCCGTCGGATGCCTGTCAATCAATTAGGAACGCCCAGCCTCGACAATCATACCCGGAAGCGGCTGTGAGAATACATATGGAAAACGGTATGTACGCGACTTATTTTTTTTAAGAAAACTGCCGATTCTAATTGTGATAAAGCGCATACGGTAAATGCAATGTTAAAAATTTATTTTTAGGTGAACCTCCACTTTAAACTGTCTGTTACATTGGCCAATTGTTTTTTGTTGTCTTGTCCACCCCTCAAAGTTGGACTGCTTTTGGGTGCCTCATGGTTAAAGAATACCTTATGACTAAGTAAAAAGGATGTTTTACTTATTAGAAAAATATGTTTTCCTTTAACCACTTAACCCCCGGACCATATTGCTGCCCAAAGACCAGAGCACTTTTTGTGATTAGGCATGCGTCGCTTTAACTGACAATTGCGCAGTCGTGCGACGTGGCTCCCAAACAAAATTGGCGCCCTTTTTTTCCCACAAATAGAGCTTTCTTTTGGTGGTATTTGATCATCTCTGCGTTTTTTATTTTTATCGCTATAAACAAAAATAGAGCAACAATTTTGAAAAAAAAAAATCAATATTTTTTACATTTTACTATAATAAATATCCCCAAAAAATATATAAAAAAACTTTTTTTTTCTCAGTTTAGGCCGATACGTATTCTTCTACATATTTTTAGTTTAAAAAAAAAAACGCAATTAGCGTTTATTGATTGGTTTGCACAAAAGTTATAGTGTTCACAAAATAGGGGGTAGTTTTATGGCATTTTTATTAATATTTTTTTTTTTACTAGTAATGGCAGCGATCAGCGTTTTTTTCAGTACTGCGACATTATGGCGGACACTTCGGACACTTTTGACACATTTTTGAGACATTGGCATTTTTATAGCGATCAGTGCTATAAAAATGCATTGGATTACTATAAAAATGCCATTGGCAGTGAAGGGGTTAACACTAGGGGGCAGGGAAGGGGTTATGTTCCTGGGTGTGTTCTAACTGTATGAGGGGGTGGCCTCACTAGGGGAAATAACCGATCTTCTGTTCATACATTGTATCAGCATTTCCCCCGCAGACAGGACCGGGAGCTGTGTGTTTACACACATAGCTCCCGGTCCTCGCTCTAACGAGCGATCGCGTGTGCCCGGCGGCGATCGTACCCGCCGTGCGGGGCTCGGGGGCGAGCGGGGACGCGCACGCGCGCGCGCCCCCTAGTGGTCGCAAAATTAGCCAACGTAGAGCTACGGGCTCTCGCCCAGGAGAGCCGACCTGCCGCAGTAAAATGACGGTGGCTGGTCGGCAAGCAGTTAATTATATCACAAGCCACTAGGTTCCTCTGTAGCAAGCAAAAAGAAGATCATAAAGAAAAAAGGGATTTTTAATAACAGCTTACCTGTAAAATCCTTTTCTTGGAGTACATCACGGGACACAGAGCGCATAGTCATTACATATGGGTTATATGGGTACCTTCAGGTGTGGACACTGGTGTAATCAACTTCACAGGAAGTTCCTCCCTATATAACCCCCTCCCACTGAGAGTGCTCTAGTTTTGTAGCAAGCAATTTCTCTGAGGTTACACAATGTTCCCCAAAAAGAGGGGTGGGAGCTCTGTGTCCCGTGATGTACTCCAAGAAAAGGATTTTACAGGTAAGCTGTTATTAAAAATCCCTTTTTCTTGATCGTACATCACGGGACACAGAGCGCATAGTCATTACATATGGGATGTCCCAAAGCAATGCTCCATGAAGGGAGGGAGACCGTAAGGCCAAAAATAGCCAAACAGAAAATATATCAGGAGGTAAAATAGCTCCACCAACAGAAAAACAAGGGGGCGTGAACCGGGCCAGAGGATTCTATACTGCTGCCCGTAGGACCGCCTGCCCAAATGCTGCGTCCGCAGCCTTTGTGACGTCCAACTTATAAAATTTAGTAAACGTATGTACGGAAGACCAGGTTGCCGCCTTGCAAACCTGTGCCATAGAGATCTGATGGTGTGCCGCCCAAGAGGCACTCATGGCCCTCGTAGAATGGGCCTTAACTGATAAGGGCGGTGGAACGCGCTTCAGACCATAGGCCTGAAAAATCAGCTGCTTAATCCACCTAGCCAAGGAAGACTTGGCAGCCGGCTGACCCTTCTTGGGGCCATCCGGAAGAACGAAAAGCACATCTGTTTTCCGAATCTTTTCTGTAGCCTTGAGATAAACCCTCATGGCTCGGACCACATCCAAAGTATGAAGCAATCTTTCCTCTCTGGACTGGGGAGTAGGAAAGAAGGATGGTAGGACTAGGTCCTGATTCAAGTGAAAACTGGATATGACCTTAGGAAGGAAAGAAGGCTGAGGCCGCAGAACCACTCTGTCCTTATGCAGAATCAGGTACGGTTCCCTGCAAGACAAGGCTGCCAGCTCGGAGACCCTTCTGGCCGAAGCCATAGCCACCAAGAAAACCAACATTCGGGTTAGCAGCACAAGAGGGATTTCTGTCAGAGGTTCAAACGGCTGCTTTTGTAAAGCTGACAAGACCAGATTTAAATTCCAGGGGCAGAGGGGAGCTCTAATAGGGGGATTTACATGCAAGACCCCCTGCAAAAAGGTTTTCACAAGCGAATGTGTGGCCAAAGGCCTTTGAAACCATATCGATAAGGCAGACACCTGCCCCTTTAGAGTACTAAGAGCTAACCCCTTGTCAACGCCAACCTGGAGGAATCGCAAGATCCTGTCAATAAAAAACTTGCGAGGATGCCCTCCTTGAGACTCGCACCACTCCACATAGGTTCTCCAGACTCTGTAATAGATATTTCTAGAGACTGGCTTTCTAGCTTGAATTAACGTAGATATGACTTGGGCAGAGAGGCCTCTGCCCTTAAGAATTAGAGATTCAGCCGCCAAGCCATCAAATTTAGCTGCTGTGAAGCAGGGTGGTAGATCGGGCCCTGAGACAGCAGATCTGGGCGCAGGGGGAGTGGCCACGGTGCCCTTACTGACATCCTCACGATGAGTGCGTACCAAGCCCTTCTGGGCCAGGCTGGGGCCACCAGGATCACCGGCCTGCGCTCCACCCTGATCCTTCGTAGAAGGCGGGGAATCATCTGTAGTGGAGGGAACGCATACAGGAGAGAAAACTGGTGCCAGGGGCAAACCAACGCATCGGTCCCGTAGGCCGAGGGGTCCCTGGCTCGGGATACGAATTTGTCCAATTTCTTGTTGAATCTTGTTGCCATGATGTCTACATCGGGAACTCCGAATCTTTGGCAAATCTCTTGGAATACCTGGGGGTGAAGAGACCACTCTCCCGGGAGTAACTGTTGACGACTCAAAAAATCTGCTTGAGAATTGTCTATCCCTGGGATGAACACTGCTGAGATGCAGGGTACATGGGCTTCGGCCCATGAAAAAATCAGGTTTACTTCCCTTTGAGCCGCCAGGCTCCTTGTGCCCCCCTGGTGGTTTATGTATGCCACCGCCGTGGCATTGTCGGACTGTATCCTTACTGGCAGACCCTGCAGGGGAAGAGTCCAGGCGACCAGGGCCAACCGAGCAGCTCTGATCTCTAGGACATTGATGGGAAGCAGACTTTCTGCCTCTGACCACTGTCCCTGCTGGGTCCGTTTTCCTAAGATTGCCCCCCAACCTGTTAGGCTGGCATCTGTGGTTACTATTTTCCACGAGATGGGGCAAAAGGTTTTCCCTTTTGATAATTTTTGAGGGATCAGCCACCAGTACAGGCTGTGCCTGACTCCTGGGGAAAGAACTAATGGACGGTCTAATGCCTGTATGGACTTGTTCCATGCAGAGAGAATAGCTGCTTGCAGAATTCTGGTATGGATCTGGGCATAGGGCGCTGCTTCGAAGGCGGCCACCATCTTTCCCAGCAGTCGCATGCATAGGCGAATAGTCGGCTTCTTTTTGCCTAAGACTATTTGAATCGTTTGAATCAACGACCTGATCTTCTTTTGAGGTAAAAATACCCTCTGGCATTCTGTATCTAACCGAAAGCCTAGATATTCCAACTGTCTTGTGGGTTGTAACCTTGATTTTTCTTGGTTCACAATCCACCCGAACTCTTCTAGATGCCGCACTGTGCGGACTACTGCATGATTGAGGTTGGAAGCTGAACTGTCGATAACCAGGAGATCGTCCAGGTATGCTAGGACCAAGATGCCTTCTGTCCTTAGGACGGCTAGCACCGGGGCTAACACCTTTGTGAATACCCGTGGAGCTGTTGCCAACCCGAAGAGGGCTACGAACTGGTAATGACTTTGGTTTATCGTAAAACGAAGAAACTTGTGATGTGCTGGGTAAATCGGCACATGCAGATATGCATCCTTTATGTCTATAGATGCTAGGAAGTCGCCCTGATGCAGGCTGGCTGTCACTGAACGTATGGAGTCCATACGAAAGGTCTGAATCCTTAGAAAGCGATTTAGGCGTTTGAGGTCTAATATAGGCCTGACGTCGCCATTGGGTTTTGGTATAACAAAAAGGTTGGAGTAGAATCCCAGACCCTTTTCTTGGGTTGGTACTTCTACAATTACTCCTTGGAGCAATAGGCGATCCAACGCCTTTACGAGAGAGGCCCTCTTTAACGGGTCGCTTGGAAGACTTGACCCCTGAAAATGAGGAGGGGGGATTTCTCGAAACTCTAGTTTGTAGCCTGAGGCTACTACGGACCGAACCCAAGCGTCGGGAATTCTGGCCTTCCAGACTTCGGAGAAAAACTGAAGCCTCCCCCCCACCCAAGAGAGTGGGGGCGCCCCTTCATGAATCTGACTTGATGACTGGTTTAGCCGGCTTGCGAGACCAGGGCCTCTTGTTTGCCGCGGCTTGTCCCTGTGGGCGACTATTAACTGCTGAACGCCCGGGAGGCCGTCGATACTGACGAGAAGTCGAAGGGGCCGAGCCTACAATGGCCCGTCGTTTAAACGTGGGCCCACGCGGTCTTTTCTTGACTGGTAAGGAAGTACTTTTTCCACTTGATATGGTGTGGATATATTTATCTAGGTCTTCCCCGAATAGTCTTCCCCCATGAAAGGGAAACCCTGCTAAAAGCTTTTTGCAGGGTGCCTCTGCTGACCAGTTCTTTAGCCACAAAAGCCGACGCATGTGAACCATCAGTAGAGATGAACGAGATGCCTGTTGGATGGAGTCCTTAATAGCATCTATTGCAAAGCAGAGAGCCCTAGGGAATTCTGCTAATTCATGAGTATGCTGAGCCGGCATGTCCTTTAATATATGTTTTGCCTGATCCTTCAAGGCCTGACAAACACCAATGGCTGCTACTGCTGGCTGAACCATGGCACCTACTGAGGTGAAAGCTGCTTTCAGTAGGGTCTCGAATTTCTTGTCGACCGGATCCTTGAACATATGGACATTTTCAACCGGACAAGTCAGGGATTTATTCACGCAGGAAATGGCTGCGTCCACTGTAGGGAGAGCCCATTTCTTCACATATTCCTCTTCCATAGGGTAGAGAATAGAGAATCTTTTAGGAGGGACAAAGATTCTATCAGGTCGAGCCCAATCCTGGTAAATCACGTTCCGCAGAAGGGGGTGCATTGGAAAAGATGCACAAGTTAATGGAGCCTTTAAAGAACCCAATGAGGATACCTCCGGGGCTACTAGTTCTGGCACTGGAAGTTTAAAGGCAGTGCGAACCATATCTGTCAAAGACTGGATCCACAGGCCCTCCGCTTGAGAGGCCGAAAAATATTCATCTATAGTGGAATTTTCCCTGTCTGAACCGTCGGGACTTGGGTCTGCCTGATCCCCTTGTGGGTCCCGTTCCTCTGAAGAGGAGACTTCCGCATCTGAAAACCCCACACTGGGTGAGGGGGATCTAGCCCGCTTGCTACTTGGGCAAGGACGGGAAAACAACGCAGTTAACCTTTTCTCTAGCCCACACATGGTGGCTGCTAGCATTTCTTCCGTCACGTAAACGGGAATGGGTGGATCGGGGGCCGCCTCTGCCCCCAGCACCCCCAATGGCTCTTGTACTATGCCACTCGGTGTCCTGACTGGCGAGGGTGGGGCCGTAGAAGCCTGGCCCAAATCCTCTGACCCCGATGGAGACCCCTTTTGCTTTTTGGCACCTTTAGCAGCCTTGGCTGGTCCAGATCCCTTTGGAGCCATTGTACAACCTTGGGTCACCCCTATAGCCAACACCTGACTGTTGCAGCTAGGAGTAACCAATATGAGGGCAGGTATGAGGAAAAATGAAAAAACTAATTTCTCTTTCTTTTTTTTTCTTTTTTTTTTTTCAAAAAAAAATTTTCTTTTTTTTTTTTTTTACCCGCCTGGGAGGTGGCAATACTGAGGAAACCTGTGAGTATTGACACACCAATGCCCGTTAGCCGGAGTCCAAGGTAGACTCAGATACTGCTGGATCTAAGGCTGAGTCCCTTTAAGCAAAAAACTTCCTTTTTTTTTTTTTTCTGGTCAATAGTGGACCTAAGTCCTAGACCTGAAGATCCACAAAACCGCCACTAGGTGTCCCTGTGTGGCCAAAAGACCCAGCTGCACGCTCTGTATCCTTTCTTCCTCTGCCTCCAGGAGGAAAGACCAGCCCGAGAGAAGTTTTCCCTTTATACAGACCCCGACGCTGCTGGCCCGCCCCCCCGACGCACGCCGACGCTCTAAAAGGCGGCACGCGCGCGCGTATGCGCGCGCACAATCGCGCGCACGATCGCGCGCACCACGCTGAAACCACATGGAGGAAGCAGAGCAGAGGAACAACATGGACCAGCGTTATGCAGCACCAACAGACACCAGGTAAGCACTAATCTTATTGTAGTGCACACACAGCGAGGAAGCTGTCCCCTTGGGCTTCCTAAGAAACAGGAGTTTTTTACCAGCAATTTCCTCTTTAAAACATGTGGGGTTGCAGTATCAGTGTTAACAGGCAGACCTGGGGTGAGTAGCAAATATATAACTTACACAAGTATACATATATCTACATATTATCTGGGTAAACATTAGAATCCCATCCTGCCTCAACAGACATAGTGGAGATAGTGGCTGATGCACCAGCATACTGTTAGCCAACCCAGAACCCCCAGGGGGATACCTACTGTCGAACCAAGTCCCGCAGGTTCCCTCTTACCTGCTCCACGCCGCAGGGTATTGCAAAATGCAAGAGGCCCAACCTTCCCCCATCTCCGTGGGTATTGTCTTGGACCTTCAGGGACCGGGGTCCTGTGTTAAGGAACCCACACCCCTGGACCTATATAGCATCCTGGCATCAGTAGCGTTTAGTTCTTGGAAGAGACTAAGGCACTGGAGCCCAGAATCCAGCCCTCCAAGGAGAGGCATTATAGGCAAAACCCCACTCCAGCAGGGCCCGGGTACCGTACATCTTGGCTCTGAAGCACTTCGGACGGATCCGGCTAGCTATCCTGGGTCCCGAGACCTCCGAGGGACAGCTAGACGTGACCAACACCTAAGACACTGGCGAAAAAACTAGAGCACTCTCAGTGGGAGGGGGTTATATAGGGAGGAACTTCCTGTGAAGTTGATTACACCAGTGTCCACACCTGAAGGTACCCATATAACCCATATGTAATGACTATGCGCTCTGTGTCCCGTGATGTACGATCAAGAAAAACTGATGATAGCTAGGCATCATATCTATTCCTTCCTGTAAATCATTTGCTCTGCATTCATTAAAAGACATGGTACTCTTCCCTCGTGTTGAGGCGTCTGTGTGACCAATTGTTCTCTATATACCGCTTTGTGGCCAATTGAGCTGCCTGTAGTAGACCAGGGTTCGAGTTTGATTTTGGGCCTAGTGTTCCACTCCTGAAGGTGGCACTATAACCAAACTATCAAGCTCTAAAGAGCTCCACTGATGACACCCAGGAGACTGTGCCACTAGTAATCTTGGTGCTGACAATTTTCCAAACTGTCTCTGGCTCAGTGGCGCCGCTATGGGGATGAGGACTGCACCAGAGTGACACCGGCCAAAGGGGTGACGCTACACCACACACTAGGCCCAAAATCAAACTCGAACCCTGTTCTACTACAGGCAACTCAATAGGCCACAAAGCGGTATACAGAGAACAATTGGTCACACAGACGCCTCAACACGAGTGAAGGGATACCATGTCTTTTAATGAATGCAGAGGGGTGCGACAGTGACACCATATTTTACCACACTAGGTGAAACCAGTCATATTCTGCCCAGACCAGTTTTCAGTGCTGTTGCACTTTGACAATTGCGCGGTAATACAAAACTGTACCCAAGCAACATTTTTATATTTTTTTCACACAACTCTTTTGGTGGCATTTAACAGCTTCAGCCCCGGAAGATTTTACCCCCTTGTTGACCAGAGCACTTGTTACAATTTGGCACTGCGTCTGTTTAACGGTCGTGCAACGCTGTACCAAAACAAAATAGACGTCCACTTTTCCCCACAAATAGAGCTTTCTTTTGGTGGTATTTGATCACCTCTGTGGTTTTTATTTCTTGTGCTATAAACAAAAACAAAAAAAGACCAATTTTGAAAAAAACAAACAATATTTTTTACCTTTTTCTATAATATCCCCAAATATGTTTTTTTTTTTTTTTTTTAAAAAAAACACATTTCTTCCTCAGTTTGGGCCAATATATTCTACATATTTTTGGTAAAAAAAAAAAAATTGAAACAAGCGTATATATATTGGTTTGCACACAAGTTATAGTGCCTACAAAACTATGGGAAAGATTTATGGTATGTTTATGGTTTTTTTTTTTTTTTTACTAGTAATGGCAGTGATCTGTGATTTTTAGTGATACTGCGGCTTTGCAGTGAACATATTTTGACACAATGACACATTTTTGGGACTAGTGACATTTATACGGCGATTAGATCTAAAAAATAGTCACCGATTACTGTATAAATGTCACTGACATGTAAGGGGTTAACACTAGGTGTTGCGCGGTCATGTAATGTTGTACCCAAACTAAATTTATACGATTTCTTACCACCAAAAGAAATCTTTGTTCGATTTGATCACCACTTGTTTTTTAAATTTTTGCGATATAGAACGAAAAAAAAGGATTTTTAATAAACAGCTTACCTGTAAAATCCTTTTCTTGAAGTACATCACGGGACACAGAGCGCATAGCCATTACACTTGGGTTATATGGGTACCTTCAGGTGATGGACACTGGTGTAATCAATTTCACAGGAAGTTTCCTCCCTATATAACCCCCTCCCACTGGGAGTGCTTCAGTTTTGTAGCAAGCAATTCCTCCGAGGTTACACAATGTTCCCCAAAAGAGGGGTGGGAGCTCTGTGTCCCGTGATGTACTTCAAGAAAAGGATTTTACAGGTAAGCTGTTTATTAAAAATCCTTTTTTCTTTATCGTACATCACGGGACACAGAGCGCATAGCCATTACACTTGGGATGTCCTAAAGCAATGCTCTATGAAGGGAGGGAGACCGTAAGGCCAAGAATAGCCAAACAAAAAATTATCAGGAAGTAAAGTAATTCCACCAACAGAAAAAAGGGGGCGTGACCCGGACCAGAGGATTCTATACTGCTGCCCGTAGGACCGCCTGCCCAAATGCTGCGTCCGTACCCTTTGCAACGTCCAACTTATAAAATTTAGTAAACGTATGTACGGAAGACCAGCTTGCCGCCTTGCAAACCTGTGCCATAGAGCTCTGATGGTGTGCCGCCCAGGAGGCACTCATGGCCCTCGTAGAATGGGCTCTAACTGATAAGGGAGGTGGAACGCGCTTCAGACCATAGGCCTGAAAAATCAGCTGCTTAATCCACCTAGCCAAGGAAGACTTGGCAGCCGGCTGACCCTTCTTGGGGCCATCCGGAAGAACAAAAAGCACATCTGTTTTCCAAATCTTCTCTGTAGCCTTGAGATAGACCCTCATGGCTCGAACCACGTCCAAAGTATGAAGCAGTCTTTCCTCTCTGGACTGGGGAGTAGGAAAGAAGGATGGTAGGACTAGGTCCTGATTCAAGTGAAAACTGGATATGACCTTAGGAAGGAAAGAAGGTTGAGGCCACAGAACCACTCTGTCCTTATGCAGAATAAGGTATGGCTCCCTGCATGACAAGGCTATCAGCTCGGAAACCCTTCTGGCCGAAGCCATAGCCACCAAGAAAACCAACTTTCGGGTTAGTAGCACAAGAGGGATTTCTGTCAGAGGTTCAAACGGCTGCCTTTGTAAAGCTGACAAGACCAGATTTAAATTCCAGGGGCAGAGGGGAGCTCTAATAGGGGGATTCACATGCAAGACCCCCTGCAAGAAGGTTTTCATAAGCGAATGGGTGGCCAAGGGTCTTTGAAACCATATCGATAAAGCCGACACCTGCCCCTTTAGAGTACTAAGAGCCAACCCTTTGTCAACGCCAACCTGGATGCCATTTTTGAGACTCGCACCACTCCACATAGGTTCTCCAGACTCTGTAATAAATATTTCTAGAGACCGGTTTCCTAGCCTGAATCAACGTAGATATGACCTGAGCTGAGAGGCCTCTGCCCTTAAGAATTAGGGATTCAGCCGCCAAGCCGTCAAATTTAGCTGCTGTGAAGCAGGGTGGCAGATTGGGCCCTGAGACAGCAGATCTGGGCGCAGGGGGAGCGGCCACGGCGCCCCGACTGACATCCTCACGATGAGTGCGTACCAAGCCCTCCTGGGCCAGGCTGGGGCCACCAGGATCACAGGCCTGCGCTCCACCCTGATCCTCCGTAGAAGGCGGGGAATCATCTGCAGTGGAAGGAACGCATACAGGAGAGAAAACTGGTGCCAGGGGCAAACCAACGCATCGGTCCCGTAGGCCGAGGGATCCCTGGCTCGGGATATGAATTTGTCCAACTTTTTGTTGGATCTCGTTGCCATAATGTCCACATCTGGAACTCTGAATCTTTGGCAAATCTCTTGGAATACCTGGGGGTGAAGACACCACTCCCCCGGGAGCAACTGTTGACGACTCAAAAAATCTGCTTGAGAATTGTCTATCCCTGGGATGAATACCGCCGAGATGCAGGGTACATGGGCTTCGGCCCATGAGAAAATCAGGTTTACTTCCCTTTGGGCTGCTAGGCTCCTCGTGCCCCCCTGGTGGTTTATGTATGCCACCGCAGTGGCATTGTCGGACTGTATCCTTACTGGCAGACCCTGAAGGGGGAGAGTCCAGGCGATCAGGGCCAGCCGAGCAGCTCTGATCTCTAGGATATTGATGGGAAGCAGTTTTTCTGCCACCGACCACTGCCCTTGCTGGGTCTGTCCTTCTAGAACTGCCCCCCAACCTGACAGGCTGGCATCCGTGGCTACTATCTTCCACGTGATGGGGCAAAAGGATTTCCCCTTTGACAAATTTTGAGGGACCAGCCACCAGAACAGGCTGCGCCGGACTCCTGGGGAGAGCACTAACGGACGATCTAACGCCTGAATGGACTTGTTCCAAGCAGAGAGAATGGCTGCCTGGAGATATCTGGTATGGATCTGGGCGTAGGGCACTGCCTCGAAGGCGGCCACCATCTTCCCCAGCAGTTGCATACATAGGCGAATAGTCGGCCTCTTCTTGCCTAAGATTACTTGAACTGCTTGAGTTATTGATCTGACCTTTGCTTGAGGTAAAAATATCCTCTGGCAGTCTGTATCTAGCCGAAGGCCTAGATATTCCAACTGCTTTGTAGGTTTCAATATCGATTTTTCTTGGTTCACAATCCACCCGAACTCCTCTAGATGCCGAACTGTGCGAACTACTGCATGACTGAGGCTGGAAGCTGAGCTGTCGATAATCAGAAGATCGTCCAGGTATGCCAGGACCAAAATGCCTTCTGTCCTTAGGACGGCTAGCACCGGGGGCTAACACCTTTGTGAATACCCGCGGAGCTGTTGCCAACCCGAAAGGGAGGGCTACGAACTGGTAATGACGGTGATCTATCATAAAACGAAGAAACTTGTGATGTGCCGGGTAGATCGGCACGTGCAGATACGCATCCTTTATGTCTATAGATGCTAGAAAGTCGTCTTGATGTAGGCTGGCTGCCACCGAACGTATGGACTCCATACGAAAAGTCTGAATCTTTAGAAAGCGATTTAGGCGTTTGAGGTCTAAGATAGGCCTGACGTCGCCATTGGGCTTTGGTATTATGAAAAGGTTGGAGTAGAATCCCAGACCCCATTCCTGGGTTGGTACTTCTACAATTACTCCTTGGAGCAAGAGACGATCCAATGCTTTTACAAGAGAGGCCCTCTTTAATGGGTCGCTTGGAAGACTTGACCCCTGAAAATGAGGAGGGGGGACTTCCCGAAACTCTAGCTTGTAGCCCGTGGCTACCACGGACAGTACCCAAGAGTCGGGAATTCTGGCCTCCCACACTTCGGAGAAAAACCGAAGCCTTCCCCCCACCCAAGAGAGTGGGGGCGCCTCTTCATGAATCTGACTTGATGACTGGTTTAACCGGCTTGCGAGACCATGGCCTCTTGCCTGCCGTGGCTTGTCCTTGTGGGCGGCTATTAAATGCTGAACGCCCGGGAGGCCGTCGATACTGACCGGAAGTTGAAGGGGCCGAGCCTGCGAAGGCCTGTCGCTTAAACGCGGGCCCACGCGATCTTTTCTTGACAGGCAAGAAAGAACTTTTACCACTTGATATGGTCTGGATATATTTATCTAGGTCTTCACCGAATAGTCTCCCACCATGAAAGGGAAACCCTGCTAAAAGCCTTTTGCAGGGTGCCTCTGCTGACCAGTTCCTCAGCCACAAAAGGCGACGCATATGAACCAACAGCAGAGATAAACGGGACGCCTGTTGAATGGAGTCCTTAATAGCATCTACTGCAAACCAGAGAGCCCTTGGGAGGTCAGCCAATTCACGAGCTTGCTGAGCCGGTATGTCCCTTAATATCTGTTTAGTCTGATCCTTTAAAGCCTGACAAACGCCAATGGCTGCCACCGCTGGCTGAACCACGGCACCTACTGTGGTAAAAGAAGCCTTCAGTAGGGTCTCCAATTTTTTGTCGACTGGAACTTTAAACATCTGGACATTTTCAACCGGACAGGTCAGGGATTTATTTACGCAGGAAACGGCTGCGTCCACGGTAGGGAGTGCCCATTTCTTTGCAAATTCCTCTTCCATAGGATAGAGAATAGCGAACCTTTTAGGAGGGATAAAAATCAGGTCAAGCCCAATCCTGAAAAATCACGCTCTCCAGAAGGGGGTGAACCGGAAAAGACGCACCACTCAACGGTGCCTTCAAGGAACCTAAAGAGGATACCGCGGGGGCTAATTGTTCTGACACTGGAAGTTTAAAAGCAGTGCGAACCATATCTGTCAGAGACTGGATCCACAGGCTCTCCGCTTGAGAAGCCGAAAAAATTTCATCTACAGTGGAACCCTCAATGTCTGAACCGTCGGGACTCGGGTCCGGTGGTTCCCCTGTGAGTCCAATTCCTCCGAAGAGAGGACCTCTGCATCTGAAAACACCAATCTAGGTGACGGGGATCTCGCCCGCTTGCCACCTGGCAAAGAGCGGGCAATTAAAGCAGTTAACCTTTCCTCTAGCCCACCCAGGGTGGTCGCTAGCATTTCTTCCGTAACGTAAACGGGAATGGGTTGTTTGGGGGCCGCCTCTGCCCCTAGCACCCTCAATGGCTCCTGCAACATGCTGTTCGGTGGTCTATCTGGTGAGGGTGGGACCGCTAGAGCCTGGCCCAAATCCTCTGACCCCAATGGAGACCCCTTTAGTTTTTTGGTACCTTTTGCAGCCTTAGCTGGTCCTGATCCCTTGAGAGCCATTGCACAACCTTGAGACACCCCTAAAGCCAACACCTAACTGTTGTAGCTAGAAGTGAACCATTAATAAGAACAGGCTATGGTAAAAAATTTCCAAACTTTCATACGCCCGAGAAGGCGGCAATACCGAGGAAGTCCTGTGAGTATTGCCACACCAATGCCCGTTAGCTGGAGCCCAAGGTTGCACCGACTCAGATACTGCCAGATCTAAGGCTGAGTCCCTTTAAGAAAAAAAACCTTTTTTTTTTTTTCTGGTCAGTATGGAGCCAAGTCCAGACCTGAAGATCCACAAACCCCCACTGGGTGTCACTGTATAGCCAGAAATGGCTCAGCTGCGCGCTCTGTGTCCTCAGCCTCCTCTGCTTTCAGGAGGGAATGACCAGCCAGGAAATGCTTTGCTGCTTTAACTGAGACCTGACGCTGCTGGCCCGCCCCCCCCACGCACGCTGACGCTGTAAAAGGCGGCGCACACGCGCGCACGCCCCCCCCACGCTGAAACCCAACATGGAGGAAGCAGAAAGCAGAGGAGAAGCCTGGACCAGCGCTAGCAACCCAACAGACACCAGGCAAGACACTAATCTTATTGTAGTGCACACATAGAGGAAGCTGTCCCCATAGGCTTCCTAAGAAACAGGAGTTTTGCCAGCATTTCCTCCTTATAGCACGTGGGGCTGCAGTATCATGCTAACAGGCAGATCTGGGGGGAGTAGCAAATACATATCTTTAAAAGCATACATGTTATCTGGGTAAACATTAGTACATCCCATCCTGCCTCAAAAGACATAGTGGAGATAGTGGCTGATGCACAAGCATACCATTAGCCGACCCTGAAACCCCCAGGGGGATACCTACTGTCGAACCAAGTCCCGCAGGTTCCCTCTTACCTGCTCCACGCCGCAGGGTATTGCAAAATGCAAAAGGCCCAACCTTCCCCCATCTCCGTGGGTATTGTCTTGGACCTTCAGGGACCGGGGTCCTGTGTTAAGGAACCCACACACCTGGACCTATATAGCATCCTGGCATCAGTAGCGTTTAGTTCTTGGAAGAGACTAAGGCACTGGAGCCCAGAATCCAGCCCTCCAAGGAGAGACATTATAGGCAAAACCCCACTCCAGCAGGGCCCGGGTACCGTACACCTTGGCTTTGAAGCACTTCGGACGGATCCGGCTAGCTATCCTGGGTCCCGAGACCTCCGAGGGACAGCTAGACGTGACCAACACCTAAGACACTGGCGAAAAAACTGAAGCACTCCCAGTGGGAGGGGGTTATATAGGGAGGAAACTTCCTGTGAAATTGATTACACCAGTGTCCATCACCTGAAGGTACCCATATAACCCAAGTGTAATGGCTATGCGCTCTGTGTCCCGTGATGTACGATAAAGAAAAGACAATTTTTTTTTAATTTCTGCTATACAACATATCTAATAAAACATTTTTTTTTAGCCAAAATATATTCTGCTACAAAAACAAAAAAAAACATTAAATGTATATTGATTGGCTTGTGTAAAAGCTATAGCCTCTTCAAACTATGGTATATATACTTGAATTCATTTTTTTTATACTACTAATGGCGGTGATCAGCAGTGGGACTTGCGGTGGGCACCAGTGACACCAATATAGTGATCAGATAATATACACTGCTACTGTACTAATGATATTGGCTGGGAAGGGGTGAACATCTAGGGTGATCAAGGGGTCAAATGTGTAGTGTGTGTATTATGTGCTGCTTTTTACAAAAAATCCCTGCTTTGCAGGGAGAAGAAACATATTGTTCCCTCTGTACAGAGCTCTGGGCTATGATTGGGCACAGCAAATCGGCAGGTCCCAGCGATGAATCATTGGCCGGGACTTGCCGAAAAACTCCTGCTGTGTACAATCACAGTGGATGTTGGCGGCGTTAAAATACAGAATCATAAAAAAACACATTGAAGGCTCATACAGAGTTCCCCTTACATACAGTGCAGAAAATAAGTATTTGAACACCCTGCTATTTTGCAAGTTCTCCCACTTGGAAATCATGGAGGGGTCTGAAATTGTCATCGTAGGTGCATGTCCACTGTGAGAGACATAATCAAAAAAAAAAAATCCAGAAATCACAATGTATGATTTTTTTAACTATTTATTTGTATGATACAGCTGCAAATAAGTATTTGAACACCTGAGAAAATCAATGTTAATATTTGGTACAGTAGCCTTTGTTTGCAATTACAGAGGTCAAACGTTTCTTGTAGTTTTTCACCAGGTTTGCACACACTGGAGGAGGGATTTTGAGCCCACTCCTCCACACAGATCTTCTCTAGATCAGTCAGGTTTCTGGGCTGTCGCTGAGAAACACAGTTTAAGCTCCCTCCAAAGATTCTCTATTGGGTTTAGGTCTGGAGACTGGCTAGGCCACGCCAGAACCCTGATATGCTTCTTACAGAGCCACTCCTTGGTTATCCTGGCTGTGTGCTTCGGGTCATTGTCATGTTGGAAGACCCAGCCTTGACCCATCTTCAAAGCTCTAACTGAGGGAAGGAGGTTGTTGCCCAAAATCTCGCAATACATGGCCCCGGTCATCCTCTCCTTAATACAGTGCAGTTGCCCTGTCCCATGTGCAGAAAAACACCCCCAAAGCATGATGCTACCACCCCCATGCTTCACAGTAGGGATGGTGTTCTTGGGATGGTACTCATCATTCTTCTTCCTCCAAACACGGTTACTGGAATTTTGACCAAAAAGTTCTATTTTGGTCTCATCTGACCACATGACTTTCTCCCATGACTCCTCTGGATCATCCAAATGGTCATTGGCAAACTTAAGACGGGCCTTGACATGTGCTGGTTTAAGCATGGGAACCTTCCGTGCCATGCATGATTTCAAACCATGACGTCTTAGTGTATTACCAACAGTAACCTTGGAAACGGTGGTCCCAGCTCTTTTCAGGTCATTGACCAGCTCCTCTTGTGTAGTCCTGGGCTGATTTCTCACCTTTCTTAGAATCATTGAGACCCCACGAGGTGAGATTTTGCATGGAGCCCCAGTCCGAGGGAGATTGACAGTCATGTTTAGCTTCTTCCATTTTCTAATGATTGCTCCAACAGTGGACCTTTTTTCACCAAGCTGCTTGGCAATTTCCCTGTAGCCCTTTCCAGCCTTGTGGAGGTGTACAATTTTGTCTCTAGTGTCTTTGGACAGCTCTTTGGTCTTGGCCATGTTAGTAGTTGGATTCTTACTGATTGTATGGGGTGGACAGGTGTCTTTATGCAGCTAATGACCTCAAACAGGTGCATCTAATTTAGGATAATAAATGGAGTGGAGGTGGACATTTTAAAGGCAGACTAACAGGTCTTTGAGAGTCAGAATTCTAGCTGATAGACAGGTGTTCAAATACTTCTTTGCAGCTGTATCATACAAATAAATAGTTAAAAAATCATAAATTGTGATTTCTGGATTTTTTTTTTTTTGGATTATGTCTCTCACAGTGGACATGCACCTTCGATGACAATTTCAGACCCCTCCATGATTTCCAAGTGGGAGAACTTGCAAAATAGCAGGGTGTTCAAATACTTATTTTCTGCACTGTATAACTGCTTTTCTCTAAAATATATTCTGATAGTTTGTTCTAAATTCTTAGGTATTACACAACCCTGTTATCGTTGAGGGGGTTGCAATGTATTGCCAAGTGACGCGTGTACTTATTGGCTGTACATTTCTTCATTTCTGGGTAAAAGCAAGCAGCGACATACCAGTACCTTGCTTTGCCTACACGGGCCACCCATCTGCAGTCCATTGCGAGCGGGTGGTTTGGAAGTAGTTAAAGGGCAACCTCTCAGTGTGGAGATCACTTTAGTAGGAGAGAGTGTTTATTACATTGATTTCCAGCTTCTAATTTACAGGGATCAAGCAGGTATGACACATACATACTTAACATTGGTCCAAAGCTGCATGTAATTATGCAAAAATATTCATACAGAAGCTTTAGCACGTCTACAACTGCAGAATACAGAGAAGTCAGTTAATTAGAACACGTTTCCTCCATCACACACATGAACTGGCAATGTAAAATAAAAAAAGACACCACACATGGATGTTTTACTGCAATGTTTATTTTAGTTAACATTTAAAAAAAATGCTTTGAAAAGCTACATACATGTATGTTAAATTAACTGTTAGAACATATTCTGAGGTCATGTCATTCCAAAATACTATGATCACACACATTCAAACCCTCCCCTGCAAGAAGTATAAACTCAAAACTGATATGATTAAGACAATGCAGAATATTGGTGCAATAGAGAAAACACAAATGGGATATATCAGAGAGAAAAATGGGTGCAAATGATCTTTGCAAGGTTTTGACCTATAAGATGAGCTACCTCTGGCACTGAGGCAGGACATGTCCTAAGAATGCTAGGTCTAACGCTAGCCTGCGAAGCTATCACCAATGTGTGCTATGACACAGATGCCAGTCTCAAAGCTTGGTGGGATGAAAACGTGGGGGATGTGGGGGGGGGTCTACACAGTATCCAAGTAACAAGGCACAGCCCTGCCACTTGGGAAATCAGCCCTTATTTCTAGAAGATTAGGGAAGCCTCATAATTGTAAAAGGAGTGGAAAAAAAATAAGACAGGTGAAGGGGTTTTCATTCATATTTACATGCATACAAAATAAGACCACGCAATGACAATCCAAGAAATTAAAAATAATGAACGTGCAGTGATAATCTGGAATAAAAATATGGAATTGTGCATTTCTGTCCCATCAGGTCTGCCACACTTGCAAAACACATTTATAACAAATAAGATCTATGTCTCTTAGGACCAGGGCCCTACTGCCAATCGTTTGTCCTGTGCAAATTCGTCCCCTTTGTTTGTCAAAGTAGAAATTTTCATTACAAATAGTAGCCAGTGTACACTACTAACTTTACCTGGACAGGGATCACTTATACACTTGTATGTAAAGTGCATGATATACACTTGTATGTAAAGATGAAATACTAGATGTGAGTAAATGTTCTCTTTGGTGCAAATGGCATATCGTTCTAAGATCTAACCTCTATGTGTGCGCAGACCCGTCCTATCTGCAAGGCTGTAGTTAACATCGGCAACTAGCTCAGTGCATGCAAAGACTTTGGCAAAGCAAGCAGGAGGTTATGTGAAGTATCAGATCTGCATCCTACCCCACTACAATTAGGTTTCCTGCTCTTGTAATGCTCCGTACACACCTAAATGTTTTATACGACGGGGATATGTTGGCCATAGCATCCAATCAGCTAGTGTATTAAAATCTGCTCCATAAAAATGACAGGTGAGTTGCTATAGCCAACAGCTAAAGTAACAATTTCTTGCACGTATAGCCAAAACTATAAGCTGCCAGGTGGGAGTCTGGTGCCCAGTGGCCTGCCTCCCAGCCTAGGCATCGCATGCCTCCACAATAGATTTACTAACCAAATGCCAGCACTGTAGATACGTTATGGAGTTTGAAAATAGTTTTTACTTAGCAATTTCCTCCCCTGATATGCAATAATTAGTACAAGATATCTTCTAAAAACATAAAAACATTTATGTGGTCGTCTAATTCAGGGAAATAGAAGTCAAGGTCCTGTGTTACTTGAATTCTGAAGGTCTCTCTGTACAAAGTTGGATCTATAATATAGAGTGCAATGTCTGTAGGTGGCTTGAGCTCCATTGTACTGTTGTGTCCAAAGATAGGGAGCTTCGGCTGGGATCCAAGCTGCACAGAAAAGACAAAGTGCCACAGCATTGATTTAGGGTCCAAAATGGGTTTATGTTCTCATAGAAGATAATCCAACATGTTTCAGGAGTTTTAAAATCACCCCCTTCATCAGGAGGAACAATCAATTGATTCTATTGAGATCTAGGCTTCTGCTACTGGTTGTTGCAGCCTGATGAAGGAAGATGTATGCAGCCCAAAATTGCTTTGTATGGAGAAAGAACATTTTAGACTCCCAATTAATGATGTAGCATTTTCTCTCTTCTGTATCTCGTGTCCCTGCAAGCATTGAATGGATTCATATTTTTGTTTTGATTCCTGTCTTGATCTAGTGCCATTTCTAAATCACAGACTTTAGAGCCTTAATATTCCACTAAGCAAATGGGACCCATTATCCAGTCAAGCAAGAGAACCTGTCTAAATAAGAAGGGACAACAGTCTTGTTACGCTTCCTCAACTAAAGTAATCTTAGAGGATTGCTTTATTATAGCCGATGTAATCGACTTTAACCGATGAATATGTAACTGGAGATTCTAAAAATTTCTGTTATTTAACCTTCATCATGTATTAGAGTAAGACGAAATGATTTTAAACATACAGATGGCTTCTGTCAATTACCATTTTGGTGTCTGTTTTGGTCTAACATGATAGCTAGCTTAGAGCAATAGGATACACAGGGTCCCATAAATATCAAAGCTCTCCCTGATACGGGGGATTCTTACATGCAAAGTTGTGAGTGTTTGCTTTTTCTCATAAGGTAACTTGAATTTTCAGTAGAGTGGTCCTTTAAGCGGTTGTTTATTAGACCACACAAAGTCACTGTGAGATTTCAGCATGTAGTTAAATGCATATAGTCCAATAGCTCATGCAGTTGTATCGTGAAAGAACACCATTGTCTGTTTTTATCATTTCATATACAATAGCTATAAATCCAAGTGATGCAGTTTGCATGATAAAAAAAAAAAAAAAAATCAGCTTCTTGTGTAAAAAATAAAAATAAATGTTTTAAATCCTAGTCCCATCTCTGACAGTGATAACAGTGGAAGGGCATGGCTAAGAGATGTATATGGCTAGTCCTGTAGATAACGTTAAGCAAAGCACTCCTCAAGTGACAAAGCCAGACACTCTGCAACATCTAATCAAAAAGAGACTCTCGTGGGCATGTCAATGTACACCATTTTGCTGACCCAACCTCTCCAGCAGGTGGTTGCAAGATTTCACGTGCCTATTGCGTATGAATATCACAGTTCCTATTGCACTGGGAAATATACTGAAACAGTTGTGCGAGCGACACGTGCCAAATCTCCCACAAGTACAGATGTCCAAGGCCAAGTGCTTTAACGTGGTGTTGTCTGAGCCGGCAGGGAGCAGAATGCCATGGATGCCAATGCTACCTGTAATCTATCGCAAACCATCAACACCCTAGTGCTTTATGCATGTCCTCAGGAGGAGGAATCGGTGCTCTCTGTCTCAATGGCAGCTGTTCCCACAGCCTCCCGGATGAATGGGAGGCGCCATGATGGGGGCCATCGCAGGAAGACGGGGGGTCTGAGAGTGTAGAGTGTGGAAAAGTGCTGGCCCCAGAAGGATGGGGAGAGTCGCAGGAGCCCATCTGGATTAGGCTTCAGGTCTTGGGGGTGAGTGAAAGAGGGGAGCACAGACTCGGACAGAGGGAGGGGTTCTCTGTAACAACCAAAAGGAACGAAAGGGAAGAAAAAAAAATGGGAGGGGGGAACAAAGAAAAATGAAAAGTTATACAGGTTCTCAATAGTAGGGGATAAAATGGAAATGGGAAATTAATGCTTAAAAATGGAAATGCAAGAACTCAAATGACCGTGGACAGACACACAGGATGGACTGTGACGTGGTTAAATGGAAGGCATAAGTGATGTTTGGAAAGAGAACATAAAGAGAGTATTAGTTCCCTAAATCATAAAGGATGGCAGCAAGATAAACACAAAAATACACTGCAGCACAGGTGACATTGATTGGACAAGATTAAAAAATAACATAAGGTCCTGGCTGCTTTTAATATTACATTTTTCAAAAGAACACCCAATTTACTCTAGCTTTACCTCCGATAAGCGGCTATGCTTAATATATAATCACTCAAGGAGACCCTTTGTCATCAAGAAGGCAACTTATGAGAGAGCACAGCTCTAATTTAATTTTTGTTGTGCACATGCTATCGGACATGGTCTCAGAGAGTGTTAAAGGGTGAATCCTTGAAACTTATCAAGGAGGCAGAATAATAAATGGTAAATGATTTAGAATTTGATACACAAGTGGGATTAGGTCTATCAGTTGGGGGAAGATGAAGTATCTGCTTTGTCAGCTGTACTGATGCAGATAAAAGTTCAAGAACCAGCTACCTGGACACCATGGAACTGGAATGCGACTGGCTCGAGGATGTGGTGGCAGCACTGAGTTGGGAGAATCCACTGTGGCTTGATTCCAGGCTGGTCATGGAACCCCTAAAGAAGACAAGTATAGAGAAAAGATTAAACTCAGCAAAGAAAAGATGGCTGTTTATTCATGTGGCATTAAAGTACATTTTTAAGGTTTTTAAATCTGCAATTTCCATGAAAATAAATACCAGGTGGGTAGTCCTTCAATGAAGATCCTTGTTCAGGCACTTCCTGTGCCTCTCTCTGGTGTTGTCACCCGTTCAGACACTCTCTCAATGGGAGCTACCAGTAGCCATTTTACCACTAATTACACTTGCCAGGTGGAAGTGGCAGGAAAGGGGGATCAGTATTAAAGTAATGCAACAAAGAATGGGGTTAAAACTATTTTATCTAAAGTACTGTACAAGTAAAACTCAACTCCATTTCTAAAGCATGGTTTATCAAACGGTTGTCTTTTTGTTGATAAAATGTTTTCAACTACTTTTATTGTTTGTTGCATCTCAGTGTTGCTGATCTCCTACAGCCATTCCTGTCTACATACATACACCCCAGCGATGGCTGCATGGCATGTCTCAGACTGTTTTTTGACTAACAAAAAAGGACCAGGCCTGCATTATCTGCGTTTTAACAGCAGTTTGTAATCTCCATTGGCAGGGTAAAGCTGGGTACACACGATCCGAATATCAACTGGTTCAGCAGGAACTGGCTGACATTCAGACAGCGTGTATAGCTGCCTGTCCAACAGAAGCTGGTCTCACGGCTTCTGTCAAATAAGCATGTTGAAAAACGAGCATACTATCAGCGCTGGCCATCGGCTGCCAGTGCGATCTGGTGGTGGGGAAGCCCCCTGTCAGAATACAATAGCTCAATGGGAGGCATTGCAGCACTAACATCAAATTTGTTAGTACCACGATCTGCAAATTTTTCTCTACATTCAGCACGCCGAGTACCCTGCATTACAACGCGAGTCAAAAGTCTAGGGGTCATTTTTGACTCCTATATGACAATGGACACACAAATAGGGTCAGTAGTCAGCGGATCTCACCATCTGCTTCGCCTACTACGCAGACTTACTCCTTTCATCCCCAAAGAAGATTTAGCGGTCGTGGTGGGAACAATTGTAAACTCCAGACTGGACTATGCAAATGCCCTTTACTTCGGACTCCCTAAGTACCAAATCGCTCGCCTGCAAGTCGTTCAAAATACGGCCGCCAGACTTGTGACTGGGAAAAAACCATGGGAATCAATCTCACCTTCACTGAGAACCCTTAATTGGTTGCCAGTAAAAGACAGAGTGGCTTTTAAAGCTCTCTGTCTAACGCATAGATGTATCCATGGGAATGCTCCCCATTATCTGTGTGAAAAAATAAAAGCGCACAACCCCAATCGCGTTTTGCGATCCACCAATCAAAACCTGCTCCAGATTCCGAAAGCCAACTACAAGTCCAAATGAGATAGAAGATTCGCGATCCAAGGTCCCAGACTATGGAACGCTTTACCAACCAGTATTCGGTTGGAGGAGAACCACTTAGCGTTCAGGAGAAAGATCAAGACTCATCTCTTTTGATGTCAAAGGAGACAGGAACAACAAGCACCCAGAGGCGATTTAGTTTGCATGTGCCGCGCTATATAAGTTTTCATTCATTCATTCAACGCAGAAGAAACAGGGTGAAAACAATGCGTCTCCCAATTAAGGGAGTGCGTGAACAAAGACCTTCATACAGGATAACCCCGGTGTTATTTTAATGAAAGCTGCAGATTTCAAAATATGTTTATTATACACAGAATAGAAAAATGCATATCAGAGTCTAAAGGGCTGGACACCCCAAATAATTGAAAAATGAATATATATTTTTATTATACAGAGTACTTTAACAAGTAATAAGCTTCAAAACGCAGCCCCTGATCTGTACCTGAAATCCTCAGAGCCAATGATCTCCATGTAGTACATTACTTTGCATTTATGGGAGGAGACTTGTAACGATGCAAGAACATCATCCACACGTGGTAGGCTGCTGGTGGCACAAGCTGGCATGCTGTGGAATTTCCATTGCAGGATGTAGAAACCCGGCCAGCGGGTCACGTGAGAACCCTGTGGAAAAAAAAAATGCATTTGAAACCGTGGCAACAACACCCACGTTTATAGTGTAACCAACCCCAAAACAGAAATAAAATATATTGCAGCTTACCAATCCCTTAGATGTGGTGTCTGCATTCATTTTTATTTATTTTTTTAGACTGTTTTCCTTTACTGTCACCTGGTAACCCTGTGAATAATATGCTCCCTGTCCTGTGGCGACTAGACGCACTCCTCCACTAGATCTATAGAAGAAGCCATGGTGGTCACCAGGGCCAGACTTCAAACATGTCTGCTTTTTGCTCATCTCCATTACAGGATGGGGGAGGGGATTTGTAATACACAAGGAGGATAATGTTTTGGCTTCCAGCTCATCTCACAGAAAGTGACAAAAACACTGCATCTCTGTCAAGATCAATGGCAATAAATAAAATGAGTGAAGACGTCATACCTTTGGACTGGTAAGCTGCAATGTATTTGTTCTTGGGTTTAGTTATCCCTTAATAAAGGCTCTTACCTGCACGCTCTCCCCCTCCTTGCAGGTCAGCGGAGACTCCACCATACTGTAATCTCGGCCCAGCTGCCAAGCCTTATCAATTAACTGCACATTGTTGCACACAGGAGATGTAATGCCGTGAGCTCCAATAGTATCTCGTTTGGGCACTTGGGGCGACCTCTTTGAGTGGTAAATGTTGAAAACAATGTCGCCTTTACAAACGTCAAAGTCCCAAGTGATAACAGAAGAGGCATCTACTATTTGGATGAATATCTGCAAAGGTAAAAAAAGGAAAAAAAGATTAAAGAATATCACCCAATTTTCATGAAACTATACACAGTGCTATTACAAAGTATTTATAACTTATTTAATTTCTTAATTGTTATTTAGATTTTATTGAAAGGGACAACAAAGGAGCTTGTAATAAGGATACATACAGTAGGTGACTGGGATATTGTGTCAATCTCGCTCCCTTTCTCGGCGAGATTGACCACCTACGAGCCCCATCGCGGGAGCCAGCGCCGAGCTGGCTTGCCGCGATGGAGACAAAGACGTCATAGAAGCGACGGGGATCCGACGCGGATTCCCGCCAATTCTACACGTGGGCGGAGTTTGTTATGAATCCTGAAAGAGAAATCCCCGCCGGATTTTTTAAAGAAAAATCCGGCATGGGTTCCCCCCTCAGGAGCATAACGGGCCCTTAGGTCTGTTATGGGTTGTAAGGAGACCCCCCTACGCCGAAAAAAACGGCGTGGGGGTCCCCCCACAATCCATACCAGACCCGTATCCAAAGCACGCCGGCCGGCCGGTCAGGAAGGGAGTGGGGGCGAGCGAGCGCCCCCCCCCCTCCTGAGCCGTACCGGGCAGCATGCCCTCAACATGGGGGGGTCAGGTGCTCTGGGGTAGGGGGCGCACTGCGGCCCCCCACCCCAGAGCACCCTGTCCCCATGTTGATGAGGACAGGGCCCCTTCCCGACAACCCTGGCCGTTGGTTGTCGGGGTATGCGGGCGGGAGGCTTATCGGAATCTGGAAGCCCCCTTTAATAAGGGGGCCCCCAGATACCGGCCCCCCACCCTAAGTGAATGAGTATGGGGTACATTGTACCCCTACCCATTCACCTGCAAAACAAAAGTTTAAACACAAATAAACCACACAGTGTATTGAAATATTTTATTAGTTGGCCGCCGGGGGGGGGGGTGTGTATGATCGCTTTTATAAAAGCGCCCCCCTCCGGCGGGCTTCTGTGGGGGGCTGGGTGCCGCCGTCTGGTTCTTTTCCGCCGCCGGGGGGGGCGCTTTGATAAAAGCGCCCACCACCCGGCGGGCTTCTTTCGACGTCTTCGGCGGCGGGGGGGGGCTTCTCCCACTCTCCGGGGTCTTCTCCCGCTCTCCGGGGGTCTTCTCCCACTCTCCGGGGGTCTTCTCCGCTCTCCGGGGGTCTTCTTCTTCTTCAGGACTCGCCGCCGCTATCTTCGTGTGTTAGCTCAATTACTAGCGGCGGCGGTCCCCTCTTCTGCGACGTCGGCGTCTTCTTCTTCTTCTTCTTCTTCTGCTGCTGTCCAGATGTTGACGCGACGCTTCCTCCCGCTGTTATGCCCGGCGCGCGGCTCGCAGCGAAATATATAGGCCTGTCTTGTGACGTCGCAGTCCCATCATGCTCCGGTAGGTAGCACGTGGTACCTACCGGAGCATGATGGGACTGCGACGTCACAAGACAGGCCTATATATTTCGCTGCGAGCCGCGCGCCGGGCATATCAGCGGGAGGAAGCGTCGCGTCAACATCTGGACAGCAGCAGAAGAAGAAGAAGAAGAAGAAGACGCCGACGTCGCAGAAGAGGGGACCGCCGCCGCTAGTAATTGAGCTAACACACGAAGATAGCGGCGGCGAGTCCTGAAGAAGAAGAAGACCCCCGGAGAGCGGAGAAGACCCCCGGAGAGTGGGAGAAGACCCCCGGAGAGCGGGAGAAGACCCCGGAGAGTGGGAGAAGCCCCCCCCCGCCGCCGAAGACGTCGAAAGAAGCCCGCCGGGTGGTGGGCGCTTTTATCAAAGCGCCCCCCCCGGCGGCGGAAAAGAACCAGACGGCGGCACCCAGCCCCCCACAGAAGCCCGCCGGAGGGGGGCGCTTTTATAAAAGCGATCATACACACCCCCCCCCCCGGCGGCCAACTAATAAAATATTTCAATACACTGTGTGGTTTATTTGTGTTTAAACTTTTGTTTTGCAGGTGAATGGGTAGGGGTACAATGTACCCCATACTCATTCACTTAGGGTGGGGGGCCGGTATCTGGGGGCCCCCTTATTAAAGGGGGCTTCCAGATTCCGATAAGCCTCCCGCCCGCATACCCCGACAACCAACGGCCAGGGTTGTCGGGAAGGGGCCCTGTCCTCATCAACATGGGGACAGGGTGCTCTGGGGTGGGGGGCCGCAGTGCGCCCCCTACCCCAGAGCACCTGACCCCCCCATGTTGAGGGCATGCTGCCCGGTACGGCTCAGGAGGGGGGGGGGCGCTCGCTCGCCCCCACTCCCTTCCTGACCGGCCGGCCGGCGTGCTTTGGATACGGGTCTGGTATGGATTGTGGGGGGACCCCCACGCCGTTTTTTTCGGCGTAGGGGGGTCTCCTTACAACCCATAACAGACCTAAGGGCCCGTTATGCTCCTGAGGGGGGAACCCATGCCGGATTTTTCTTTAAAAAATCCGGCGGGGATTTCTCCTTCAGGATTCATAACAAACTCCGCCCACGTGTAGAATTGGCGGGAATCCGCGTCGGATCCCCGTCGCTTCTATGACGCGCTCGCTGGAATGTACTTTTACTATTCCAGCGAGTGCGAGATGTCGGCAGCCTGTCGCCGAGATTCAGCGCGATGCTGGCGTGCTGAAAACACATTCTCGGCGGCAGGCACTGTACATAGCTTGTTAAAAAACAAAAATAAGTACAAAAAGAGCAAATAATCGCTACTGTAAGGGGTTCATTTTTTTTACTGTGGGACAGTGAAAGTAATATTTACAGTAGCGATTTTGCTTTTTTGTACTATAAAGGGCCAATTTTAAGTTTTTTAACCCCATAATGTTACTGGCCGATTAATCGGTTATGAAATTAATCGATTACAATTTTCATAATCAATTAGTTGTCGATTAATCAATTGGTTGTTTCGGCCCTAATGCAAAGTAAAATACCCAAAAGGAAGGTGTACCATGGAGGTGCCAGCTTCAATGACATACGTGTAGAAGAGCAGGTGGAGATCCAAGAAGCTAGTCAAGAGTGCTGGCCTTGTTTGGACAATAAAGTGTGACCAGCAGGTTTGGTCTTTCAAAAGTTGATCTGGCACAAGGTATCCAAAATGTTTAAGGATTTGTTCACACTTGCAGCAAGTGAAGTGGTAAAATAGGTGGTTAACCCATGGTTTTACCTCCCCTCTTAACCTAAACAGCAGCCAGGGGGGGTTCTACATATGGCAGTAAATATTTTCCACATTTTGTCATGTTACAACCAAAACCTAAATATATTTTACTGGGATTTTATGTGATAGATCAACACAAAGTGGCACATAAATTGTGAAGTGGAAAGAAAATGATAAATGTTTTCAATTTTTTTTTTACAAATAAATATCTGAAAAGTGTGGCGTGCATTTGTATTCAGCCCACTTTACTCTGATACCCCTAAATAAAATCTAGTGGAACCGATTGCCTTCAGAAGTCACCCAACTAGTAAATAGAATCCATCTGTTTGTAATTTAATCTGGGTATAAATACTCTGTTCTGTGAATCTCTGAGGCCGCGTACACACGTACGAGAACCTCGACGGGTGGAACACATCGTTCCGCCCGTCGAGGTTCTCGCCCGGCCGTCGAAATCGTACACACGACCGAGTATCTCGGCAGAATATGGATCCCAGCGAGCTTCTCGCTGCATTCTGCCAAGTTCTCGGTCGTGTATACGGGGCCTCAGAGATTTTTTTAGTGAACAAACAGTATCATGACGGCCAAGGAACAGGTCAGGAAAAAAGATGTGGAAAAGTTAAAAAAAAAAATATCCCAAGCTTTGAACATCTAATGGAGTACTGTTCAATCCATCATCCAAAAATGGAAAGAGTATGGCACAACTGCAAACCTACCAAGACATGACTGTCCCCCTAAGCTGACCGGCCGGGTAATGAGAGCATTAATCAGGGAAGCAGCCAAGATGCCCATGGTAACTGGAGGAACTTCAGAGATCCACAGCTAATGTGGGAGAATCTGTCCACAGGACAGCCATTAGTCATGCACTTCACAAATCTGGCTTTTATGGAAGAGTGGCAAGAAGAAAGCCATTGTTGAAAGAAAGTCATAAGAAGTCCCGTTTGCAGTTTGCAAGAAGCCATGTGGGGGGAGGTGCTCTGGTCAGATGAGATCAAAATTGAACTTTCTGGCCTAAAAGTAAAATGCTATGTGTGGCAGAAAACTAACACTGCACATCACCCTGAACACACCATCTCCACTGTGAAACATTGTGGTGGCAGCATCGTTGTGTGGGGATGCTTTTCTTCAGCAGTGACATGGAAGCTGGTCAGAGTTGCCGGGAAGATGAATGGAGCCAAATACAGGTCAATCTTAAAAGAAAACCTGTTAAGCGTCTGCAAAGGACTTGAGACTGGGGCAGAGGTTGACCTTCCTGCAGAACGACAACGAAGCATATTCATGTGTTAGAATGGCCGCCCAGTCAAAGTCCAGACCTAAATACATATTAGAATCTGTGGAAAGACTTGAAAATTGCTGTTCACTCTCCATCCAATCTGACAGAGCTTGGTCTATTTTGCAAAGAAGAATGGGTAAAAATGTCCCTCTCTAGATGTGCAAAGTTGGTAGAGACATCCCCAAAAAGACTTGCAGCTGTAATTGCAGTGAAAGGTGGTTCTACTAATTATTGACTCAGGGAGGCTATATACAAACGCACACCACAATCTTCACATATTTGTAAAAAATAAATAAAAAAGAAAACCATTTTCCTTCCACTTCACAATTATGTGTCACTTTCGTCTATCACAGAAAATCATAATAAAATACATTTACGGTTATAACATGACAAAAATGTGGACAATTTTAAGGGGTATGAATACTTTAAGGCAATGTATATTAGTGTAAAGCTTTCACTGATCATACCTCATGTGGGGCACCCTTAAACACGCTGGCTGACTGGTAGATGGTCTCAGTCCACAGTTTGATATCCTCACTTTCCAGTTCCTCTGGAGTCCGGTACAGAGCTTTGGGAACCATCCCACCCTCTGGAACCTCGCACTGAAACACAAACCAATACATGTAAGTATGCTGCAATGTGCCATGCAATGACAGTATTCAAAGAGATTTTTTTGCATTAGAGATTTAAAAGACAGCATTAACTACATTAAATAATCATACCATTAATACATACAAACATTATATTAGCATTAAATACATACCCACTCCCACATACTGTGTACACTTTTTCTCAACGATTCATTGGTTATTATAATACACACAACCAAATCATGTGTCAATGGTACAAGGTGATTTTGTCAATATTAAATCACCCTTCAAATGCTACAATGTCTGCTTCTATTTATTTGTTTACAACAAGGTAAAGCATCATTAACCACTTTAGAGCCGGTTCACACTGGGGCGACATGTCAGGCGGCTCAGCCGCCTGACAAGTCATCTCCCATTCTATTCCCCAGAACCGTTCTAATAGGAGCGACACAAGTCGTTCCGACTTAGAAAGAGGTTCTTGTACGTCTTCGGGGGCGGCTCGGGGCGATTTGCATGGACTTCTATACAGAAGTCATTTTGCTAAATCGCCTCTGAAGTCGTCTTCAGGACGACTTGCCGTGTCGCCCTCGAAGTCATGCCCCCGCAATGTGAAGCGACTCTTACTACTGTCGAAAGGTCTGACGTGGTAGACCGAGGGCCCTTTTTAAACCCAGCCTTAAAGCAGTGCTCTGCTTATTAGTTGTGCATGCGCCAAGTGCGTGCACCAATGCGGATGATCAAGCTGTCCGCTAGCTCAGATCACTGGCAAATTGCTCAGCCAATCAGGGGCCATCTCGGCCTTTTAGATGGGCTAATCACAAATGTAAACAGTACTACTGTTTCCATTTGTAAGCCCTCTGCTACCGCTCACATTGGAGGAAGAAAAAATACAATGTATGAAATAAGGGATCGCAGGCAGCAAATTCAAGGTGGGGGGTTTTAATTAATGTCTCTACTCTGTGGGTGAGCTGTATATCTTTTTCCCATGCCGTCTCTGACCTGTATATTAACACCTTAACCTCCCTTATCCAGCACATGAACCCTTTCACCCCCTCCCCCCTGTACGACCTATACATTAATAATACACTGAAACAAACGCTACAAGTTTTAACCATCTCAAAATCAGCATTTTAGGTTTTCCTTTTTAAAACATGGTGGCAAAAAGGGGTCATTTTGGGGATATTTCTATTATCCTTGCATTATTATTTAATATATCTTCAAGTAGGATAAACAGTTTTTCCACAGATTTTTATTTATTGTTTCCACCAAAAGAAAGCCCCATCTAAAAAATTATATAAAATGTATTTCGGTACCGTGTTGCATGACTGAGTAATTGTCAGTTAAACTATCGCAGCACTGAAAAGTGCCCAAAACATTTGTTTCTTGTTTGATAGAGGGGAAGATATAGACCAGGGGTGGCAAACACAAGGCCCGCGGGCCGAATCCAGCCCGCTGGACCTTCTAATGTGGCCCGCACAGCAGCCTCCTTATTTTGGCAGGTTGGGATCCCAGTCCCTCAGTCCCGCGAGCGGCGCGGCAAATTAGCGCATGCGCAGCCAGTCAGTCTGAGCACAGGTATCTTCCCCTTACTGTGCCGCTCTGTCTCTGCCTCCGCCCCCGACTCCACCGCTGTGTCTCCACCCATCTCGGCTTAGGCTGCATCTCTGGCCCCTGCCCTGTCTCAGCCTCCACCGCCGCCTCCGCTCTGTCACCACCCATGTCGGCTTACAATGCCGCTCTTGTCTCTGCCCACTGGCATAGCGTGGGGGGGCCGTGGCAGTGCAGCATCCAGTGCCTGTCACTCCTTCCTATGGACCGTGCCACCCGTCCCCCCAATGTTCCTCCTGTCCCCCAATGTTCCTCCAGCCACCCCACTTATCCGCAATGTCCCTCCTGTCCCCCCAATGTTCCTCTTGTCCCCCCCAATGTTCCTCCTTACACCCCACTTATCCCCAACGTCCCTGATGTCCCCCGAATGTTCCTCCTGTCCCCGATGTTCCTCCTTCCACCCCACTTATCCCCAATGTCCCTTCTGTCCCCCCAATGTTCCTCCTGCCACCCCACTTATCCGCAATGTCCCTCCTGTCCCCCCAATGTTCCTCCTGTCCCCCCAATGTTCCTCCTGTCCCCCCAATGTTCCTCCTTACACCCCACTTATCCCCAACGTCCCTGATGTCCCCCGAATGTTCCTCCTGTCCCCAATGTTCCTCCTTCCACCCCACTTATCCCCAATGTCCCAATGTCCCTTCTGTCCCCCCAATGTCCCTTCTGTCCCCCCAATGTCCCTTCTGTCCCCCCAATGTCCCTTCTGTCCCCCCAATGTTCCTCCTGTCCCCCAATGTTCCTCCTGCCACCCCACTTATCCGCAATGTCCCTTCTGTCCCCCCAATGTTCCTCCTGTCCCCTCAATGTTCCTCCTGTCCCCTCAATGTTCCTCCTGTCCCCTCAATGTTCCTCCTGTCCCCTCAATGTTCCTCCTGTCCCCTCAATGTTCCTCCTGTCCCCTCAATGTTCCTCCTGTCCCCTCAATGTTCCTCCTGTCCCCTCAATGTTCCTCCTGTCCCCTCAATGTTCCTCCTGTCCCCTCAATGTTCCTCCTGTCCCCTCAATGTTCCTACTGCCACCCCACTTATCCACAATGTCCCTCATGTCCCCCCAATGTTCGCCTGTCCCCCCACTTATATCCAATGTCCCTCATGTCCCCCCAAAAAAGGTACTATAGCACAATACAAAGGGAGGGAGCTACCTATACAGGGAGCAACCAGAGCTGGGCCAGGTAGGAGAGAGTACAGATGTGAGGAATTTTTATTCGCTATCCTGACCCCTGCACTGTATACATAGCGCAATCCTGACCCATGCACTGTATACGTAGCGCAATCCTGACCCATGCACTGTATACGTAGCGCACCCGGCCCTTTAAGGGTAACCATACTGCTGATGCGGCCCCCGATGAATTTGAGTTTGCCACCCCTGATATAGACCTTCTGTGTTAACCCCAATGAAAAGGTTTCCTTGTGCCCTGATTCTAAACACAAACAGATATGAAAAAAAGAGGAGAACTGAAGCCAAAAAAAAAAAATTAAGAAAAAGAAAAAAAAAAATGTCCTTTTTCCGAATGAGGCCAGCAACAGCAGCCCTGTGTATTTCTATCATTACAGGATAATTTTGCTGATCCTTTCACTTTGATTTCTCTCCTATTGGCAAACACTATGAAGTTTGAGGGGATGATCATGAAGCTTGCCATACAGATTACAATCTGTTCAATCTGTAAACAATTTTCTTCAGATTATTTCAAAATGAAGGACATACCTAAACTATTCAATTACCTCATAGCCACTCAGGCAGGGCTCTGTGTTAGATAGTTGTCAGATTTAAAGATGATAGAACAGTTAGAATCGAACGTGTGTGGTGAGCTTAAAGTGATTGGATAACAAACGGCACACTTACCTGCTCTTTGCAGTGGCTTTGTACAGAGCAGCCCCGATTCTCCTCTCCTCCACCAGTACTCCTGGCTCCTTTCCCCTGCCGAGTACCCCCACAGCAAACCATTTGCTATGGGGGCACTCTTGGGGATGCTAGCGCCAAAGCCCCACTTTGTGTGTCCATTAACACACACAGAGTGCGTCTCAGCCATGCCCCCTTCTCACTGCTGTCTCTGAGCCAATGGGGAAAGAGCCTCTGCTCTCATGCACATCACTGGATTGAGATCAGGCTCATGTAAGTATAAGGGGGCGCTGCATGCAGAATGTTTTGCAGAGAATGCACCAAGGTAAAAAAAACTTCTGCCTTTAGAATCACTTTAAGTGTTTATTTGTTCTCTCTCTTGCTGTCTACATGGGCACCACTAGAATCTTTGGGAGTTCCAGGCACCTTGAGACATTTGCTTAGCAGGGTTTATGGGCCATTTTTCCCTACACTGGTTATGGCAGTTAAGCAGAAGGCATTCATACAAGTTGTCCGTTTTGACCACAGCCATTTTTAGGCTACTTACCAGGCACTCCCCACCAAGGAAATCTGGAATCACTTCTTTGTCAATGTAATCCACAAGTCCTCCTGGGCCTTGATAGTCATTACCAGCATAGATAAGGAACTTTTTTCTTGTGTTCTCATCAATAAAAGGACTGACCTGGAACATTACAGAGCAAAAATGAAGATCAATATTCTGCAGTAAGCAAGCTTTGTGAATTCTAAAACTGATGGTCAGCAAGTCTCACACGCCCACACTTGAAGTTCCAGTACTGCGCCCCTAGAATAGGTGAATAATTACCAATAAAGCTGCCACTTTAAATAATTATGGAAACGTGAGTAGTATTTTGACCCTCATCAAACCTAGATAGTGTAAAAATAGTGGTGCCAAATTCACAAGAGTACAGTGATAAATTAAAACCATTTCCTACGCAAAAGCTATCACTGTACTATTGTGAATTTGGCACCACTATTTTTACACTATCTAGGTTTGATAGGGGTCAAAATACTACTCACAAGCTTTGTGAATTGTATAGTAATTCAACCACAATTAAAGAGGAAGTAAACCCTCATGGGTTTTACTTCCCCTCTTTTCCCCCTGCAAAGTAAAAGTATAATGGGCTAGTATGCATACTAGCCCATTATGTGGCACTTGCCTGCAAACAAAGCCCACGTTGCCCTCGCCGGTGGCTACATCCATCTTCGCCCCTCTTCCTTCCAGGGCCGCGGACTCCGGCTCTGTGACTATCCGCAATACCCAACGTCGCAAATGCGAGTGGAAGCCATCAGTCATGGGACTTGGTAGTGAAGAAACGGCACAGAGGGACGTGTCTTCACAGTGCATGCGCGAATGACGTATATAGTAAATATAGATATTTACAGTACCTATAGGTGAGCTTTATTATTGGCTTACCTGTAGGTACAAGTAGTGTAACTAGGTTTACAACCACTTTAAGGTATTTGATTTTATTACTGCACTAAGTATATGATGCAGCAATGAGGGGAAAAAAACAAAACAAAAACACATACCAATGTCCACAGAACAGGAAATACTCTGGGAGCCCGCAAGATCAACAGCCGCCCCAAAGTCTCTGGATAGTTCGCTTCCACCACTTCAATAATGCGCAATAAAGCCTTGACCCCTGGCCTCCACAAATGCCTCATATTGAGTCCTTCCAAATCCACAAGGCAGGTCCAGGAGCTGCAATTTACAGCAAAATAAATTGGAGTGAACATAACCAATGAATAATAATAATTTTTGAAGTTATGAAAGTTGACTTTTTTATAATTCATCTGAGATCACCTGATCACTACCAAATTTAGCCATACACGTGCCAGGTCAAATGCTCCAAGGACTGGATATCTAGCACCTAAACCCCTCCCCTACAGCTATAATGTATGCAACAGAACCATCTGTATGATGATCACATATGCCTCTAAACCCAAAAAAGTTTTTGTTGTCTTGCTTTTTAGTGAACTGTACCTGCCAGTAGGAGACAGTACATCCTCTCCTAGGGTCATAATACTGGCTACTTGTTCTGCCACCCTATATGCTAGTGCCTTATATGGACTACCGGCTGATGTGCAGATTCCACCTTTAAGCCAAACTCCAGGAATTCCACAATGTAGGCATATTATGAGTTAAGTCTAATGAGGTGCATTCTACTTGGAGTTATTTACATCCAATATGTTTAACTTTGCGCCATGAAGATCATTTCTGCAGCACTAACACTGAATGCTCTGGTCTCAGGGGGAGGGGCGACCAAGACAGTCAGGACACTCTCTATATTGCAGATAGAGAAAGGAGCTGTGTGTTATTAGGCATCCTGCTCGCCCCCTCCCCCCTCAAGAGGCTTTCTCCACACCAGGGAAAAAGCCCCGCATTACGGTGTGTAGTACAGACAGAAGAACAGGAAGTGAGGATTTCTCAGAAGAAATAAGGACATTTAAAAGCAAAATGGAAGGATGAGGTAAGTGAAAGAGGACTGCACTAAGGTAAAGGAAGCTATTTAGGGAAAATAGTTTTACCTTTACAACCCCTAATGATCAAAGAGAGGCTTTATAAGTACTGAAGGAACATTGCTTGAATGTCCTAAAGATAGTGTAGTGGTTATGGTGAATGGCTTTGGTGCGGGCTTAGCAATTCAGCATTCCCATGCATTTTCTGCAGAAAATGCATTTTCCAGTTATGGTATGTACTTTTTAAAACGTGAAAAGCAAATAAAAAGCCTTTTAAAAAAAAAAAGTCTTCCTAGAAATATTCTTAAGTCTGTCAAAAAACTAATCTGCAGTGAAAGTTAACATGGTTAAAGTACACATTTTACAACCATATATACATTTGTAATTTACAACAGTAAAGCAATCAGCTTTTATATACATTTTTCTTCCGCCAAATATCTGAATTATGGCCAGTTCACAAAACAAACTCCTTTCAGCTGCAGACGCTTATGAGCCACCTAGTGGTATCAGCCGATGATTACCACTGCAGTAATTTACATCTAACCCTTATTGCACTTCAGGCGTCCAATCGAGTATCCATAATAATAATGCTGTATTCAGAAAAAGTGTTAACCATCTAAACCCCTCTACCTTTTATTGACCAATTATTTTCATTTTTCAGTGATATGCCTACTGATCGAGAATTCATTTTGGCATTACTTAGAATACACAAGGTAACAAATACATATATTTTTTCTGGGAGCACACGGCTTTTGTTTTGGCAATATCTTGCAAAGTTATTTAATTTCCCATGCAATCTAAAACCAAAAAGCATTAGAAATGTGCTTGTTTGATTTCGCCCTCTATTCTATACACGATGGCTTCTCAAACCCCTTACAGGCCTGTGTTCCTCCCAAGACCTTTTGCCATCATCTAGCTTCCCTGCCATGTCCTCCCATGCTCGCCTCCAGGACTTCTTCTGAGCATCTCCCATCCTTTGGAATTTCCTACCCCAACCTGTCCGACTATCTCCTACTCTACCCAAAATCCCCAAAATCTTTTCTCTTGAGAGAAGCCAATCCTATCTCCACCTAACAAACTGTACTCATCCCCCACAGTTACTACCTTTTGTATCACTTGACCCTTGAGTTTAGATTGTAAGCTCTAACGATCAGGGCTCTCTGATTCCTCCTGTATTGTAACTGTACTGTTTGCCCCAACGTTGTAAAGCGCTGCACAAACTATTGGCGCTATATATAAATCCTGTATAATAATAATAAATAATAATAATAGAGCAACCACGTGTACCACCCAAGCACCTGCCTGTAATGCAAAGTTGGCAAATTAATTATTCTTTGAGAAAATATATATGCCAAAAATGACCCCTTTAACCACTTCCCGACGGCCGTACGACTTTATACGGCCGCAGGGTGGCTCTACTTCTCTGGGACGCCATCTTTTTACGGCCGCCCCTTTCCTCGTTCCCCGCGCGCGCATCAGGGAACTTCTGTGCTGGCCGTGTCCCTTGGACACAGCCAATCACAGATCGCAGTAAATAGCCAATCACAGCTGCTATTTACAGCGCGATCTGTGCGGCCAATGAGAGATGATCTCAAATGTAAACATATGAGATCATCTCTCATTGCCGGCTCACACAGAGACGGCATCCTGTCAGGGAGAGAGGAGACCGATCTGTGTCCCTTGTACATAGGGACACGGATCGATCACCTCCCCAGTCAGTCCCCCTCCCCCACAGTTAGAACACTATGCAGGGTACACATTTAACCCCTTCCTCACCCCCTAGTGTTAACCCCTTCAATGCCAGTCACATTTATACAGTAATTAGTGCATATTTATAGCACTGATTGCAGTATAAATGTGAATAGTGCCAAAAATGTGTCAAAAGTGTCCGATGTGTCCGCCATAATGTCGCAGTCCCAATAAAAATCGCAGATCACCGCCATTACTAGTAAAAAAAAATAATAATAATAATTCTGTCCCCTATTTTGTAGGCGCTATAACTTTTGCGCAAATCAGTCGCTTATTGCGATTTTTTTTTGTTTTATACCAAAAATATGTAGAAGAATACGTATCGGCCTACACTGAGAAAATAAAAGGATTTTTAATAACAGCTTACCTGTAAAATCCTTTTCTTGGAGTACATCACGGGACACAGAGCGCATAGTCATTACATATGGGTTATATTGGTACCTTCAGGTGTGGACACTGGTGTAATCAACTTCACAGGAAGTTCCTCCCTATATAACCCCCTCCCACTGAGAGTGCTTCAGTTTTGTAGCAAGCAATTTCTCCGAGGTTACACAATGTTCCCCAAAAGAGGGGTGGGAGCTCTGTGTCCCGTGATGTACTCCAAGAAAAGGATTTTACAGGTAAGCTGTTATTAAAAATCCTTTTTTCTTTATCGTACATCACGGGACACAGAGCGCATAGTCATTACATATGGGATGTCCCAAAGCAATGCTCCATGAAGGGAGGGAGACCGTAAGGCCAAAAATAGCCAAACAAAAAACATTATCAGGAGGTAAAATAGCTCCACCAACAGAAAAAAGGGGGCGTGAACCGGGCCAGAGGATTCTATACTGCTGCCCGTAGGACCGCCTGCCCAAATGCTGCGTCCGTAGCCTTTGCGACGTCCAACTTATAAAATTTAGTAAACGTATGTACGGAAGACCAGGTTGCCGCTTTGCAAACCTGTGCCATAGAGATCTGATGGTGTGCCGCCCAAGAGGCACTCATGGCCCTCGTAGAATGGGCTTTAACTGATAAGGGAGGTGGAACGCGCTTCAGACCATAGGCCTGACAAATCAGCTGCTTAATCCACCTAGCCAAGGAAGACTTGGCAGCCGGCTGACCCTTCTTGGGGCCCTCCGGAAGAACGAAAAGCACATCTGTTTTCCGAATCTTCTCTGTAGCCTTGAGATAAACCCTCATGGCTCGGACCACGTCCAAAGTATGAAGCAGTCTTTCCTCTCTGGACTGGGGAGTAGGAAAGAAGGATGGTCGGACTAGGTCCTGATTCAAGTGAAAACTGGATATGACCTTAGGAAGGAAAGAAGGTTGAGGCCGCAGAACCACTCTGTCCTTATGCAGAATCAGGTACGGTTCCCTGCAAGACAAGGCTGCCAGCTCGGAGACCCTTCTGGCCGAAGCCATAGCCACCAAGAAAACCAACTTTCGGGTTAGCAGCACAAGAGGGATTTCTGTCAGAGGTTCAAACGGCTGCTTTTGTAAAGCTGACAAGACCAGATTTAAATTCCAGGGGCAGAGGGGAGCTCTAATAGGGGGATTCACATGCAAGACCCCCTGCAAGAAGGTTTTCACAAGCGAATGCGTGGCCAAAGGCCTTTGAAACCATATCGATAAGGCAGACACCTGCCCCTTTAGAGTACTAAGAGCCAACCCCTTGTCAACGCCAACCTGGAGGAATCGCAAGATCCTGTCAATAAAAAACTTGCGAGGATGCCCTCCTTGAGACTCGCACCACTCCACATAGGTCCTCTAGACTCTGTAATAGATATTTCTAGAGACTGGCTTTCTAGCCTGAATTAACGTAGATATGACTTGGGCTGAGAGGCCTCTGCCCTTAAGAATTAGGGATTCAGCCGCCAAGCCATCAAATTTAGCTGCTGTGAAGCAGGGTGGTAGATCGGGCCCTGAGACAGCAGATCTGGGCGCAGGGGGAGTGGCCACGGTGCCCCTACTGACATCCTCACGATGAGTGCGTACCAAGCCCTTCTGGGCCAGGCTGGGGCCACCAGGATCACCGGCCTGCGCTCCACCCTGATCCTTCGTAGAAGGCGGGGAATCATCTGTAGTGGAGAGAACGCATACAGGAGAGAAAACTGGTGCCAGGGGCAAACCAACGCATCGGTCCCGTAGGCCGAGGGGTCCCTGGCTCGGGATACGAATTTGCCCAATTTCTTGTTGAATCTTGTTGCCATGATGTCCACATCGGGAACTCCGAATCTTTGGCAAATCTCTTGGAATACCTGGGGGTGAAGAGACCACTCTCCCGGGAGTAACTGTTGACGACTCAAAAAATCTGCTTGAGAATTGTCTATCCCTGGGATGAACACTGCTGAGATGCAGGGTACATGGGCTTCGGCCCATGAGAAAATCAGGTTTACTTCCCTTTGAGCCGCTAGGCTCCTTGTGCCCCCCTGGTGGTTTATGTATGCCACCGCCGTGGCATTGTCGGACTGTATCCTTACTGGCAGACCCTGCAGGGGGAGAGTCCATGCGACCAGGGCCAACCGAGCAGCTCTGATCTCTAGGACATTGATGGGAAGCAGACTTTCTGCCTCTGACCACTGTCCCTGCTGGGTCCGTTTCCCTAAGATTGCCCCCCAACCTGTTAGGC
This sequence comes from Rana kukunoris, assembly GCA_029574335.1. Lineage (NCBI taxonomy): Eukaryota > Metazoa > Chordata > Amphibia > Anura > Ranidae > Rana > Rana kukunoris. Next base: position 106,174,501 of record CM056060.1, on the reverse strand, counting down.
TGGCATCTGTGGTTACTATTTTCCACGTAATGGGGCAAAAGGTCTTCCCTTTTGACAATTTTTGAGGGACCAGCCACCAGTACAGGCTGCGCCTGACTCCTGGGGAAAGACCTAATGGACGGTCTAATGCCTGTATGGACCTGTTCCAAGCAGAGAGAATAGCTGCCTGGAGAACTCTGGTATGGATCTGGGCATAGGGCACTGCTTCGAAGGCGGCTACCATCTTTTCCAGCAGTCGCATGCATAGGCGAATAGTCGGCCTCTTTTTGCCTAGGACTATTTGAATTGTTTGAGTCAATGACCTGATCTTTTCTTGAGGTAAAAATATCCTCTGGCATTCTGTATCTAACCGAAGGCCTAGATATTCCAACTGTCTTGTGGGTTGCAACCTCAATTTTCCTTGGTTCACAACCCACCCGAATTCTTGTAGATGCCGAACTGTGCGGACTACTGCATGATTGAGGTTGGAAGCTGATCTGTCGATAACCAGGAGATCGTCCAGTTATGCCAGGACCAAAATGCCTTCTGTCCTTAGGACGGCTAGCACCGGGGCTAACACCTTTGTGAATACCCGCGGAGCTGTTGCCAACCCGAAAGGGAGGGCTACGAACTGGAAATGACTTTGATCTATCATAAAACGAAGAAACTTGTGATGTGCTGGGTAGATTGGCACATGCAGATATGCATCCTTTATGTCTATAGATGCTAGAAAGTCGCCTTGATGCAGGCTGGCTGTCACTGAACGTATGGAATCCATACGAAAGGTCTGAATCTTTAGAAAGCGATTTAGGCGTTTGAGGTCTAGGATAGGCCTGACGTCGCCACTGGGTTTTGGTATAATAAAAAGGTTGGAGTAGAATCCCAGACCCCTTTCTTGGGTTGGTACTACAATTACTCCTTGGAGCAAGAGGCGATCCAACGCCTTTACGAGAGAGGCCCTCTTTAACGGGTCGCTTGGAAGACTTGACCCCTGAAAATGAGGAGGGGGGATTTCTCGAAACTCTAGTTTGTAGCCTGTGGCTACCACGGACCGAACCCAAGAGTCGGGAATTCTGGCCTTCCAGACTTCGGAGAAAAACTGAAGTCTTCCCCCCACCCAAGAGAGTGGGGGCGCCCCTTCATGAATCTGACTTGATGACTGGTTTAGCCGGCTTGCGAGACCAGGGCCTCTTGTTTGCCGCGGCTTGTCCCTGTGGGCGGCTATTAACTGCTGAACGCCCGGGAGGCCGTCGATACTGACGGGAAGTCGAAGGGGCCGAGCCTGCAAAGGCCTGTCGTTTAAACGCGGGCCCACGCGGTCTTTTCTTGACCGGTAAGGAAGAACTTTTACCACTTGATATGGTTTGGATATATTTATCTAGGTCTTCACCGAATAGTCTTCCCCCATGAAAGGGAAACCCTGCTAAAAGCTTTTTGCAGGGTGCCTCTGCTGACCAGTTCTTTAGCCACGAAAGACGACGCATGTGAACCACCAGCAGAGATAACCGGGATGCCTGTTGGATGGAGTCCTTAATAGCATCTACTGCAAAGCAGAGAGCCCTAGGGAAATCTGCTAATTCACGGGTTTGCTGAGCCGGCATGTCCTTTAATATCTGTTTTGCCTGATCCTTTAAGGCCTGACAAACGCCAATGGCTGCCACCACTGGCTGAACCATGGCACCTACTGTGGTGAAAGCAGCCTTCAGTAGGGTCTCTAATTTTTTGTCGACCGGATCCTTGAACATCTGGACATTTTCAACCGGACAGGTCAGGGATTTATTCACGCAGGAAATGGCCGCGTCCACTGTGGGGAGTGCCCATTTCTTTAAAAATTCCTCTTCCTCCTAAGAGAACCTCTTAGGAGGGATAAAGATCCTATCAGGTCGAGCCCAATCCTGGTAAATCACGCTCCGCAGAAGGGGGTGAATCGGAAAAGACACACAAGTTAATGGAGCCTTTAAAGAACCCAATGAGGATACCACAGGGGCTACTAGTTCTGGCACTGGAAGTTTAAAGCAGTGCGAACTATATCGGTCAAAGACTGGATCCACAGGCTCTCCGCTTGAGAGGCCGAAAAATATTCATCTACAGTGGAACCCTCCATGTCTGAACCTTTGGGACTTGGGTCTGCTTGATCCCCTTGTGGGTCCCGTTCCTCCGAAGAGGAGACCTCCGCATCTGAAAACACCAAACTAGGTGAGGGGGATCTAGCCCGTTTGCTGCTTGGCAAAGGGCGGGCAAACAAAGCAGTTAACCTTTTCTCTAGCCCATCCAGGGTGGTCGCTAGCATTTCTTCCGTTACGTAAACGGGAATGGGTGGATCGGGGGCCGCCTCTGCCCCCAGCACCCCCAACGGCTCTTGTACTATGCTACTCGGTGGTCTAACTGGTGAGGGTGGGGCCGTTGAAGCCTGGCCTAAATCCTCTGACCCCGATAGAGACCTTTTGTTTCTTGGCACCTTTTGCAGCCTTGGCTGGTCCTGATGCCTTTGGAGCCATTGCACAACCTTGAGTCACCCCTCTAGCCAACACCTGACTGTTGTAGCTAGGAGTAATTAATATGAGAACAGGCTGAGAAAAAAATAAAAAATTTTTGTATATATATATATATATATTTTTTTTTTTTTACCCGCCTTGGAGGTGGCAATACTGAGGAAAACCTGTGAGTATTGCAACCCCAATGCCCGTTAGCCGGAGTCCAAGGTTGACTCAGATACTGCTGGATCTAAGGCTGAGTCCCTTTAAGCAAAAAAACTCTTTTTTTTTTTTTTCTGGTCAATAGTGGAACTAAGTCCTAGACCTGAAGATCCACAAACCGCCACTGGGTGTCATTGTGGCCAAAAGACCCAGCTGCGTGCTCTGTGTCCTTCTTCCTCTGCCTCCAGGAGGGAAAGACCAGCCAGAGAAAAAGTTTTACTTTTAAAACAGACCCTGACGCTGCTGGCCCGCCCCCCCAACGCTATAAAAGGCGGCGTGCTGAAAACAACATGGAGGAAGCAGAGCAGAGGAAAAACATGGACCAGCGCCAGGCAGCACCAACAGACACCAGGTAAGCACTAATCTTATTGTAGTGCACAGAGAGAGGAAGCTGTCCCCATGGGCTTCCTAAGAAACAGGAGTTTTCACCAGCAATTTCCTCTTTAAAACATGTGGGGTTGCAGTATCAATGCTAACAGGCAGACCTGGGGTGAGTAGCAAATATATATCTTACACAAGTATACATATATCTACATGTTATCTGGGTAAACATTAGTATCCCATCCTGCCCACACAGACATAGTGGAGATAGTGGCTGATGCACAAGCATACCATTAGCCAACCCAGAACCCCCAGGGGGATACCTACTGTCGAACCAAGTCCCGCAGGTTCCCTCTTACCTGCTCCACGCCGCAGGGTATTGCAAACTGCAAGAGGCCCAATCTTCCCCCATCTCCGTGGGTATTGTCTCGGACCTTCAGGGACCGGGGTCCTGTGTTAAGGAACCCACACCCCTGGACCTATATAGCATCCTGGCATCAGTAGCGTTTAGTCCTGGGAGAGACCAAGGCACTGGAGCCCAGAATCCAGCCCTCCAAGGAGAGGCATTATAGGCAACACCCCACGCAGGCAGGGCCCGGGTACCGTACACCTTGGCTTTGAAGCACTTCGGACGGATCCGGCTAGCTATCCTGGGTCCCGAGACCTCCGAGGGACAGCTAGACGTGACCAACACCTAAGACACTGGCGAAAAAACTGAAGCACTCTCAGTGGGAGGGGGTTATATAGGGAGGAACTTCCTGTGAAGTTGATTACACCAGTGTCCACACCTGAAGGTACCCATATAACCCATATGTAATGACTATGCGCTCTGTGTCCCGTGATGTACGATAAAGAAAATGTATTTTGTATTTATTTTTTAAATTGGGCTATTTATTATAGCAACAAGTAAAACATATTGTATTTTTTTTCAAAATTGTCGCTCTTTTTTGTTTATAGCGCAAAAAATAAAAACCGCAGAGGAAATACCACCAAAAGAAAGCTCTACTTGTGAGTAAAAAAGGACGTCAATTTTGTTTGGGAGCCACGTCGCACAACTGCGCAATTGTCAGTTAAAGCGACGCAGTGCCAGAAGCTGAATTTTCACCTGGTCAGGAAGGGGGTATATGTGCCCAGTAAGCAAGTGGTTAATATTTACCATGTTTCCTAAAAAAATGTGCTGTTAATATTTTCAAGGTCATTATCCTGCTGGACACCCGACATGTCATTCTTAATCCAATTGAGCAAAAAACATAAGAATATAACATGCCTGTAATGTTATTAAAGTGGTTGTATACGTTTTTTTTTTACTTTTACTTACAGGTAAGCCTATAATAAGGCTTACCTGTCGGTATAAAGATATTCCCCCCGCAATGCGCCGCTGACTGCAGCGGCGCATGCGCAGCAGGGATCCTCTGCTAAAGGCCTGGGTATACACGGGTAAACGGGTATACAATCGCTTTAAGAAAAATGACAACCCTTTATATGAAGAAGCTCTTAGTTTTCCCAAAATAAATAAAAAAAGAAGAGAAAAGTACAGAACGTTTGCTAGCAGTCATGTTCACGGCAAATTTGGACTTCCGTAGCCAGTTAATTTGGGCAAGTCAATCGGGGTGGCAATTTCAGATACCACAAGCGTGGGGTTTTATTGGAGTAACTTGAACACTTGTACTGACAATGACATGTACCACACATCATGGCATTTAAAGGATTTAAAAGGGCCAGTTCACATTTACTGTCTTTAGCCAAAAAAGCATTACAGCGTCCTCAGTACATCAACAAGCACTGCTTTATTTAGTAAAAGAATGCTTACTTTTAAGATGCAAATTTTTTTGCCCTTCGCTCGCCGTCCTGCATATAACACTTAACACTTGGCTTCATTCCCTATCCTTGCATGTATAGTGCACTATACATGCATTTCACTCTTGCAGAATGCTCAGCTGCAAAAAAGAGCAGACTGCAGATGCAAGGTTAGGGAACAAAGCCAAGTGTTTATTAATGAGTTTCTGTGGCTGTACATCCAATGCTCAGTATGTCCTACCATCTGCAAGACAGAGCGGGGGGTGCAATGAAAACAGTGGGGTCCAGATACAGTCCCCTAAAGTAGACACTGAATGATACCAATCTGGAAACCATCAGGTAGCCATAGGCAATCAGTTAGATCTTTAAACAAGTGTCTGGAGAAAAAGAAATGGTTAAAAAACAAACTTCTCTAAAGCCTCGTACACACAATCGGATACTCATCGGACAAAGCGTAGGACTTTTGGCCCAAAGGGCGTTAGCCAGAAACTTGTATTGCAAACAAAATGGCAAAGAATTGTTGGCCAATAAAAACAAAACAATGTGTTTTTTCAGCTCTTTACCGCCACCCTTTGGGCAACTTCTGCCAATTTTGTGTTATGGTGAGCATTGCTTCTGAGCATGCGTGTTTGTACTTTGGAGTTTTGTCCGACAGACTTGTGTTCACATGATTGGAAAATGGCGGACAATTTTAAATCTTTCTATCCCACATTTGTCCATGGAAAATCTGACAATTGTCCGATCGAGAATACAAATGGTCGGATTTTCTGACAACAGCCTGTCATCACACAATTCCCGTTGGATAATCCGATCATGTGTACGAGGCTTAAAAGGTGAAGTACATCACCTAAGGATACTAGAAAACCCTTAAGTCTTACTGAGTGGGCAGGATTTATATACAAGTGTGCCCCTTGGGGTGGCCTCAACAAAATTGTTACCAGTGTCCAATCACTTGCAGGTAGCCTGCATAAACACATAGTCTATGAAGTACTGTGTTGAGAACTGTACAATTAAGATAGTAAGCATTTTCACAAAATGGACCTTTGCTGTTAAATGTACTAATGATGCTGTAATGATTGGGGAAGTTTTGGCAAAAGGCAATAAAGGTGAACTAACTCTATAAAACAACATCACGGCTGTAGCTTTTTGTGAAATAGAATATAGTCCTCAGTGTGTAAGCCACTGAACAACCTTTACCTGATCGGTCGTCCAAATATTTTGGTATTTTCTTCACAGCGTCTTAGTCCTTCCTCATTAATGGAGAGCACCTGTCAAGGATTCAAGAGTTAAAATAAAGATCGAAATGTGCCCCCCACCATCAGCTATAAACTACTTTAAAAGTATAGAATGCAGCTGCTGACCTTTTTTTGCCCCCTCCTGCAGAACCACCCAGGAGCCTCTTCTATCTACCCCATGGGCCCAGCCCTAGGCATGTACAGTATATAGTTTTAAGTAGAATTCTAGCCAAGATATTTTATTTGAATAGATTTTCCCTTATTTTCTGAGCGATGGTGGTATGTGAAGGGAAAGTCTCCCAAATAGGGACACAGACGACAATAAAAGCTTGACTGAGGGTTCTAGCCTACTTGTACCCTTTGACTTTTTTCTGTTGACACCACACTTGTACAGTGAAGGGAGGAAAGAGTGTCTCCAATAACATGTCGAAAGGACCTGTGCTGATAAGCTTTGGGCTTGAGACAATGGCATCGGTTTGAAATGCTTCTGAATTCATTGACCTCCATTTGTCATCATTCCTATATTGCGAACAAAAAGCCCATCAATACAGACTCCACCTCTGGTGCCTACTGGACTGCACAGTCATATGTAGAGTTCCTGCACAATTGCCATAAAAGGAAAGTGAAATGAAGACTAGGGGCGTTCGAACAATATCTGACTGTATATCTATTTCTGTAACTACACTACATTTATCAAAAAGGAAGACAACTTACATGCCTCAGGAGAGACTCTTCACCTAGAGCTCTGACCAGTCCTTTAGTGTCCATCTGTCCAAGCCTAAGCATATATAGAGGTCGGCCATCTACAAGGTGATACAAATATTCGTTATTAGTTGAACAGAATTCCCAGCCTTGGGTAAAAAAAATAAAAATAAAATAAAAAGGAGAATCATATTGGAAATCATAATCTCAACAGTTTACTTTTTTACCATAGCCAATTGGTCAACAATCTCAAAAGTCACTGTATCTTATTAAATGTTTACAGACAAAACAGAAAATTGGCTTCAGCCACGCACAATACATCTGTAAAAATGAAAACGCCCTGCTGGAGTGAACACAAAGTATAAGCCATAAATAAAGAACACAGTAACCTTTGTCATGATGGTGCCAGCCTCCAGCATAAAAATCCTGCAGAACTTGTGGGGGGTTCCAGGTGCTCAGCAGGTAGTCAACTTGGTGCTGCTTACGCCAGGTGAGAGACTGACAAAGGATTTCCCTGGCTTTGTCAATGTTAAAGTCTCGGGCACGCAAGAATCTCAGGATGTGTTCATCTTTGGGGATCTAGAAACAGATTACATTCAAAAGGTTACAGCTGTTTCAAATGCTAAACCAGAAAATAGTTGTGCGTCTCTCAGCAATGGTAGGTTAAAAAAAGTGTATATAAACCGAAAAGGTAAAACTTAAAACGGAACTAAACCCCATCATTTAACAGTTTCCCAAACCAGTTACATCCCAGGCAAACCGGGAATGAGAACAGTTACATTTGCTTGTGCTGTCAAACAAACTGTCAAGCCTTCAAATGGCTGGTGTCATAACTGATCACATGTGATCAGTTTGTAGTGCCATCAACATAGCAACTACAAACCAAACAAAGGCTAAGATGGCAGCTTCCATGGCTGTAAAAGAGGAGGGTTTAGTTCCTCTCCCTATTTAACTGCTCAGGTACAGTGGTGTAAGCATGGTCATAGGGTAAAAACTAACTACCAACTCCAACTAACAATCAATTGTGTATGTATTCCTGCAGGAAGACTACAAGCAGTTGTGCTGTAACATAGAATGCCTGCCAGACTCCTTTTTTTCACCCCAGGGCCATGCCCATCCATTTCAGCAAAGTCAAGACCATTTGATATTTCTAGATGAGAAACTTACCGCTATCCTCTCAAATCAACATGAAAACATCTTGAATATCTGGCAACCCTGGATTGAAAAAAACCTATGCTACCACCTTTGACAGCAAACTTTTATCCCTTGAACTCAAACTTAACATCAACAGGGTTTCCCCAAGTGGATGCCTCCATCTCCCCAAAATTTTTCCCCCGCATTTTCCCCTTTTTTACTGCTCCCTTCCTACATTTTCTCCTTAGGCTCTTCAGTCCCCCAAGCTGATTCTTCAGCTTTCTTCGGTTCCCCTGGTACCCGCCACACTAGCTGTGTAAAGCCAGTTGTGACTCCTTGCTTCACAGCCAAGTCCCCACTGGAACTGCGCCTTTGTGAATGGTCCCACAGTCTTCTGGAAATTGTGAGGTGTCCCAAGAGGCTGCAGGCAGAGGAGATCCAAGCAGGAGGGTGAGCGGGTACCTGTCAAAACCAGGTACCCACTCTAGAAAAAAAAAAGGTGAAGGGGGGATGAAACGCAAAATTACCCTTCATGGGTGAAGTTTCTGATTTAACTCCTCAGATATACCCTCAATCTCCTCCTCACAACCGAATCAGGCTGCCTTTAATATGATAAAAGTATACTCCTGAATAGAGAATACTTTCAGGGGTGGCTCACCCTCTGCGTGTTGTCAGGATGCCTTTAGCACTATACTTCAAGCTACAGCTCCATTTAAATCACTACTTGCTCAATAATAGATGTTCTCCTCCATATTTTATTGTCCGACTACCAATTGTCATGCCCTGGGGGACAACTTTACCTGCGTTGCCCAATGGAGCTTTCTTTGTATTTGGAAGCTTCAATAAAAGTATGTTTTTACACAGAACATGCCAATAGCGAAGGTTAGAAAAATGTCCCGCATGTTTGGGAGTTGCAAGGTTTACAGCTGCTCAATCCAAGCATAATTGAATGGCGTGGAGATGCTTGTGACATAGAGCAGCTCAAATTTCTAAAGAAAACCAGGAGTTGCTGATACATCAAGATAAAAAAAAAAATGGGCCTTTTAAATGTGACACATTGTTACAGAAAACATAATTTTACAAGAAAAACACCAAAAAAATTTAGATGTTCTTTACAAACCAGGGAATGCGGTATGAACCTAGCAATCTGGACATTTGGTCCCTTATCAACAAACCCCACCCAAGTACCCAAAAGATTGCTAGCTCTTAGGAATAAGGAGAACTTACTTTTCCTTTGTGGGTTTCCTGCAGCCATTGTCGCAGGCGGATAAGGCAGCTCTCCTGCAAAGGTGTGAGGTCTCCCAGGTAACGTTTAATATAATCTGCTTCAAGCTTGTCTGTAAAACAAAAAGAAATGTAACCAAAAAATGCTGAGAGACTGACGGGCTCAGATAGTGTTGTCTGTCTCACTAGAAGCCTTCAACTCCGTCAATAAGGATTAAATCCTTAATGCTGCCCATTAATGGAATCTATTCATGACATAGTTTGCAAAGCATGTTGGACTTTCCATTAGAGAAAACCAGGTATTTGATTTTTTTTTACTGTGGTAATCTATAAAGTATTTGTGAACACCTCACTATCATAGGCAACTTTTACACATTAGAAATCAATTAATAAACTATATTTATTAAAAAAACACAATACCTTAATTAAATGCTTTACATGGCAGTCACATAATCACGCAGCCTCCATTCCTCACTGTTCCCTATAGCAGGTAGGCATGTCTGTGGGTGTCGGGTGAACATCACACACAGCATTGCCTCCATCCTGCTTGGAGTTATTGGAAGCTGTGTCTTACGTCACAAAATATAACAAAGAAAATATAAAAACAAAAAAAAAAAAATATTTGCTTTAAAAGCTAAACCATGGGCACAAAAAAACTTTCATACAAACATTCTTCAAAACCCACAAACATCATAAAACCACTGTGTGCATCAAATGCCTATACAAAGCCAATTATCCCATAAAAATAGTAGTGACGTCGTCATCATGCTGCACATAGTTTGTGCAGCGATCAGAGCTGTGGGAGAGACCTAGCAGTCCACACCCACTACAGGCTGCCGGGGGGGAGGAGGGAGGGAGGAGGAAGAAGAAGGAGGAGGAGGGAGGGAGGAGGAAGGAAGAAGGAGGAGGGAAGGAAGGAGGAAGGAAGAAGGAGGAGGGAAGGAAGGAAGGAAGGAAGGAAGAAGGAGGAGGGAAGGAAGGAAGGAAGGAAGGAAAAAGGAGGAGGGAAGGAAGGAAGGAAAAAGGAGGAGGGAAGGAAGAAGGAGGGAGGGAAGGAAGGAAGGAAGAAGGAGGGAGGGAGGGAGGGAGGGAGGGAAGAAGGAGGGAGGGAGGGGTAGGAAGGAAGAAGGAGAAGGGAGGAAGGAAGAAGGAGGGAAGGAAGGAAGGAAGAAGGAGGGAAGGAAGGAAGGAAGAAGGAGGAGGGAAGGAAGGAAGAAGGAGGAGGGAAGGAAGGAAGAAGGAGGAGGGAAGGAAGGAAGAAGGAGGAGGGAAGGAAGGAGGGAAGGAAGGAAGGAAGGAAGGAAGGAAGGAAGGAAGGAAGGAAGGAAGGAGGGAGGGAAGGAAGGAAGAAGGAGGGAGGGAAGTAAGGGAAGGAAGGAAGAAGGAGGAGGGAAGGAAGGAAGAAGGAGGAGGGAGGAAGGAGAAGGAGAGGGAAGGAGGAAGAAGGAGGAGGGAAGGAAGGAAGAGGAGGAGGGAAGGAAGGAAGGAAGAAGGAGGAGGGAAGGAAGGAAGAAGGAGGAGGGAAGGAAGGAAGGAGGAGGAGGGAAGGAAGGAAGGAGGAGGAAGGAAGGAAGAAGGAGGAGGGAAGGAAGGAAGGAAGGAAGGGAAGGAAGGAAGGAAGGAAGGAAGGAAGAAGGAGGGAGGGAGGAAGGAAGGAAGAAGGAGGAGAAGAGGGAAGGAAGGAAGAAGGAGGAGGGAGGAAGGAAGAAGGAGGAGGGAGGAAGGAAGAAGGAGGAGGGAGGAAGGAAGAAGGAGGAGGGAGGAAGGAAGAAGGAGGAGGGAAGGAAGGAAGAAGGAGGAGGGAAGGAAGGAGGGAAGGAAGGAGGGAAGGAAGGAAGGAAGGAAGGAAGGAAGGAGGGAAGGAAGGAAGGAAGGAAGGAAGGAAGGAAGGAAGGAAGGAAGGAAGGAAGGAAGAAGGAGGGAGGGAAGGAAGAAGGAGGAGGGAAGGAAGGGAGGGAGGGAAGTAAGGAGGAAGGAAGGAAGAAGGAGGAGGAAGGAAGGAAGAGGAAGGAAGGAAGAAGGAGGAGGGAGGAAGGAAGAAGGAGGAGGGAGGAAGGAAGAAGGAGGAGGGAGGGAGGAAGGGAGGGAAGTAAGGAGGAAGGAAGGAAGAAGGAGGAGGGAGGAAGGAAGAAGGAGGAGGGAGGAAGGAAGAAGGAGGGAGGGAGGGAGGGAAGGAAGGAAGGAAGGAAGGAAGAAGGAGGAGGGAGGAAGGAAGAAGGAGGAGGGAGGAAGGAAGAAGGAGGAGGGAGGAAGAAGAAGGAGGAGGGAGGAAGAAGAAGGAGGAGGGAGGAAGGAAGAAGGAGGAGGGAGGAAGGAAGAAGGAGGAGGGAGGAAGGAAGAAGGGGGAGGGAGGAAGGAAGAAGGAGGAGGGAGGGAGGGAGGCACATAGTTTGTGCAGCAATCAGAGCTGTGGGAGAGACCTAGCAGTCCACACCCACTACAGGCTGCCGGGGGGGAGGAGGGAGAGAGGAGGAAGGAGGAGGAGGAGGGAGGGAGGGAAGGAGGGAGGAAGAAGGAGGAGGGAGGGAGGAGGAAGGAAGAAGGAAGGAAGGAGGAGGGAAGGAGGGAAGGAAGGAAGGAAGAAGGAGGGAGGGAAGGAAGGAAGAAGGAGGGAGGGAGGGAAGGAAGGAAGAAGGAGGGAGGGAGGGAGGGAGGGAGGGAGGAAGAAGGAGGGAGGAAGGAAGAAGGAGAAGGGAGGAAGGAAGAAGGAGAAGGGAGGAAGGAAGAAGGAGAAGGGAGGAAGGAAGAAGGAGGAGGGAAGGAAGGAAGAAGGAGGAGGGAAGGAAGGAAGAAGGAGGAGGGAAGGAAGGAAGACGGAGGAGGGAAGGAAGGAAGAAGGAGGAGGGAAGGAAGGAAGAAGGAGGAGGGAAGGAAGGAAGAAGGGGGAGGGAAGGAAGGAAGAAGGGAGGGAAGGAAGGAAGAAGGGGGAGGGAAGGAAGGAAGAAGGAGGAGGGAAGGAAGGAAGAAGGAGGAGGGAAGGAAGGAAGGAAGGAAGGAAGGAAGGAAGGAAGGAAGGAAGGAAGGAAGGAAGGAAGGAAGGAAGGAAGAAGGAGGGAGGGAAGGAAGAAGGAGGAGGGAAGTAAGGAAGAAGGAAGGAAGAAGGAGGAGGGAGGAAGGAAGAAGGAGGGAGGGAGGGAAGGAAGGAAGGAAGAAGGAGGGAGGAAGGAAGAAGGAGGAGGGAAGGAAGGAAGAAGGAGGAGGGAAGGAAGGAAGAAGGAGGAGGGAAGGAAGGAAGAAGGAGGAAAGGAAGGAAGAAGGAGGAGGGAAGGAAGGAAGAAGGAGGAGGGAAGGAAGGAAGAAGGAGGAGGGAGGAAGGAAGAAGGAGGAGGGAGGGAAGGAAGGGAAGGAGGAGGAGGGGAGGAGGAAGGAAGGAAGAAGGAGGAGGGAGGAAGGAAGAAGGAGGAGGGAGGAAGGAAGAAGGAGGAGGGAGGAAGGGAAGAGGAGGGGAAGGAAGAAGGAGGAAGGAAGGAAGAAGGAGGAGGGAGGAAGGAAGAAGGAGGGAGGGAGGGAGGGAGGGAGGGAGGAAGGAAGAAGGAGGAGGGAGGAAGGAAGGAAGAAGGAGGAGGGAGGAAGGAAGAAGGAGGAGGGAGGAAGGAAGAAGGAGGAGGGAGGAAGGAAGGAGGAGGAGGGAGGAAGGAAGAAGGAGGAGGGAGGAAGGAAGAAGGAGGAGGGAGGAAGGAAGAAGGAGGAGGGAGGAAGGAAGAAGGAGGAGGGAGGGAGGAAGGAAGGAAGAAGGAGGAGGGAGGAAGAAGAAGGAGAAGACAAGACCAGTCACACCCTAAACAAGGAAAGAGCAGCGGTGACGAGTCTTTATTACAGGAATATCCTGCACAGATGCAGAGGTTCACATTGAAGTACAGCACAGATTTGAAATACCCAAAGGAAGGAAGAAGGAGGAGGGAAGGGAGGAAGAAGGAGGAGGGAAGGAAGGAAGGAAGGAAGGAAGAAGGAGGGAGGGAGGGAAGAAGGAGGAGGGAAGTAAGGAGGAAGGAAGGAAGAAGGAGGAGGGAGGAAGGAAGAAGGAGGAGGGAGGAAGGAAGAAGGAGGAGGGAGGAAGGAAGAAGGAGGAGGGAGGAAGGAAGAAGGAGGGAGGGAGGGAGGGAGGGAGGAAGGAAGAAGGAGGAGGGAGGAAGGAAGAAGGAGGAGGGAGGAAGGAAGAAGGAGGAGGGAGGAAGGAAGAAGGAGGAGGGAGGAAGGAAGAAGGAGGAGGGAGGAAGGAAGAAGGAGGAGGGAGGAAGGGAGGAGGGAGGAAGGAATAAGGGGAGGGAGGGGGAGGGAGGAAGGGAGGGAGGGAGGGAGGAGGAAGGAAGGAAGGAGGGAAAGGAAGGAAGGAAGGAGGGAAAGGAAGGAAGGAAGGAGGGAAGGAAGGAAGGAAGGAGGGAAAGGAAGGAAGGAAGGAGGAGGAGGAAGGAGGGAGGAGGAGGAGGAGGAGGAGGAAGGAAGAAGGAGGAGGGAGGAAGGAAGAAGGAGGAGGGAGGAAGGAAGTAGGAGGAGGGAGGGAGGAAGGAAGGAAGAAGGAGGAGGGAGGAAGAAGAAGGAGAAGACAAGACCAGTCACACCCTAAACAAGGAAAGAGCAGCGGTGACGAGTCTTTATTACAGGAATATCCTGCACAGATGCAGAGGTTCACATTGGAGTACAGCACAGATTTGAAATACCCAAAGACTCAAGAATACACATCTCTTTTGTATTTAGACAAGATCAGCGTATTCTAGAGCTGAACTTTAAAGTGGTTAATGACAATAGAATTTTGAAATTTACTTTTTGCTTGGGGGGGGGGGGGGGGGAGAAAAAAAAAATCCTTTGCCATCACTCACATACTATACTCACTCCTGTTCACTTGTTTCTTACACTCACCCACCTCACTGCATGGCAAGTCTCACATTGTTCCTTCATCCCCCCTTTTTGCACATTTCACATTCCTTCTTTCACTTCCCTTCCTCTCACTCATCCCCCCATTCCCTCTTAGTCCATTCAACCTTGACACTACCCACCATTCCTTTCACCCTTACACTTACCACTTTTTCTTTATTCCCTCTTCACTGCTCACTATCCTATTCCCCTTTTCTCCCCCTTTTTTTCCCTCCCCATTGGGTTCCCTTTCTCATGTCTCTTTTCACTCACACTGCACTACTCATTCTCTTACCTCATTTTTCCCTTTCACCATCACACTATTTCCCCCCCCCTCTCACACATGTTTCCCATTTCCCTGTCCTTCACAGGGTCTTTTCCCCTTCCCCTTTCACTTCGATTCCTCCTTTCTTCACCTTTTTCCCATCACTTCCCACGTCCCTTCACTTTTTGATTGTTTCCATTTCTTTTATTCCGGACCTCTGTTCCCCACTACCGTTTTACTTTTGGAATACCTCTTGTAGTGTAGTACCTCTTATAAGCGTGCAGATTAGCACACATAGTTTCCAAACATATAACCTGCTGGTTTCTTATTAGCAACATATACCTTACTTATTATAGGATTCGTTCATTTCTACCCCACCCCCCCTCTCTCCGGGTGCGATAATCCATGCCAGGTGCTCCTCCGATAGTTACATGTGGCCACCCTCGGATGGTGCTTTACCTGGGGCGCGTCGGTGATTGGGGACTGTGATCGGGAGCCTTGCAGAATCGGATCTTCCTTTCCCACAGCCACATTGGACTTCTGTCTGGACCCTCCATACCCCCTTTTTTTCTTGGTAAATATGCTGATTTTCTATGTAAACAATGTAAATCCAAACTACTTTCCCTCGTCTTCCTCCCTTTTGGGTCTGGGATCATCCCCCATAGGGTGGGGACCCCAGAGGGAATATATAGATGAGACAATTTATGTATATATTTATTCACGTAATTAATCTTTTTCAGCTACGACTATTAAAAATCCTCAGAAGACCGACTGGTCGAAACGCGTTAGCATTTGTACATGCTTGCCATTATCCCAGGCTATGTATTATATTGTCTTATGAAATGTGTATGGATATTTTAACTTGCGCCATTATGCCGCAACTCATTCCATATCATTTTTATGTCATCACATTTTTGTAATAAAAACGTTTTACTATATAGACGTTGCATTCCTATATATTTTTTCACATTAGCTGCTTCAAAGCCCCATTGGGACAATTTCTTTGCAGAAAAAAAAATCCTTCCCAGCAATAGACCTGTAATTTGCGATATCAGGGACATACCATCAGGAGTGCTGCTGAGAGGCTCAGGAGGACTGGATGAAGCGGGGTGACAATCCCTGCTGTTGTGCCCATCAGTAGAATTTACAATTGGTATGTTCAGAGCAGGAGACGTGGAATGGCTTGAGGTAGAGGTTAGACACTCCTGCTGCTTGGTGGTAGGAGTCCATCGAGGCATGCATGTTATGCCTTCCTCCTCCATTTGATTCAAGTAATACTCAATTATTTCCTTACCCTGGAAAAAAAATAAAAAATTATTAAATGACAGAATTAAAAATATCTTCAGAGCATTTTCACTGGGAAATCAGGAAACATATACCTTCTTTATATTGCTGGTATACTGCTTCATGGCAATCTTTTCCACTGTGCTTTCAAATCCAAAGAATGACTTGATGTCTAAGCTTGCCGATTGCTCAAAGCAGGTCCATTCTTCATTATCGGGGTGTACCTAGAAAGAAAAGTCATTTTATTTTTACCCCCAATGTTTTATACTTCCACTTTTCAACTAAAACCAGGCAAGCTGCAAATTTCTGACATGTTAAATCAAAACTGTCACTGAAAAAAAACAAAAAAGATACTATAAATTACATCTTACATCTATCTGTCCTAAAGCCTGTTCAGAGTCTTTGCTCTGTTGCCATCCAAAGCAGCCTGAAGGATATTTACATCCAACACACCAGTGCTGTACGGCAAGGTTCCTCCTGACGGTCCCTACTTAGCTGTGTCCTGTAGTGACATAGGGACAAACAGGGGTGTATTTGGGTTTCGTGCTGCCCTAGGCCTGACTAAACTTGTGCACCCCCTAATTTAAATATGACCCACCCCTTTCTGTCAAGGCCACATCCCTTGCTGTTTAAGACCCTCCCTGAAATTTTCAAGTGGGGACACTAGTTCTGAGGGCCTGGGGGGGGGGGGGGGGGGCAATGAATTCCCCTAATTTGCATAGATTTCCTGTTTGGCTATGGGCAGGAAATGAAGGGAAATCTCTGCAGTGGGACAGGGATGGTAAACAAATAAACCGACAGGGGCTATAACCCTCCATTACTCTATTCAAAATGAAGAAAAAAAAAGTGTTGCCTATAGTTCTACTTTAAGCACAAATTTCTGCTAATTTTATGGAGAGAACTAAGATGATATAACCATGCCAATTGTGCAGCAGAAAACAAAGCACAGTGAGGAAGGTCTGTGGTCCAGGATAATAGGACAGTCAAAATAAGAAGCAGCCCCCCCTCGCACACAGTTGCAGAATGCTGGCTGCCTGCATGGGGGTGCTGGACTAATTTCAGCCCAGTCTGCCCCATAAGACAGGTGCTACACTAGCCGGTGGGGACTCTTTTCGTGCTGCCCCCCTGCAAAGTGTTGCTCTAGGCCTGGGCCTTGTTTATTCTCAAAGCACTTGCCTGTAAAGTTGAGGCGGCGTTGCGTAAATGACCCGGCCGAATTCAAATTCGGCGGGTAGGGGGCGTGTATTATTTAAATAACGCGCGATCCCGTGCCGAACGTACTGTGCATGCGCCGGCCGTGAATTTATCCCAGTGTGCATGCTGAAAATCACGACGTCATTACGTTGTGTAAACGACGTGGACGACACTTACGCAAAGCCCTATTTGCAAACATTCTACGTAAGCAAAAAAAACGGCGGCACGCCATCCATACTTAACATTGCCTGCGCCTCATACAGCAGACGGCGGAAATAAATAGCGCCGGCCGGGCGTACGTTCGGGAATCGGCGTATAGGCTAATTTGCATATTTTAGACGGGAACGCCACCTAGCGTCCAGCCTAAAATATGAAAATAAGATTCAACGGCGTAAGAGACTTATGCCAGTTGAATCTAATGGAAATCTATGCGTTACTGATTCTATGAATCAGTCGCATAGATAGGAGGGATCAGACGCAGAAATAAGACGGCTTATCTGGAGATAAGCCATCTTATTTCTTTCCTGAATCTAGCCCTTGTGTTGTGGAGGTGTTTGGTTGCTATTCAAAATGAAAGTTACTGCAGTGCATTATTTGCTCGTATGGCGCATTACCACAGCCTGCATTTTTAAACATTCTCATTGACAGTATTGCTTTACTGTTAACTGAAATTTTGTTTACAAACTTTTTTATTTGGTACAAAATGACAGTACAAAAAGCAAAGTGGCATACAAAAAAAAAAAAAGGAGTACACATAAGAAAATGTCAAGGAGTCAAAAAATAGACAATAGTAATCTATACAAATCTTATGTAACATTAATAAAACATAGTTCTAAAGAGTAGAGAATTAAGATGAGGGTCAAAAAAAGTGTCTGGCAAGGTTCATTTATTTATATAATGGAGAGTTTTCATCTCTACGTGTCAGGTAAAGCATTGTGAGCAGGAAAAGAAGTCCCAATAACAGAGTCTCAGATAGCAATAAAAACTTGACAGGGGTTCTAACGCTGCCCCCCTCCATCCAAAACTAAATACATTTTGGCTTAACATACACATAAGTGTTACTAAACCCAGGACCCTGCATTTCTTATATCTGGTCTTCTACGGTACACAGAAAATGCAATAGTTTAAGTAAATATGAACTGCTAAATACATTTTCTCATCAGCAGTTAGAGCAGTCTTGTGACTATTGGTGTCCAGCAGAGCACTAGTTAAAGCTTGTAGGAGTAGTGTTCATTCTCCCCCGATTGTCCTTTGAGGCTGCAGGACCCGACCCTCTGTCTGCACAGTGCTGATCACAGGCACGCTCCCAAAAGACAAAAACGCTCTAGCAATACACACCAAATTGATTTGATTGACAAAAAAAGTATTCGGCCAGGCATCGGGAGCATTTGCGCGAGTACAAGTACTCCCGCAAATACTTGGTATCGGTATCGGGACAACCCTACTTTATTGTTAAGCACAACTATATTACTGATTTTTAATTATTAAGGTGCACACCTGGTGTAGATTTCTTATCTTAAATACGTTGAATAAAATTTCATGATTTTACATATGGTTTTTACTCTCCATGTTTGGCCTCTATAGTCCAATTCTTTTTTTCAAATCTGAGTATAACAAGCATGCTTTACTGTACGTACACCGATTTTAGTGTTGTGGGTGAAGTAACACTTTAAAAGGCACAATTTTTTTCCCTAAATAGCTTCCTTTACCTTAGTGCAGTCCTCCTTCACTTACCTCATCCTTCAATTTTGCTTTTAAATGTCCTATTTCTTCCGAGAAATCCTCACTTCCTGTTCTTCTGTCTAACTCCACACAGTAATGCGAGGCTTTCTCCCTGGTGTGGAGTGTCATGCTCGCCCCTTCCCTTGGACTACAGGAGAGTCAGGACGCCCACTAACACAGCTCCTTTATCTGCCACGTAGAGAGCGTCCCGACTCTCCTGTAGTCCAAAGTAGAGGGCGAGCACGACACTCCATACCAGGGAGAAAGCTTTGCATTACTGTGTGGAGTTACAGACAGAAGAACAGGAAGTGAGGATTTCTCAGAAGAAGTAAGGACATTTAAAAGCAAAATCGAAGGATGAGGTAAGTGAAGTAAGTAAAGGAAGCTATTTAGGGAAAAAAAATTGTACCTTTACAACCCCTTTAAGTGTGAAAGTCTTCTGCACAGTGTTTTACTCCTGGCATCTATGCTGAAACCAAGCCAAATCAAAACCTTTATAAAGTAGCTGCATTGCTCACAGCAATCAAGAAAAATTTACTTCACAATTTGCAAAACTGCACCAGCTGTTATGAGCAATATATCCTCCATCAGTCAGGAAAGACAGCAAAACTAAACTGCAATGATATCTCAGGTTTATATGTGAACTCTGCTTTGGTGCATCCTGACTTATCAACTGAATAGGATGAAAACTAAAAACTTACAGTGTAACAGCAATACTCATGGACCACAATACGACTGGCAAAAGTTTCATTATGAGCTTCAATTTGCAGAGTCCGTTCTCGCCTGTTCATGGAATTTTTCTGGATGAAGTAGACATAGTCTACGCCTGCGATCTATAAAAAAAAAATACAAAACGTCATCATATACAGATGCACCATATAGACTTCTACATTTTCTGGGAAAGTAAATTACAACCAGCATTTCTCTGCTGTAATACTGAGAAAACCGGAGAAAAACCCACACACAATCCCAATTCGTTTACCCATAAACGGTTCTACAAATAGCTGATGTAAAATGTGTAGATCCCCAAATTTAGGGGTCTCCAAACTCTGGCCCTTTGCTTGGGCCATTATTCCTCCCCACTGTCAGCAACAGTGGGGCATTATTCCTGACACTGACAACTGGACACGATACCAACGTTGGGGCACTATACCTCCCGCCGATACCAACGGTGCGGCACTATACCTCCCGCCGATACCAACGGTGCGGCACTATACCTCCCGCCGATACCAACGGTGCGGCACTATACCTCCCGCCGATACCAACGGTGCGGCACTATACCTCCCGCCGATGCCAACGGCACTATACCTCCCGCGATGCACGGTGGGGAATATTCCTCCCGCCGATGCCAACGGTGCGGCACTATACCTCCCGCCGATGCCAACGGTGGGGAACTATTCCTCCCGCCGATGCCAACGGAACTATTCCTGCGGCCAACGGTGGGGAACTATTCCTCCCGCCGATGCCAACGGTGGGGAACTATTCCTCCCGCCGATGCCAACGGTGGGGAACTATTCCTCCCGCCGATGCCAACGGTGGGGAACTATTCCTCCCGCCGATGCCAACGGTGGGGAACTATTCCTCCCGCCGATGCCAACGGTGGGGAACTATTCCTCCCGCCGATGCCAACGGTGGGGAACTATTCCTCCCGCCGATGCCAACGGTGGGGAACTATTCCTCCCGCCGATGCCAACGGTGGGGAACTATCCCGCCGATGCCAACCTCCCGCCGATGCCAACGGTGGGGAACTATTCCTCCCGCCGATGCCAACGGTGGGGAACTATTCCTCCCGCCGATGCCAACGGTGGGGAACTATTCCTCCCGCCGATGCCAACGGTGGGGAACTATTCCTCGCCGCAACGATCCCGCCAACGGTGGGGAACTATTCCTCCCGCCGATGCCAACGGTGGGGAACTATTCCTCCCGCCGATGCCAACGGTGGGGAACTATTCCTCCCGCCGATGCCAACGGTGGGGAACTATTCCTCCCGCCGATGCCAACGGTGGGGAACTATTCCTCCCGCCGATGCCAACGGTGGGGAACTATTCCTCCCGCCGATGCCAACGGTGGGGAACTATTCCTCCCGCCGATGCCAACGGTGGGGAACTATTCCTCCCGCCGATGCCAACGGTGGGGAACTATTCCTCCCGCCGATGCCAACGGTGGCCGATGCCAACGGTGGGGAACTATTCCCCGCCGATGCCAACGGTGATGCCAACGGTGGGGAACTATTCCTCCCGCCGATGCCAACGGTGGGGAACTATTCCTCCCGCCGATGCCAACGGTGGGGAACTATTCCTCCCGCCGATGCCAACGGTGGGGAACTATTCCTCCCGCCGATGCCAACGGTGGGGAACTATTCCTCCCGCCGATGCCAACGGTGGGGAACTATTCCTCCCGCCGATGCCAACGGTGGGGAACTATTCCTCCCGCCGATGCCAACGGTGGGGAACTATTCCTCCCGCCGATGCCAACGGTGGGGAACTATTCCTCCCGCCGATGCCAACGGTGGGGAACTATTCCTCCCGCCGATGCCAACGGTGGGGAACTATTCCTCCCGCCGATGCCAACGGTGGGGAACTATTCCTCCCGCCGATGCCAACGGTGGGGAACTATTCCTCCCGCCGATGCCAACGGTGGGGAACTATTCCTCCCGCCGATGCCAACGGTGGGGAACTATTCCTCCCGCCGATGCCAACGGTGGGGAACTATTCCTCCCGCCGATGCCAACGGTGGGGAACTATTCCTTCCGCCGGAACGGTGGGGAACGATTCCTCCCGCCGATGCCAACGGTGGGGAACTATTCCTCCCGCCGATGCCAACGGTGGGGAACTATTCCTCCCGCCGATGCCAACGGTGGGGAACTATTCCTCCCGCCGATGCCAACGGTGGGGAACTATTCCTCCCGCCGATGCCAACGGTGAGGAACTATTCCTCCCGCCGATGCCAACGGTGGGGAACTATTCCTCCCGCCGATGCCAACGGTGGGGAACTATTCCTCCCGCCGATGCCAACGGTGGGGAACTATTCCTCCCGCCGATGCCAACGGTGGGGAACTATTCCTCCCGCCGATGCCAACGGTGGGGAACGATTCCTCCCGCCGATGCCAACGGTGGGGAACGATTCCTTCCGCCGATGCCAACGGTGGGGAACTATTCCTTCCGCCGATGCCAACGGTGGGGAACTATTCCTCCCGCCGATGCCAACGGTGGGGAACTATTCCTCCCGCCGATGCCAACGGTGGGGAACTATTCCTCCCGCCGATGCCAACGGTGGGGAACTATTCCTCCCGCCGATGCCAACGGTGGGGAACTATTCCTCCCGCCGATGCCAACGGTGGGGAACTATTCCTCCCGCCGATGCCAACGGTGGGGAACTATTCCTCCCGCCGATGCCAACGGTGGGGAACTATTCCTCCCGCCGATACCAACGGTGGGGAACTATTCCTCCCGCCGATACCAACGGTGGGGAACTATTCCTCCCGCCGATACCAACGGTGGGGAACTATTCCTCCCGCCGATACCAACGGTGGGGAACTATTCCTCCCGCCGATACCAACGGTGGGGAACTAATCCTCCCGCCGATACCAACGGTGGGGAACTAATCCTCCCGCCGATACCAACGGTGGGGAACTAATCCTCCCGCCGATACCAACGGTGGGGAACTAATCCTCCCGCCGATACCAACGGTGGGGAACTAATCCTCCCGCCGATACCAACGGTGGGGAACTAATCCTCCCGCCGATACCAACGGTGGGGAACTAATCCTCCCGCCGATACCAACGGTGGGGAACTATTCCTCCCGCCGATACCAACGGTGGGGAACTATTCCTCCCGCCGATACCAACGGTGGGGAACTATTCCTCCCGCCGATACCAACGGTGGGGAACTAATCCTCCCGCCGATACCAACGGTGGGGAACTAATCCTCCCGCCGATACAAACGGTGGGGAACTAATCCTCCCGCCGATACCAACGGTGGGGAACTAATCCTCCCGCCGATACCAACGGTGGGGAACTAATCCTCCCGCCGATACCAACGGTGGGGAACTATTCCTCCCGCCGATACCAACGGTGGGGAACTATTCCTCCCGCCGATACCAATGGTGGGGAACTATTCCTCCCGCCGATACCAACGGTGGGGAACTATTCCTCCCGCCGATACCAACGGTGGGGAACTATTCCTCCCGCTGATACCAAAAAAAAAAATCCCACAGCTTGCTACTGGGGATTTTATATATCTGAAATTGGAGTGCTTTCATTCTTGAGCGTAGAAACTATAATTTGTTATTATGTTAAAAAAAAAATCCCCACAATGGACAATTAGGAGTCCTGTCCTTATGGATAGGAATTGGATTGAATTCCAAATCACTGCACATGTTAACCTCCAGCTACTAAAAGTATTTTATTGAAATACCTGCCACCAGAGGCAGTTTCAATACCTTTTAAATAGGTTCACATACTTTTTCCATCAACGACTGGTCGCATTCATTCAATCAAGAAAGATATTATATAAAATGCTGTATACGTGTTCAATTCAATTGGTTTATTCTTATAACTCACAAAGATCAGGCTGTATTTTACTGGCCATTTGTGCAAAATGGGGGGGGGGGTTAAACTTTTTCCCAGGAATGTAGGCATAGACAAACCATCTACAAAAAAAAAAAACACATTCTGCAATCCCGCTGGGCAAAAACTCACACTTGTGGCATATAAGAAAGGAATGATGCATTTCCTTAACTTCCAAGGAAAAGCAGACGGAGGAAGTAGACAAGTTTGTTCTTATGAATTGCCTCTTCCTACTTACCATTTCAATGTTTTTTATTCAGGGAAATTAGAAAAGCTTTTGGTAAATTTTGTTTCCATTTTTTATTGGTTTTAAAATAATCATTTATACCATGTTTTTATTACTTTATTTAAAAACGTAATAATAAAGTCCAGAAATACCTGCTTGCTTGTTGACAGCTCTAACTAGAAACATACACACACACATATATATATATATATATTTCTAAATACATACACATTAATATTATATATATATATACATACACATTAATAATATATATATATATATATATATATATATATATATATATATATATATATATATATATATATATATATATATATATATATATATATATATATATATATAAAACTGAAAACTACAAATGCCATCAGTAGCAGAACAACAAGTATTTACGTTTAAGTTTTTTACCCCACCCCCCCCCCCCCAAAAAAAAAAGAAGCAGATCCCGTTTCCTTAAAGCATGTTATACTGCACAGTGCGTGTCATTTGGACCCATGTAATGTAAAAAACCTGTCCGATTCTGCCTGGCTATACCTTCCCTTCTGAAAACTGACCACGGTATAATTATGGCTGATGAGCTTTGACACTGTGGTCAGATTATGTGACTCACCCACTGTCTTCTGTGTCCTCTCCCCCTCCCTGCTCGTGTCAGTGCCCAGCACCCTCCGCTCCTGCTGCTCTCAAATCTAAAATGCTCCCATCCCCTCTATATTGTAACAATAAGTTCCCCTGTGTCTGTGTTGTATAATAAATATGCTTATCTGACCGAGAATACATCGGCTCCCTGCGATCACTTGACTCCTTGGCAATCCCTTCTCATTTGCCCCGCCCACTGGAACTGTTAGCCGGGCAGAGGAGAGAGAAGGAGGCAGCACCTGAGCACAGGGAGCTGATGTGTTATCAGGTACAGAAAAGCATAAGTATTATATAACAAAGGCACAGGGGAACTTATTGTTATAATACAGAGGGGATGGGAGAATTTTATATCAGGGGCTTAACAGCCACCTTATGGCATTTTATGCATGAAGGTAAAAAAATAGAATTTTTGTACTCACCGTAAAATCCATTTCTCTGAGTTTATGGACGGACACAGCAGCATTGACCTTAGGGTTATATATCCTTCCTTTCAGGAGAGACTAGGCAGAAAAAACAGCACTTCAAGTGTTAAAACACTTTCTTCAGTACAGCACCTCCCAGGGGGCGTGTCCCCGGGTATATCCCACTTTCTGACTCAGTAGCTCCAGTTCGTAACAAGCTGAACAAACAAAAAGGAGGGGTGGGTGCTGTGTCCGTCCATGAACTTGATTTTACGGTGAGTACAAAAATCCTATTTTCTCTTCCGTTCATGGACGGACACAGCAGCATTGACCTTAGGGACGTCCCCAAGCAGTGTCAAAAATTCGAGGGGTGGGAAAACACAGCAAACCAAGCTTCACCCCAAACAAAAACTGGAGTTTCTCAACGGAGGAACTCCAACCTTAAACTGCCACCTGTAAAACCTTGCGGCCGAAGAAGGCATCCGAAGATGCACTCATATCCACCTTGTAAAATTTTGAAAAAGGTGTGGATTGACGACCAGGTCGCCGCCTTACACACCTGTAAAACAGACGCTTGATGACGGAAAGCCCAAGAAGCACCAATCGCCCTGGTCGAATGCGCCGTAACCTGAAAGGGAGGCGCCCACCCCTTTAGGGCATAGGCCTGAAGCACGACCTGTCTGATCCACCTAGAAATGGTGGCCGACGAGACCGCCAGACCCTTTTTAGGACCATTCACGACATGAACAGTGAGTCCGACTTCCGAAATGGAGCCGTAGCAGACAAGTACACCCGTAGGACCCGAACCACGTCCAAGGAATGCAAGGTGGCCTCCTTCGGGTTTTTTGTCCGAGGACATAAAGATGGTAACACAATGTCCTCATTAATGTGAAAAGCCAAAACAACCTTTGGGAGAAATGACGGCTGTGGCCGCAGCACCACCTTATCCTTATGGATGACCAAGTAGGGAGCCTTGCAGGACAAGGCCGCCAGTTCAGATACCCATCTGAGAGAGGTAATTGCCACCAGAAAAACCATCTTCTGGGATAGAGTCAACAAAGGAATCTTTCGAATGTCCTTAACCACTTCAGCCCCGGACCATATTGCTGCCCAACGACCAGCACTTTCTGCAATTGGGCACTGCGTCGCTTTAACTGACAATTGCGCGGTCGTGCGACGTGGCTCCCAAACAAAATTGGCGTCCTTTTTTTCCCACAAATAGAGCTTTCTTTTGGTGGTATTTGATCATCTCTGCGGATTTTATTTTTTGCGCTATAAACAAAAATAGAGCGACTATTTTGAAAAAAATGCAATATTTTTTACTTTTTTCTGTAATAAATATCCCCCAAAAATATATAAAAAAAACATATTTTTCCTCAGTTTAGGCCGATACGTATTCTTCTACATATTTTTCATAAAAAAAAAAAAAAAATTGATTGGTTTGCGCAAAAGTTATAGCGTTTACGGAATAGGGGGTAGTTTTATGGCATTTTTATTATTTTATTTTATTTATTTTTTTACTAGTAATGGCGGTGATCAGCGTTTTTTTTCAGTACTGCGACTTTATGGCGGACACTTCTGACACATTTTTGGGACCATTGGCATTTTTTTAGCGATCAATGCTATAAAAATGCATTGGATTACTATAAAAATGCCATTGGCAGTGAAGGGGTTAACACTAGGGGGCGGGGAAGGGGTTAAGTGTGTTCCTGGGTGTGTTCTAACTGTATGGGGGGGTGGACTCACTAGGGGAAATCACTGATCTTCTGTTTACATTGTATGAACAGAAGATCAGCGTTTCCCCCGCTGACAGGAACGAGAGCTATGTATTTACACACATAGCTCCCGTTCCCCGCTCTGTAACGTGCTATCGCGTGTGCCCGGCGGCGATCGTGCCCGCCAGGCACGCGCACAGGACTCGGGGCGAGCGCACGCGCGGGCCCCCTAGTGGCCGTCGAAAGTAAGTGCCGACGTAGAGCTACGGGCTCTCGCCCAGGACTGCGGCGGCTGGTCGGCAAGCGGTTAACCACTTAAGGACCGCCTACTGTACATATACGTCGGCAGAATGGCACGGCTGGGCACATCAACGTATATATACGGCTTCCCCGTGCTTCTCCGTGGCCGCAGCATCAATCGCGTCATCCCTGTAATAGGGGGACGCGATCGATGACGTCACACCTACAGCCACCCCCCCTACAGTTGTAAACACACACAGTCACAGCGAAAGTCACAGCGCCACCTGTGGTTAACTCCCAAACTTCAACTGTCATTTCCACAGTAAACAATGCAATTTAAATGCATTTTTTGCTGTGAAAATGACAATTGTCCCAAAAATGTGTCAAAATTGTCCGAAGTGTCCGCCATAATGTCGCAGTCACAAAAAAAAAAAAAAAAAAAAAAAAAAAAAAATCGCTGATCGCCGCTATTAGTAGTAAAAAAAAAAAAAATTAATAAAAATGCAATAAAACTATCCCTTATTTTGTAAACGCTATAAATTTTGCGAAAACCAACCGATAAACGCTTATTGCAATTTTTTTTACCAAAAATACGTAGAAGAATACGTATCGGCCTAAACTGAGGAAAAAAAATGTTTTTTTTATATATTTTTGGGGGATATTTATTATAGCATAAAGTAAAAAATATTGCATTTTTTTTTAAATTGTCGCTCTATGTTTGTTTATTGCGCAAAAAATAAAAACCGCAGAGGTGATCAAATACCACCAAAAGAAAGCTCTATTTGTGGGGAAAAAAGGACGCCAATTTTGTTTGGGAGCCACGTCGCACAACCGCGCAATTGTCAGTTAAAACGACGCAGTGCCGAATCGCAAAAAGGGGCAAGGTCCTTTACCTGCATTTTGGTCCGGGTCTTAAGTGGTTAAACGGGGCGCCTTGAAGCACCGAGGACTAAATTCAAGTCCTATGGAGGCAGTGGAGGACGCACAGGAGGGGCCACATGCCGGACCCCTTGCACAAACGTACACACCAGGGAGTGCGCCGCTAAGAGGCGCTGAAAGTAAACAGCTAGAGCCGAAATCTGACTCTTAACCGTACTTAAGGCGAGGGCCTTATCCACTCCATGCTGTAAGAACAGCAGAATCCGGGACATCACATATGTACGGGGGTGCTATTTCATCTCTTCACACAGAGATGTAGGCCTTCCACATACGATGGTAAACCTTTCGTGAAGTAGACTTCTGTGCTCGTAGCATGGAAGAGATCACCGAGCCTGACAGGCCACTGTCCTTCAGCACCTGGCTCTCAACAGCCACGCCGTTAAAGCCAACGACTGTAAAGCAGGGTGAAAGATCGGACCCTGCGACAGATGATCTTCTCTCACGGGTAGACGCCAAGGGACATCTGCTACCAGATGCACCAGGTCCTCGTACCAGGGACGGCGTGGCCAATCTGGGGCAATCAGGATCGTTGGAATCCCCTCGGCTTCCACTCTGCACAGCAGGCGAGGAAGAAGCTTCAGAGGGAGGCAGGCGTAGATTAGGCGATAGTGACCCCAAGGCGCCACCAACGCGTCTGACGCGTCCGCCCACAGGTCTCTTGACCTGGCCACGAACCTTGACACCTTCCGATTGAGACGGGACGCAAGAAGGTCCACATCTGGAGTGCCCCGTTTTCGGCACAGACTCTGAAACACCTCCGGGTGTAGTGACCACTCTCCTTGGTCTAGTGTTTGGCGACTTAGGTAGTCGGCTTGCCAATTCTGCACCCCCGGAATGTACACAGCCGACAGAGCTGGAATGGACCTTTCGGCCCACCGGAGGATGTGCGCGACTTCCGCCGCTGCAGCTGAGCTCCGCGTGCCTCCCTGATGATCGACGTACGCCACGGCCATTGCGTTGTCGGACTGGGTCCTGACTGGTCGGTCATGCAGACCCAGGGACCACTTGGCGAGGCACAACTTGATCGCTCGGAGCTCCAGTACATTGATTGGAAGGCGGGACTCCTCCTGAGTCCAGCGACCCTGGGCTGACTGGGCACCCCAGACACCTCCCAGCCGGAGAGACTGGCACGGCAGAAACGACTTCCCGGTACGAAGCACCGGAGATGTCAGCCACCACACTAGGGAGGACTTGACCAGTCGACTCACCCGAATCTGGTAATCCAGAGAGGAAGGGAGCTTGTCCCAACCTGACAATCTCTTTCTGTAACACTCGGGTGTGGAATTGGGCATACGGTACTGCCTCGAAAGAGGCCATCAGACACGGAACCCTCATGCAGAAGCGAAGCGACGACCACTTTTGGGTCGCCAACCGCTGCACCGCAGACTGTAGTGTCTGAAGTTTTTCCGTTGGGAGAAAAAAACTCTCGCCTCCGAGGAATCCAGGACTAACCCCAGGTATTCCAGCCGCTGAGACGGTACCAATACTGACTTCTGGATATTCAGAAGCCAGCCGAATTCTCGGATGGTCTGGCAGGTGATGGACACATCCTCTTCTAACTCTGAGATTGAGGAAGCTCTCAGGAGAAGGTCGTCCAGGTATCCTACGATAGCGATCCCGCGCTGCCTCAGCAGGACCAGAATCGGAGCGAGCACCTTGGTGAAGACCCGTGGTGCCGAGGCCAGGCCGAACGAGAGGGCCACAAATTGAAAGTGGTCCTCTCCGATCGCAAAGCGCAGAAATCTCTGGTGCTTTGTTCAAATAAGAACATGCAGGTATGCGTCCATGATCTCCAAGGACGCCATAAAGTCCCCCTGATGGAGCGCTGCCACTACCGAGCGAATCGACTACATTCTGAATTTTTGCATAATAATTGAGGGCCTTGAGGTCCAGGATTGAACGGACCTCTTCCTTCTTGGGGACAACAGATTGAAGTAAAACCCCTGAAACCGTTCCATTGAGGGAACTGGCACAACCACTCTCCTGACCAGAAGATCCTGGTCAGCTCCTGACAGATCCTTCCGGCGATCCGGAGGAAGCTGGAGGTTGGAAGGAAAAAATCTGTTTGGTGGACAAGAGAGAAACTATCTTGTACTCCGAGGAAACTACCTTACAAACCCAACGGTCGGAAAGAAGAGACCTCCACCGAGCAGCGAATTTGCGAAGCCGGCCCCCCACCCGAGACGCGGGCAGACCTTCATGCGGAAGCAGGTTTGTCCGCAGGCTTTTTAGGCTTGCGGTACCAGGTGCGCTTCTGCCCTAGCACCTTGAAAACTTTTTCTGACGCATTTGGCAGGCGGAAAAAACGCTTGGGGGTAGTAAAGGAGGGACCTTGCTTACGGCGAGGCTCCTTACCCTTCCCAGATTGTGGGAGCAGTGTGCTCTTACCACCTGTGGCATCCTTTATGATGTCATCCAGGGATGCCCCAAAAAGCCGTTCACCCTTAAAGGGTAAATCCACCAAAGCCAGTTTTGAAGACTGGTCCGCAGACCAACACTTCAGCCACACAAGGCGGCGTAGTACCACCACGTAGGCGGAGGCCCTAGAAAGTAAGGGGAGCGCATCCAGGGCCGACTCACAGACAAACTTTAGGCCTTGTACCAACTGGTCAGCCAGGTCCACACAGGTCTCAGAAGCATTCTGGGCCTCCAGCTCCTGCAGCAAGACCTTTGCCCGTTCGGTAAGTGTCTGCGACACCAGAGCCCCGGCCAAAATCGGTCTCACTGCCGAACCCACTACTGTGAACATAGAGCGGGGCACAGCCTCAGCTCTCCTATCTGTGGGGTCCTTAAAGGCGGGAGCCCCTTCCACAGGCAACGTGGTGGCTTTGCTCAGTCTGGACACAGGGGGGTCCACTGACGGAGGAGAAACCCACTTTAAAAAAAAGTCCTCCTCAAAGGGATAACGGACCGCAAAGTATTTTGGAACAGCAAAAACTTTCTGCGGCTTATCCCATTCCTTGTACAACAGTTTGTCCAGATATGGAACACAAGGAAACACTTTTGTGGTGCGGGGGTGGCTTGCGGAACCCAAAAGGGACCGGCATTTCTGATGCCTCCGCCAAATCCTCAAGTTTTTGAGTATCCCGCACCGCAGTGATAAGAGCTCCAACAAATGCCTTATGCGCTGATCCTGAAGCAGAGTCATCCTCACTGTCCATGTGGGCTAAGCCTGCATCATCTGACATGACAGAACCAGAGCCAGAGCCAGTAGCAGGGTCTGGTTCCATGTCAGAGCCATCCCCAGAAGCCAGCACAGGGAGGGGGCGCTTTTTACCCCCCTTCTGGCCACTTGTCGGTTCAATACTGGCGATAAAAACACCTCAAGGACTGCCGTCATAGCCTCTACAGAGGCCGCAGGGGCACTAAGGGTTAACTCAGGCACGGTTGGGGTAGAAGCCTCTGGTTCAGACTCCATGTTGACCCACCGTTATGCCGCCCGAGTACTGCAAGGCAGAGACCCACAGGTCACCCTCCCGGCCGCAAAACAGGGAGCAGGGGACCCCCAGGGGACTCACCACCCGACCAGGGTGTAGTGTTAGCTGAAGGGCTGAGAGTGCTGTCCGCGCTGCGCCGTTCCTCAGGAAGCGATTCGCAGGCTTTTGCGCCGCTATTCCAGGCACTAGAGGTGCTGCTAATGCAGAAAAAAAACATGCAGGCCACAAGAAAATGGCCGCCGACATATAAAACCACGCCTCCGACAAAATGGCGGCCATAAACGTGTTTTAAAAAAAAAACAGTGACACACAGCAGAAAAACACAGCCCAGCACACACACAACTCCCATAACAAAACAACAGCACCTCACAGCAGCACAGCCCTCGGTTAGTGACAGAGCCCCAGGAGGACCCCCCTTACAGCCGCCACCCAGAATGGGGAAGGAGGGAGAGGAAGGGAGAGAGGGAAGCAGGGCGGACCCGCATTCGACCGCCATAGGAACGCACCAGCCGTACCACCTTGCCAGGGCAAGGGGACAGTACTTACCCATCCTGCGACCACCGGCTGGAGGCACACCGACTTCCGCTAAATGGCATGGCTGTCAGCCCGGCACACTGTGACAAAGCCATAGAGACCGGTCATATGTGTGCCCTGGAACATTTAGTTCACCGGCCACCCCTGGAGCAACGGGGTATGTCGTGGACGGCCCAGAGCATAGCTAAGGGCCGGCACACGCTCGATGGCAGAACATTGGGGGACTACAAGGATCAAGGATCCAGCCTGTCACCCAGTCGGCAGTTGATTGTAGATCCCAGGATCCAAAAATGCAGGAACAAACAAATAAAAGCAAAAAAAATTTAAAATAAAATCGCAAAAAAAAATCCAGAGCACATGGACTCCAGAAAGGCCAGGTCTTCTCCGAACGCTAGGCAGAAAAAAACTGGAGCTGCCGAGTCAGAGTGGGATATACCCGGGGGACATGCCCCCTGGGAGGTGCTGTACTGTAGAAAGTGTTTTAACACTTGAAGCGCTGTTATTTTCTGCCTAGTCTCTCCTGAAAGGAAGGATATAAAACCCTAAGGTCAATGCTGCTGTGTTCGTCCATGAACGGAAGAGAAAACTGTGCTGCAGGAGCCCCCAGCCCCCCACTCCTCATTCTTACCTGAGCCCAATCGCCGCAGTCTCCCTTCTCACTAGGCAGATTGATGGCAGCAGCAGACATTGCCAATCTAATGGAAAGGAACTTGCCACAGAGAATGGGACAGAAGTGCCAGTGGGGGACCCCAGAAAAGGAGAGAGGATCAGGGCTACTCTGTGCAAAACCACTGCATAGAGCAGGTAAGTAGAACATGTTTAAAAATGTAGTTATCATCCAGTGACAGAGTGATCATTTGTCAACAGACCGCAGCATGTCCCGTTCAGCTCCTCCCCTCTCCTTGCACCGAACATACAGTGTGTGAGGAGAGGAAGGAGACCACAGCGCTGATCTCTGCCCATTCATGGCTCATCCGTGCCACTACAGTGATCATCAGTGTCTCACAAAAGTGGAATTTATGCTCCTAGAACACCTGATGGTGCTCCCTGCATGTTGGGCCTCTGTATGTGGTTGGCTGTGTAAAAGTCTCATACATGTGGTATCGCCATACTCAAGAGAAGTAGCAGAATGTATTTTAGGGTGTCATTTTTGCTATGTACATGCCATGTGTTAGCCATATCTTATACATGGCAACTTGCAAAATGCGTTTTTATTTTCTTTCCACATTTTCCAATATTGTTTAAAAGACTCATTATGCCTCAAAATATACATTGGGGTGTTCACTTTACAAAATGGGGTAATTTTCTGGGCGTTTCCGTTGTCCTGGTGCTCCAGGGCCTTCAAAAGTGTAAGAGGCAGTCAAGAAATAACATGTGTAATTTATGTCCCTAGCCCGATGGTGCTCTCTGCATGTTGGGCCTCCGTTTGTGGCCAGGCTGTGAAAAAGACTCACGTGGTATCGCCATACTCGGGAGGAGTAGTAGAATGTATTTTAGGGTGTAATTTGTGGTATGCATATTCTATGTGTGAGAAATAACTTGTTATTTTGACAATTTTGTGAAAAAATAAAAAAAAATCTTAATTTTGCAAAGAATTGTGGTAAAAAACTCACCATGCCTCATACTAAATACCTTGTCTACCTTCTAAAAAGGGGTCATTTGGGGGGTATTTGTGCTTTCCTGGCTTGTTAGTGTCTCAGTACATCAGGTGTGATAATTTTTCAGAGATTGGCACCATAGTTTTTAGTCTAACTTTCACAAAGACCAAATAATATACACTTACTTGGGTTATTTTTACAAAGATACGTAGCAGTATACATTTTGGCCAAGATTTATGAAGAAAAATTACTACTTTACAAAATTTTATAACCGAAACAAAGAAATGTTTTTATTATTTTTTTTTCAAAATTCTGTATTTTTTAATTTATAGCGCAAAAAGTAAAAAACACAGTGGTGATCAAATCTCACCAAAAAAAAAAAAAAAAATACTCCAAAAATTTCTTATGGGTACAATGTTAAATGAATGAGTAATTGTCATTCAAAACGTGAGCACTGAAAGCTGGTCAGGTTAGGAAGGGGGTTTAGGTGCCCAGTGGGCAAGTGGTTAACTCCCCCCCTCCCATCTGACAGTGCTAATGATCATTAAAGCTTGGTACACAGGTATTTTTTTTGTAAAAAAAAACAAAAACTGAGAAGCTTGCTGCACTAAGCAATCTTAGTACAGCGATTTCACTGCCCCCACCCTATCCAGTAGAACACACCGGTCATCGCTTGCAGCCATTGGTTATCCAGCAAGCCTGTTTGACAAGCCACACAGAAGACAGGCTGCTGTATACACTTGGCCAAATGTCAGCCCTTTTTTGTTAAACTGGGCCGATACCAGCCAATTTTTGGGCTGTGTGTACCAGCCTTAAAAAAAGTGGATGTAAACCCAAATTTTTTATGTCACAATGTACAGTATAAGATGTCCTATTATCTGTGCCCAGTCTTGCTACACAGAGTTAATCCAGCTCTGAGAAATCCTCTTATATTGTTCAGTGAAATAAAACGGACTTAGAGAGAAAAAACCTTAGTCCGTTCCGCCCCCTTGCTGTGAGTGACAGGTTATTTACATATCTTATGCACTAGCCTGGAGACAGGAATTATTTTTTATTTCCCACCCCCACTCCTTTTCCGAAGTCATGTGGTTACTTTTCTGGATTTTGACTGGATGTTGGTGATCATAACTGAATTTAGTGTAAGTAATACACAGGAAAAATGCATGTTGACAAGGGGAGTGTAGAGGAGGGCGGGGAGTCTGACATGACTCCACCCACCGAGCTCCAGACAACAGACCCACCCACAGAATCTGCAGTTTTTCAGTTATTATAACAGACAGAGGGGAGACATTTTACAGGTAATGATACATGCGGGGAGGCATGTATATCCTTATAGATCAGCACTATGGCAGTAGTTTAGAAAGTGGATGTAAACCCACTCTCATCCTAAGGCTGCATTCACACCTAGGCGTTTTAACGCCTGAAGCGCGACGCTACAATACGCCGGAGGGATGAAATAACATTATTGTCTATGGTGACTGTTCACATCTTAACGCCGACCTTTTTTTGTCGCATGTATCGGGCGGTTTGAGCGTATTTGAGCGTTTCCATTTCCCATAGAAAGTAATGGAAACGCTCGATTCAAGTGACTTGCGCGACAACGAGAGTTTGCTACGGGCGTTTTGTCGCTCTAATCAATAGAACTTTTCACCCAGGCAGAAGAATAAAAAAATCTACCAACATAGCAACAAGTGATGAAAAGATGATAATTTTTCCTATTGGCTAAAAAACGTCGAAATACAAAAAAGTCGGACGACGCTGTATGCAAACGCAAATCATTCATGATTTTAGAAGGGAAAAAAGTCTCACCTTTTTAAGCAGCCGGGGAGCATCTACATCCAGTTTGCACCGTCTCTCCACTACACTCACAGCTCCATCCTCGCTGAGGAACTCATTCATGATATCACTGCCCACAAACATGGGGATGAGATGACACGTGGGGAAACGACGCTCATAGGCCTGAGAAAGAGAAGCAACAACATTACTTTATTTACTAAGAAATTGTGTGAAAATTGTGCTAATCCTTCACAAAATTGTTTTTGGAAGACTGTGGAAAGCTATCCATACCAATGATTAGCACATGACACATTCAGAGAATTGAATCCCTGCTCCAAGCCATAAACATTACTTTTGTACATAAAACTGTATAAAAAGGATATAAACTAGATATCTGCACTTTCTTGCGTGCAATCATTCCTTATGGCGTAAATGGTGTAAACACATGTAGTCAAATGCTGCTCTTGGAATGTAAGCGTTGCATAGCCGCCTGGTACCAAACAAAGATTTATTGATAATAGAAATGAGTGCACTATTCATAACAAGCACAATGTTCTTCATAGGCATAACAATATAACTTTACATAGCTAGCAATCCCTTGAGGGGTGATATATTTTGCATACTTGGTGTAAACGCAAAGTGTAAGTAAGACACAGCCTACAATCTACACATAGGTGAACATATACAATTTAGGTAATTATTATCTCTTCATGTTGCCCAATAAATATCCATAAATTTGCGTGCAGCGCCTTCCTTGGTTGTTAAAGTTGAACCGAGTGCGAGGTCGGGAAACCAGTCCAGTGAGGACTACCAAATCAAAAGGAAGTTGTCATGGAAGTCCTCCAAAGACAGTGGTCAATTTCTTATTACCAAATGTGCCCTGAATCCCGGATTTAACCTCCTCATAAACAATAGACGGGTCTTCCATACAAGTACAATTGTTTGATGGCTATAAAAGATGTGCAATACAGATTTTGCTCTACCGTGAAACATTTTTTATTGGTCTCTGGAGAAGAAGAGCTTCCCATGGGTCTTTACAAATATAAATCTGCAGTACCAAATTGATCATTGCATAGACCAGGGGTAGGCAACCTTGGCACTCCACCTGTATTGAAACTACAAATCCCATCATGCCTCTGCCTCTAGGAGTCATGCCTGTGATTGTCAGGGTCTTGCAATGTCTCACGGCACATTTGATTTCACCACAGCTGGAGGACCGAGGTTACCTACCCCTGGCATAGACTATTATCCATAAACAGCATACCGTATATACTCGAGTATAAGCAGAGTTTTTCAGCACATTTTTTTGTGCTGAAAATGCCACCCTCAGCTTATACTCGAGTCATCTTTTTGTGCCTGATCTCACAGACTTTGGGGACCTGGTACCAAACTTGGCACACATGTAGCCCCTGTTCTCTACAAGTGTGCAACCTTTTTTTTTTTCGGGGGACCTACGGCTAGGGAGCACAGATTTTTTAAAGCCGGGCACCCCTTCCATAGACTCCCATGTTAAATGGTCAGTTTTACATAACGCAGCAAAAGCTATCAGTATGACGACCAACATTAGAGGCGATATGTAAATACACCTTTGCACACTGCTACCGACTAGTAAAGTAATGTTTCTCTTCTCCCTCAGCAATGACGCAGATGGGCAAATAAGGATGCTGAGCAGGTGCCCAATGTCCTCCTGATCAACCGATAATGTCACTGGTTGCTAGGACTCTGGCAGTTGAAAGGTTGTATCGGTGCACAATGAAAACCTGTGCCTGTAACTAGGGTTGTCCCGATACCACTTTTTTAGGACCGAGTACAAGTACCGATACTTTTTTTCCATACTTGCCGATACAGAATACCGATACTTTTTTTAAATGTCATGTGACAGTTTTCAAACCACAATACAGACTAAGAATATTTTCTTTAGAATTATGAAGAACTCTAACTCAAGACATTATAAAAGAATAAAAATGAGTAAAAATGTTTTATTTTCTTGTCACGCAGTAGTAAAAAACTCAAAGAATTTTTACAGAACATGTTGATAAATACAAAAAAAGTATTCTATTTAGGTATCGGGAGCATTTGCACGAGTACAAGTACTCCCGCAAATACTCGGTATCGGTCCCGATACCGATACTAGTATCGGTATCTGGACAACCCTACCTGTAACTAATAGGTAGGCTTAATTCACTTGTTCGCTGGGATACATTTTTTGGGTAATTTTTTAGGCATTTTGTCAGGGCACCACTGAAGGAACCTAAAGGCAATGCATTTCTGACAAGATCAAATGGGTTTTTCTGTATTTGCTGAAAATTGTATTAGCCTGAAAAGAAAATGCAGTTGCCACATTTAGGAATTGATGAGTTGCAACGTATTTTTTTTATTTTTTAGAATTAGGATTCTTTAACTAGTAGTTCAGCCTTTCATATATTAAAAAGGTATACCTTATACCTTAATGCATTAAGGTGAAAAACCTTTTGTAGTGCAGCAATCCCTGCTGAACCCATTTTCAAGTCCTCATTTGCCTGGCTAAGAGGACCTGAAGGAGAACTACATGTACTTTACAATTGACCAATAGGAAAGCGGTTGTTGGGGGCGGGATGTTCCAAATTCTGTATAAAAGTGTGTTGTGTGCTTCCAATAAAATTCTTCCTGTTTGAACTTGCATACAGCCTGCCTGGTGTTTGTTCTAATGGATTTCGAACGGCACATAGCTGTCGTTCGGGTCCCGGAGCCTTGGATGACCGAACCATCAGACGTTGCGATCTGCAATCTGATCCAATAGTAGCAGAGGAGTGTCGGGAGAGCGGAAGCAATCAAGGGTCTCATTACACCGATCATTCCAGCGACAGGGACGAGCAGAGCAGCTCCAGCCGCTATCTCGGGTGCTCATTGGCTGGATTGATAGTAGCAGGAGCATTGGCCCCCACTGCTGTCAATCAAAGCCAGTGACACGGGAACTGGGGCCAAGTCCTGCTGTCTGCGTCAACGGATGCAGCAGCAGGACTAAGGAATGCGCCTGCACGACGGCCCCCAGGGAATACAGATCTCCATGGGGGCACTTAAGAGAAGGAGCGCTGCTGAGGGACCCCAGTAAAGGAAAAATCGGGGCCCCCATGTGCAAAACACTTGCAGAGAGGCAGCAAGTACAACATGTTTGTTATTTTAAAAAAAAAAAGTGATATGTTTGATTTTTTTTTTTTTTTAAATAAGAAAACATGTCATACTTGCCCCCCACTGTGCAGTTTGTTTTGCACAGAGTGGCCCCGAACATCCTCTTCTGGGGTCCCACGGTGGCTCTTTCGGCTCCTTCCCGCATCAGATAACCCCCTCTGGGAAGCGCTTTTCCAAGGTGGTTACCTTGCGGGCGCACTCCCGTGTCCATAGCCGCCGAATGCAGGACTCGGTTCCACACCCCAGAGCCAGCGTCATTGGATTTGATCGATAGCAGCGAGAGCCAATGGTTGCGCTGCTATCAGTCTATCCAACGAAAAGCCGAGAACCATTGGAGAGAGCAACGGGCAGGATTGCGTCCCATGAAAATTCAGGGCTCAGGTAAGTAAAAGGAGGGGGGGGGGGGATAGGGTGCTGGGTGGCAGGACACTGCGAGGTGTTTTTTCACTTTAATGCATTGAATGCATTATGGTGAAAAAACAAGAAGGTTTAAAACCCCTTGAAGCTCATTAATCTTTGTGCAAGTATAGGTCCACACAAGTGTGGGTTCCGTGTGCTGCGTTTGCACAGGAGCAGCGGCCCATTTTTTTGAATAGACTGCTGTACCTGCGAGAAAACACGGGAAGAAGGTCCTTGCACATTTTCCAAATCACAGCCGCAGAGAAAATGGCATTTTGCTTTTGCATCATGTGATTTCCTGCACCCGAAAACACAATGCAATGTACCGGTATGTGAACCTAGCCAAAGGCTGTGGCCAGCATTCTCATAAGAGCGTGTGAGATGCCACATGACCACCCCATATAAGACTATTGCAGGTGTTGGCTAACAAAAAGGTATTATTTTATTTATTACATGATATAAATGCATTCAATGAGCTCTACTGGTATATCTAGGCAAACAAGCAATGTAAGCTGTTCATTATTTTATCTGAGCTAAAGCTGTGCTGTTATTTCTGCCATCCAATGCTGTCACTGGCCCCTCTGGCATTGTGTTCAGTACAGACTTGCTGGTGTATCAGTCAGCAGACGTTATTCTGGGGGGACTTTTACCCATGCAGCTTTTTCCTTCCTTGGCTATGCCGCATGTCACTCCGGGCTCTTATTCTCCTTGACTAAATGGGGTCAAAACAGAGAAAACAGCTGTGCTACTTTGGCATGCAGAGTAATCAGAGGCAGTGCATTGCGATTTGAAATAAACATTGCTGATCATGTAAGAATTATGTTAGATGAGGTTTGCCCTTCCAGCAATTTTCACATCCATTTTTCCATCTAAGAAAACCAAGAACTCTAGCAAGCGTTATATGTGTCCAAAACACTCACACAATATAATCGCATTATGCTACAAAAACTAAAAGCCTTTTCATGGTGTCCTTTGTACTTCGACATTCCAGATAAGCACACGCTCACACAGCGTGATCCAGCAGTGTATGGATAGTCAAACCTTTTTTGTTTTTGAAAATAGTAGGGAAGGGTTAATACCCCTCTTACTCCAGGAAGAGTCAAGTACCCCCACATAGTCCTTGTGCCTTCCTCCATAGCCCTCCCCTCTTCTGGGATTGTCTAATTGCCGTCTGTGCTGCCCCAGCTCCTCCACCCATCCCCTGACTTCTCTACATAACTTTTTTGTCTAACTACAAGGTGAGGAGCGAAGGGGAATTACATGAATGCAATGTCTTAGGGTCCTTTCACATGGAGCGGACCGTTTTTCGGTCCACTCCGTGTGTGTCCGTCGGCTCAGCGGGGATCCCCGCCGAGCTGTCGGCGGACAGGACGGTCCCCGCACATTGTGCAGGGACCGCCCTGTCTCTCCTCCGCTCTCCCCTATGGGGAATTGGATGAATACGGACCATGTGTCCATATTCATCCGATCCGCTGGACGGAAGAAAAATCCGACCAGGAGCACCTGATCGGATTGCTCGTATGAAAGGGGCTAAGGGCTCTTTCACACATGCGGACCTGAACAGACGCTCCATGTATCTCTATGGAGCGACGAATGTCAGTGGTGACATGTCCGCTGACATCCCATCCACTCCGCTAAATACAGACGGATGGAAACCCTATTTCCATCCGTCTGGCGGATCGGATAAAAAAAACATCCCTGCGGATCTGCATGTGTGAAAGGGGCCTTACTGCTGTTTTAGCTCCTCTGGCTGCACAGCTCTCTGATAGTTGCTTTAAAGTGGATGTAAACCCAAATTCTTTTTTTCCTTGCTGTCACAATGTAGAGTAAAATATTTATTTTTTTATTTTTGTATTTATCATCATCTGTGCCCAGTCTTGCCACAAAGAGTTAATCCATCTCTGAGCAATCCTCTTTACTTATTTCAGTGAAATAAAACAGACAAACAAGAGAAAACTTTTGTCCGTTCTTCCCCCCTGGTGTGAGTGACAGGTTATTTACATAGCTCATGCACTAGCCTGGAGACAGGCATTTTTTAATTCCCACCCCCACTCCTTTTCTGAAGTCATGTGGTTACTTTTCTGGATTTTGACTGGATGTTAGTGATCATAGCAGAATTTAGTGTAAGGAATACACAGGAGAAAATGCATATTGACAAGGGGAGTGTAGAGGTGGGCGGGGAGTCTACTGACATCACAACTCCACCCACAGAGCTCCAGACAACAGACCCACCCACAGAATCTGCAGTTTTTCAGTTCTTATAACAGACAGAGGGGAAACATTTGAAAGGTAAGGATACATGCAGGAGGGATCTATATCCTTATATATCAGCACTATGGCAGTATTTTAGAAAGTATGAGAGCGGGTTTACATCCACTTTAAGAATTGCATATATCTGCCAACAACTGGCTGATAATAGAGATTTGAAACTGCATTCCACAAGTTTGCTTTAATTTAGGACTCATAAGGTACAAACATAAGGCCGGTAGAAAATCAAAGTGATTGTGTTACAATAATATGCTATCTATTAAAAAACTGCTGACTGGACAGTGCGACTTTAAAAGGAAGTACATCCAAAGCTTTTTTGGCCATACTTCTCTTGTAGGTCACTACTAACTACTTTTGTCCTCCTATGACCCACAGTCAGCTGGGAGTGGGCTATTGCTTGCTATCAGCCGACAGGTTGAAGCCGCTCCAGGCTCTGGAAGTATCCCGATCAACCCCGCTGCCTAGTTGACAGCTTGCTCCACTTTTCAGCACATGGTTGAGAGCTGTAGCCAGCCTCCCCCCCCCCCCCCCCTTTCCCAACCCAGTGCTCCAGTGAGTGTTGGAGAGGCAGAGTGGAGAGCAGGAACTATTATCCGAGAACTGAGCAATCAGCAGCCATGAGATCACTCAGTTCTTGATCCTACAGCCGACGTGGGACAGATGCTGCAGCATAGAGTTGAGCATGTGTTTTATTAATCCCATGCTGCTTCTTTTTAAATGTATTCCTGAATGGACACAAAGGATATGTGTGAGCGTGAAACGTCTTTGAAAAAAACAAAAAAACAGATAATATATTGTAATAGTAGCAGGACATCATCCCTGGACTGTACACACCCTTTATAGACAGCAGGGCTGTGGGAGGGACCCAGCAAGTCATCCCACTACTGGCAGCCTGCAGAGAACTACAGAAGTGGGCGATACAAGACCAGTCACGCTGCACAAGAGGGGAGCAGCAGTAACTGGTCTTCATGCTGGAATGGTGCCCAGATCTGTAAGGAAAACATAATTGGCTCGCTATTCAAAAATATGGATGCTACTTATATTTAAAGTGATTGTAAAAATCTTGTTTAAAAAACACACATGCTCTGTGTAGTAGTTTTGCACAGAGCAGCCTGGATACTTCTCTTCTTGGGTCTCTCTTCACTGCTCCTGGCCCCTCCTTCCTGTCAAGTGTCTCCACAGCAAGCA
Organism: Rana kukunoris; assembly: GCA_029574335.1. Classification (NCBI taxonomy): domain Eukaryota; kingdom Metazoa; phylum Chordata; class Amphibia; order Anura; family Ranidae; genus Rana; species Rana kukunoris. Next base: position 106,132,987 of record CM056060.1, on the reverse strand, counting down.
GCTTGCTGTGGGGGCACCCGAGCCCAGTCGCAGCTCCCTGTAGCCATTCAGACACGGAGCCCGACCCGACCCTGCCCCCTCTTCTTCTAATAACGGACTTTGATTGACAGCTGCGGGAGCCAATGGCACCACTGCTGAGTCTCAGCCAATCAGGAGGAGAGTACCAAATGGTTAAGACATTGTGGACATTGCTGGAGAGAGGTGGGGCTCAGGTAAGTAATTAGTGGGTAATGGGGAGGCTGCTACACACAGAGGTTTATCTTAATGCATAGAATGCATTAACCACTTAAGACCCGGACCTTTAGGCAGCTAAAGGACCCGACCAGTTTTTGCGATTCGGCACTGCGTCGCTTTGACAATTGCGCGGTCGTGCGCCCAACCAAATTGGCGTCCTTTTATTCCCACAAATAGAGCTTTCTTTTGGTGGTATTTGATCACCTCTGCGGTTTTTACCTTTTGCGCTATAAACAAAAATAGAGCGACAATTTTGAAAAAAAAATGCAATATTTTTTTACTTTTTGCTATAATAAATATCCCCCAAAAATATATATAAAAAATATATTTTCCTCAGTTTAGGCCGATACGTATTCTTCTAACTATTTTTGGTAAGAAAAAAAAAATGATAGCGTTTACAAAATAGGGGATAGTTTTATTGTATTTTTAATAAAATAAATGTTTTACTACTAATGGCGGCGATCAGCGTTTTTTTCGTGACTGCGACATTATGGCGGACACTTCGGACAATTTTGACACCTTTTTGGGACCATTGTCATTTTCACAGCAAAAAGCGCATTGTTTACTGTGAAAATGTCAATTGCAGTTAACCACTAGGGGGCGCTGAAGGGGTTATGTGTGACCTCATCTGTATTTCTAACTGTAGGGGGGTGTGGCTGTAGGTGTGACGTCATCGATTGTATTTCCCTATAAAAGGGATCACACAATCGATGACGGCGCCACAGTGAAGAACGGGGAAGCTGTGTTTACACACGGCTCTCCTAATTCTAAGCTCCGTGGACCAATCGCAGGACTCCAGCGGCGATCGGGTCCGCGGGTCCCCGTGATCACGGAGCTTCGGACCAGGTCGCGGGAGTGTGCCTGCGACCCACGGCTGGGCACTTAAAGAGGAAGTACCTGTACGTGCTTGTGCCGTGCCATTCTGCCGACGTAAATGTGCAGGAGGCGGTCCTTAAGTGGTTAAGAAAAAAAAAGATTCTGCCTTTACAACCTCTTTAATCCATTATCCCCCACCATAGACAAAAATTAGTAATTAACCCTTGCAGTGTGGGCACAGATCCACTGCAAAGGATAATTTTTACTCGGCCGGTGTTAGACTTTAACTGTATTGCCATCGCAAAGGGGTCGATTCAGTCTTGAGTTCCACTTTAGCTTTAATATTTTTAAAGCTTATTTAAAGTGGATGTAAACCCAAATCATGAAATTTGAGCTGGGCACATATATCTGCAGCTTTTATCTCTCTCTAAAGAGATGTCCCGCAGCTTTCTCCTGACCCGTTTCTCTGTTAACATCCTGATACCTGTAACTCCTGACAAATTCTTGGACACATCTGATAAAAGCAGCCTGACTTTTCTGTCCAGGAAGGTTGCTATAATTAGATTATCAGGGAGCTGGCCCTGTTACAAAAGACCTCAGAGTCTCTGCCTATGATGAGAGGGGGTGTGAGCCATTCCTCCAATCAGCAATGTTTGCTATCTTGGCTGTATGCCCAGACATCACACTCTGTGTTAAACAGAAAATTTCCTAACACAATCTGAACTTTCTAAACAGTATATAAATGTGAAGACAGCAGATATGGATGTAAAACTTCTGTAGGGAGATTTGGTTCATCCCTGCATATCATCTGAGGCTGTTCACTTCAACTGGGCGTATGGGGGGGGTTTACCATATTTTCCAGCATACAAGACGACCTTTTGTACTTAAAAATATCCCCCAAAAAATCAGGGGTCGTCTTATACGCCAGTACCTGTATGCAGAGTCAGACTGCGGGCGTCCATTATTTCAAAAGCCGCGCTGCCTTCTCGTCCTGTTCCGTGATAGGCGGAACACTCATATGCCCAGAGGATGAGAGGACGTCCACGATAGGTGGAACACTGAACACAGGCTCTGCTGGGAAACTGAGTGTTCCGCCTATTACGGAACAGGAGGCTGCGCGGCTTTTGAACAATGGACGGCCGCAGTCTGACTGCATACAGGGATGAGATGGGAGGTGGGCACGGTGAGGTGGGAGGTGGGCACGGTGAGGTGGGAGGTGGGCACGGTGAGGTGGGAGGTGGGCACGGTGAGGTGGGAGGTGGGCACGGTGAGGTGGGCGGTGGGCACGGTGAGGTGGGCGGTGGGCACGGTGAGGTGGGCGGTGGGCACGGTGAGGTGGGAGGTGGGCACGGTGAGGTGGGAGGTGGGCACGGTGAGGTGGGAGGTGGGCACGGTGAGGTAGGGTGGGCACGGTGAGGTAGGCAATGGGCACGGTGAGGTAGGCAATGGGCACGGTGAGGTAGGCAATGGGCACGGTGAGGTAGGCAATGGGCACGGTGAGGTAGGCAATGGACACGGTGAGGTAGGCAATGGACACGGTGAGGTAGGCAATGGGCACGGTGAGGTAGGCAATGGGCACGGTGAGGTAGGCAATGGGCACGGTGAGGCGAGTCGAAAGGGGGTAGTCTTATAAGGCGAGAATATCCAAAAAGAAAACCTTTTAGCTGGAAAATTAGGGATAAGCCATAAAAATCCGGTACATGCACTTTACAGAGAAAAATCCCTCTTTTCCATTTTGAAAAGGATGACCTAAAGGAAACAGTTATGTGGGCTCCAAACCAATGCTGGAGGTAGCAATGCCCACGCCACAGAGCAGTGCTGGTAAGCGAGATACGAAAAAATGCTTGTTCTGCCCTGAACCATCATCCCTTCCAGGAGCGGTTTTGTACACAAATATGGCCTTGGGAAGAGACCGTGGCCTGAATTCTCATATGCCCTATAAACCACACCAGAGAAAGTCTACACAAAAGAAAGCCTTTGGTGTCAATAGAAAGCCTGCGGTCACATTAAACAAAGTGTGCTCTACTGGCACAGGCAATGCAAGCATTTCATTTCTTTTATTCCAGCTAAATTAGGAGTTGGCTAAAGCTGTGCTGTTATTTTCTGCCATCCACACAGAGCTGTCAAATGTTGTCATTGGCCCTCCTGGCATCATGCGCGGTACAGACTGGTGCATCGTTCAGAAGCTGTTATTTGGAGCTCTATTACCCATGCAGCTTATTTTCTCCCTTCCACTGCTCACTTGGCTATGCTGCACGTCACTCTGGGCACTTATTCTCCTTGACTGAATGGGGTCACATTAAAGAACGCAGTTGTGCCGCTTTGGCAGGGGAAGAAAGTTCAGTACAAACTGAAAGTCATAAACAGAAGCAATAGAGGACCACATCACAGTAAATGGCGTTTCCGATTATTTCTCGAATTTCAAAATGTTTTATCTTCCCAACGGAACCGCAGACAGTAATAAAAAAACATCAGATTCTAATTCATTACCATTGCAGTTACACTGAATTCCAGCCAGCTTTACATTCTGTCTTGTACAGTTATACAAGCGTATGGAAATTGCTTACTGCGATTTCACTGCACATTGAGTGTCTCATAGTATGCATTGGAGGCTGCAGCAAGTCAGACAGAGCCTGCCTCATTTCCAGGTTGGAGGACATCCAGCATCATCTAACTATTCTCTACCCAACCCTACTGCTCCTTGGCCCACATTTTCTAGGGCAGTCTGCATGCAAAGACAGCTTGCCTAGGATACCCCCTCTAGATGGACATCCACCCCTTGATGAATGTTTATATTTGCATAACTCAAAGAGCCAGCCGACTGCATCCATCAGGACTGAGGGCTCCTGAGTACTATGGCAGGGTGCTGCGATATCAGGAAACCAAATACTGCACCCTGCTGGCACCTCCCGCCAGTCATGATCTGTCTGCAGAGAATAGAGAGGCACAGAAATGAGATTACAGCCCTAATACTGCTGATTGGCGCCATCTTGAATGTGATGTCAGCAGCCACAGCAGACTTAGCTGGGTAAAAATAATTCCAGCTCTCTATAAATTGGAGGGGGGGGGGGGCTTTAAAGTGGATGTAAACCCCCCACTCTCATCCTTTCTAAACTACTGCCATAGTGCTGATCTATAAGGATATAGATGCCTCCTGCATGTATCCTCACCTGTCAAATGTCTCCCCTCTTTCTGTTATAAGAACTGAAAAACTACAGATTCTGTGGGTGGATCTGTTGTCTGGAGCTCGGTGGGTGGAGTCGTGATGTCAGTAGACTCCCCGCCCACCTTTACACTCCTCTTAACATGCAGTTTCTCCTGTGTATTCCTTAAAGGAACACTAAAGGTTTGTTTTTTATTAGTTCAATTGATTTCTGTAAGCTAAAGCATTTAAATATCACTTACCTCGTTTTTCCTTTTGACCTCCAAAACACAGTAATCCAGGTTTTAAAATGCCATTTCCTGTCTCTCCTCTGGTTGCTTTCCATCAGCACCTGAGCTGTTTTGCATGGTGGAAAGCAGAATGTGCTCACCCCCTCCCTATGACTACAGCCCTGCGTGAAGATGCTCTTATCCCTCACAGTCATGGAGGCTAAGCCGAATGGGAAATGTAGTTCCCATTAGGCCGTGATGTAGCAAGAATGTAGCAAGAACCGCAAACCAGGAAGTCAGTGAGAATAACGATTCAGGAGTGACAGAGTTGAATAAAACAGCTCGATTTCAACAGGTATCAAACTAGTTATAATGCAAAACATTACTTTTTACTTTATCAGCTACTGTCAGACTTTAATTTAAGAGGAAAATATTTTTGTCTTTACAACCCCTTTAAACTAAATTCTGCTATGATCACCAACATCCAGTCAAAATCCAGAAAAGTAACCACATGACTTTAGAAAAGGAGTGGGGGTGGGAATTAAAACATAATGCCCGTCTCCAGGCTAGTGCATGAGATATGTAAATAACCTCTCATTCACAGCAAGGGGGAAGGTCAGACAAAAATGTTCTCCTGCTTGTCCGTTTATCTCACTGAAAAAAGAAAAAAAAGAGGATTGCTCAGAGCTGGATTAAGTCTTTGTCGCAAGACTGGGCACAGATGATAGAAAAAATATAATATATAATAAAAAAATAATAATAAAATTAATAATACGGGTTTACAGCCAGCAAAAAAATATAAAGTTTGCACAGAGCTTTACATATACTTTATACATTCACATCAGTCTCTGCCCTCAAGGAGCTTACAATCTAAAGTTCCTAACTCACATTCATACATACACATGCTAGACAATGTCTAAATTGGGCCTACTTACATGCATACCCCGCTTTAAGTACACTCACATTACATACTCGCGAGTAAGGACATACCCGTGAATGTATGTAAAGTGCCTTACAAGTACCGTACAGACATTTTGCAGCCACAGTAGAATGAGCTGAAGCTCCCAGAGTATAGCCCTCCCTGTTCCAGTGTGCCCCTGACACCCCCACTACAGCCACTGGGACCTCAAATACAGCTCCTGACACCCCCAATACACCCTAGAAGTAAAAAAAGGTATTGTTTCACTTTAAGTACATTTTCATTTTACATACATGCTCTGGTCCCATTGTGTACTTAAAAGTGGGGTATGCCTGTACATTGCTTGTGCTAAAAATAAAAAATAAATAGATCTGCAATTCTGTGTATCTTTTATATTAGCCAAATAGTTGAGCTTTAGACCATTGTACAAAAGTACCGCTACTATGAGCTTCATGCAGTCCTCTTGTTCAATGCTCAGTCCCGACAAGCGGAGGCCAATCAGTTTGGTTTTCCAACAAACCCACTGCTGGTCAATAATAGCAGCATACATAAAAATCAAGCCAAGATCTGACAAAAGGCATTAACAAGTCCTCAGCCAGCCCACATCTCCTTCGGGAGTGGACAGGGTTAAGCAGGCTGCTTATTTCCTATACTGTATATATAGACTGAACAGTATGTACTGCATTGTGTCTCACAATGGGGCCCTCAGAGGATCTGACTCAGGAAGCCAAATTATTCCACTTGTGTTATCAGAAACAGACAAGCTTTCCCATCAGCTTAATCCACCGTCAGATTTTTCAAGTCACACAGAAGCAATTTTACCATCATGATCTCCCATAAAACAGAGAAAACCACAGACAAAAATACAACGTATGCAATAGAAGGATAGGAGTGTATATCTTCATGTGGTCATGTACGGGGCTACATTTTTGGGCTTGTGTTACACCTGCCCCCTTGAGTTCCATTGCCCAATACAGTTACTATGCTTGTACAAAGCAATCTGCCATGCCCTGGTCCTACTGCTTCAGTTCACACCATTGCCTTGTGTTGGTGTGCGCAGAAAAAAAAAAAAAGCACATTTCTTTTTTGTACAGAGCATTCCAAGTTCAACACACTATATCAGGGATCCTCAAACTACGGCCCTCCAGCTGTGTCGGAACTACAAGTCCCATGAGGCATTGTAAAACTCTGACATTCACAGACATGACTAGGGCATGATGGGAATTGTAGTTCCTGAACATCTGGAGGGCCGTAGTTTGAGGACCCCTGGACTATATAAACACAATGTAATGCTGCGTATAGAGAGTTAAATGAAGTGCAAGTTAAACCACTTAAGGACCGCCTCCTGCACATATACGTCGGCAGAATGGCATGGCTGGGCACAAGCACATACAGGTACATCCTCTAAGTGCCCAGCCGTGGGTCGCGGGCGAAGCTGCGGGACCTGCGGACCCGATCACCGCTGGAGTCCCACCCACCGATGACGTCACACCTACAGCCACACCCCCTACAGTTAAAAACACAGATGAGGTCACACATAACCCCTTCAGCGCTTGCTTGTGGTTAACTCCCACACTGCAATTGTCATTTTCACAGTAAACAATGTACGGCATTTTTTGCTGTGAAAATGACAATGGTCCCAAAAATGTGTCAAAATTGTCCGAAGTGTCCACTATAATGTCGCAGTCACGAAAAAAAAACGCTGATCGCCGCCATTAATAGTAAAAACATTTTTTATAAAAATGCAATAAAACTATCCCCTATTTTGTAAACGCTATAAATTTCGCGCAAACCAACCGATAAACGCTTATTGTGATTTTTTTTTTTACCAAAAATAGGTAGAAGAATACGCATCGGCCTAAACTGAGGAAAAAACATATTTTTTATATATTTTTGGGAGATTATTATAGCAAAAAAATTAATTTTTTTTTAAATTGGCGCTCTATTTTTGTTTATGGCGCAAAAAATTAAAACCGCAGAGGTGATCAAATACCACCAAAATAAAGCTCTATTTGTGGAAAAAAAAAAAGGGCCGCCAATTTTGTTTGGGAGCCACGTCGCACGACCACGCAATTGTCAGTTAAAGCGACAGTGCCGAATTGCAAAAACTGTCCGGGTCCTTTAGCTGTTTAAAGGTCCGGGTCTTAAGTAGTTAAACAATATATTTTTTTTAACAATGCAGCATGTATTACAACACACACAAAATGTGATCGTTTTAAAGAGGGCGATTTTTTTCTATACACACTGTATATCTGAGCTATGGACGCGCAGCTCAGGTTACATTAATGGCACCTGCTCTGTGTCCTGATGAAGGTACTCCCATGGACGGGAGTGATTTAACTGGTTAAGGAACCCACGTACACATATACTGCAGCAGGGCGGCCCTTAAGAGCAAAAAACACGTACCTGCAAATCACCACGGGAGAGGCAGGAAAATGGAGATCTAAGCAGAAACACAAATCTGTTTCCTCCATTCACAGCATTCTCCCCCACTTAGAAAGCACTCCTTATGAAAGCACTTAAAGGGGTTGTAAAGGTACCATTTTTTTCCCTAACTAGCTTTCTTTACCTTAGTGCAGTCCTCCCTTCATTTACCTCATCCTTCCATTTTGCTTTTAAATGTTCTTATTTCACCTGAGAAATCCTCACTTCCTGTTCTTCTGTCTAACTCACCACCATAATGTAAGGCTTTCTCTCTGATGTGGAGGGTCCTGCTCGCCCCCTCCCTTGAACTACAGGAGAGTCAGGATGCCAACTAACACACAGCTCCTTTATCCGCAATGTAGAGAGCGTCCTGACTCTCCCGTAGTCCAAGGGAGGGGGCGAGCACAACACTCCATACCAGGGAGAAAGCCTTGCATTACGGTGAAGAGTTACAGACAGAAGAACAGGAAGTGAGGATTTCTCAGATGAAATAAGAACATTAAAAAGCAAAATGGAAGGTTAAGGTAAGTGAAGGAAGAAGGATGAGGTAAGTGAAGGAGGACTGCACTGAGGTAAAGGAAGCTATTCAGGAAAAAAAAAAAAAATTGTACCTTTACAACCCCTTTAATCCTTTGATCACCCCTGATGTTAACCCCCTACCCTGCCAGTGTCAATTATACAGTGACAGTGCATTTTTAGCACTGATCACTGTATTGGTGTCACTGATCCCCAAAATGTGTCAGATTTGGCCGTCGCAACTCCACTAAAAATTGCTGATCGCCGCTATTACTAGTAAAACAAGTCCAATAAATTCACACCAAAGATTATAGACGTTACACATTTTGCACAAACAAAATATACAGTAAAACCTTGTATTGCGAGCATAATTTGCTCCAGAAACATGCTTGTAATCCAAAGCACTTGTATATCAAAGCAAATTTCCCCATAAAATATTATGGAAACTCAGATGATTCATTGCACAATTATTCATAAGTCCTTCAGTTTATAGTCCATATAAAAATATTACAGCAATGTGATGGCAGCCTCTACAAGGGGATTAGAAGCAAAATCCAGAAGGAGCTACAGAGTATAAAATAGAAAAGAGGTTCCTCTAAGTGTAGCAATATGGTTACATTTAATGAAGGTACAACATTTAGCAACTCGCATGGTTGATGATTAAAACTGGCACATCTAAGTAAAGCGTGGCTTGAAGCCCAATCGATGGCGGTGCAGAGGACGGTGTATGTGGACAGCTTTACCCCGAATCCCTGCATACTTAGATGTGCCCATTTTAAACATCAACCATGTGAGTTAATAAATGTTGTGCCTTCATTAACCACTTGCTTACTGGGCACATATACCCCCCTCCTGCCCAGGTGAAATTTCAGCTTCCGGCACTGCGTCGCTTTAACTGACAATTGCGCGGTCGTGCGACGTGACTCCCGAACAAAATTGACGTCCTTTTTTCCCCACAAGTAGAGCTTTCTTTTGGTGGTATTTGATCATCTGTGCGGTTTTTATTTTTTGCGCTATAAACAAAAAAGTGCGACAATTTTGAAAAAAAATACAATATTTTTTACTTGTTGCTATAATAAATATCCCCCAAAAAAAAAAAATTCTCAGTTTAGGCCGATACATATTCTTCTACATATTTTTGGTAAAAAAAAAATCGCAATAAGCGACTGGTTTGCGCAAAAGTTATAGCGCGACAGAATTATTATTTTTTATTTTTTTTACTAGAAATGGCTGCGATCTGCGATTTTTATTGGGACTGCGACATTATGGCGTACACATCGGACACATTTTTGGCGCCATTCACATTTATACTGCGATCAGTGCTATAAATATGCATTAATTACTGTATAAATGTGACTGGCATTAAAGGGGTTAACACTGGGGGGTGAGGAAGGGGTTAAATGTGTATCCTAGGTGTGTTCTAACTGTGGGGGGAGGGGGGGTGACTCAGCCAAAACAGAGCTTCCCCGCTGCGCGCTCTGGAGCGCGCGGGGAACGCCTTAAGGGGCGGCCGTCAATTGACGGCGGCTTGGCTTTTCAGGTCCGCGCTGTAGACGTCATTAGGCTATACCGCGGGCCGCAAGTGGTTAATGAAGGTACAACATTTATCAACTCACATGGTTGATGATTAAAACAGGCATGTCTAAGTAAAGCGTGGCTCGAAGCCCAATCGATGGCGGTGCAGAGGACGGTGTATGTGGACAGCTTTATCCAGAATCCCTGCATACTTAGATGTGCCCATTTTAAACATCAACCATGTGAGTTATTAAATGTTGTACCTTCATTAAATGTAACCCTATTGCTACACTTAGAGGTGCCTTTCTTATCTTTTATACAAAGTTATGACATAATGCTACTTGTATATTAAGTCAAAATGTTTTAAAAAATGTTGCTGGTCTTGCAAAACGCTCTCAAACCAAGGTTTTACTTTATGTTTATTGGGATATTTTAAAAACATGTAGAATACACCCTAGCCTAAATTGAAGAAATTAGATTAACCACTTAAGGACCGCCTACTGCACATTTACGTCGGCAGAATGGCACGGCTGGGCACATCAACGTATATATACGTTGATTTTAGTACCCAGCCGTGGGTCGCGGGCGCGCGCCCGCCCGTGACCCGGTCCGAAGCTCCAGGACTGGGACCGCGGGATTCGCGGACCCGATCGCCGATGCAGTGCGGCGATCCATCCCTGGAGCAGAAGAACGGGGAGAGCCGTGTGTAAACACGGCTTCCCCGTGCTTCTCTGTGGCCGTAGCATCGATCGCGTCATCCCTGTAATAGGGGGACGCGATTGATGACGTCACACCTACAGCCACACCCCCCTACAGTTGTAAACACAACACATAGGTCACACATCCCCTACAGCGCCACCTGAGGTTAACTCCCAAACTGCAGCTGTCATTTCCACAGTAAACAATGCAATTTAAATGCATTTTTTGCTGTGAAAATGACAATTGTCCCAAAAATGTGTCAAAATTGTCCGAAGTGTCCGCCATAATGTCGCAGTCACGGAAAAAAAATCGCTGATCGCCGCTATTAGTAGTAAAAAAAAAAAAATTAATAAAAATGCAATAAAACTATCCCTTATTTTGTAAACGCTATAAATTTTGCGAAAACCAACCGATAAACGCTTATTGCGATTTTTTTTACCAAAAATAGGTAGAAGAATACCTATCGGCCTAAACTGAGGAAAAAAAATGTTTTTTTATATATTTTTGGGGGATATTTATTATAGCAAAAAGTTAAAAATATTGCATTTTTTTTTTAAATTGTCGCTCTATTTTTGTTTATAGCGCAAAAAATAAAAACCGCAGAGGTGATCAAATACCACCAAAAGAAAGCTCTATTTGTGGGGAAAAAAGGACGCCAATTTCGTTTGGGAGCCACGTCGCACGACCGCGAAATTGTCAGTTAAAACGACGCAGTGCCGAATCGCAAAAAGGGGCAAGGTCCTTTACCTGCATTTTGGTCCGGGTCTTAAGTGGTTAAAAAAAATAAAATGTATTGAATGTGTTTTACAGCAGGAAGTAAAAACTTTTTTTTTTTAATTGGTCTATTTTGTTTATAGCGCAAAACATTAAAGAGGTGATTAAATCCCTGCAAAAGAAAGCTTTATTTGTGGGGGAAACCTGGAGGCAAGACCAGGTGAACATAGAAGTGCTCAGGATCAGCGCAGCACTGAAAGGCTTTGTTTGACAGGCAAGTACCATAACGCGATAACATCCACTGCATAAACATCCTGGGGGCCCATTAACCACTTGCTTACTGGGCACATAAACCCCCTTAGTGCCCAGGCGAAATTTCAGCTTCCGGCACTGCGTCGCTTTAACTGACATTTGCGCGGTCGTGCGACATGGCTCCCAAACAAAATTGACGTCCTTTTTTCCCCACAAATAGAGCTTTATTTTGGTAGTATTTGATCGCCCATGCGGTTTTTATTTTTTGCGTTATAAACAAAAAAAAAGAGTGACAATTTAAAAATATATATATATTTTACTTGTTGCTATAATAAATATCCCAATTTTTTCTTTTTAACTATTTTTTCTCAGTTAAGGCCGATACGTATTCTACGTATTTTTGTTATGCTTTGCGCAAAAGTTATAGCGCCTACAAAATAGGGGACAGAATTATGATTTTTTTTTACTAGCAATAGCGGCGATCTGCGATTTTTATTGGGACTGCGACATTACGGTGGACACATTGGACACTTTTGACACATTTTTGGGACTATTCACATTTATACAGCGACCAGTGCTATAAATATTAGAGGTCGACCGATATGGGTTTTTCTCTGGCCGATGCCGATGCTGATATTTGGAAATCGGGGCGGCCGATATGTGTTGCCGATTTTTGCGGCCGATATTTTAGGCCGATTTTTTTTTCTCCTCAACTCAAAAAACCTAGGGTGGAGAGGTGATAATGGTTTAGGGTGGAGAGGTGGGGTGCAGCCTGTCAGTGCCCACCAGTGTCCACCACCAGTGCCACCTCATCAATGCCCACCAGTGTAGCCCATCAGTGTCCACCACCAGTGCCACCTCATCAATGCCCACCAGTGTAGCCCATCAGTGTCCACCACCAGTGCCACCTCATCAATGCCCACCAGTGTAGCCCATCAGTGTCCACCACCAGTGCCACCTCATCAATGCCCACCAGTGTAGCCCATCAGTGTCCACCACCAGTGCCACCTCATCAATGCCCACCAGTGCAGCCCATCAGTGTCCACCACCAGTGCCACCTCATCAATGCCCATCAGTGTCCACCACCAGTGCAGCCCATCAGTGTCCACCATCAGTGCCACCTCATCAATGCCCACCAGTGCAATCACCTCAGTGCATCGCCAACCAGTGCACCACCTGTGCCAACCAGTGCCATCCACCCCTGTGCCATCCACCCCTGTCTGCAACAGCCAATCGGCGGCCGCCGCTGCCGACATTCTACACTGTAAAAAATAAAAGCCCCCTGATGTGCTGCGCGCCTGGCCTCTGCCTACAAACCCCAGAATGCAGAGCGGGCCAGTAACATTCTGCTGGGGTGTTACAGGCGTCAGTAGATAGCAGCGAGCGGGCCCCTTATCTCTGTATACACCCACAGAGGAGGAGGGGCCCGCTCGCTGCTATCTACTGACGCCTGTAACAGCCAATCGGCGGCCGCCGCCGCCGCCAACGCTGGGTGTACCAAGATGTCCGCGGCTCCGGAGCTAGGCCGAAGCCGCGGCCTTTCCTGATGCTGTGACCGTGGCGGCAATCCGCGGATTGCCGCTGCGGTCACAGCATCAGGAAAGGCCACGGCCTCGGCCTAGCTCCGGAGCCGTGGCAGCGCTAGCTCCATGTAAAATATCGGCCTAATTTGGAGAAAAATCGGCCGCTGCCGATTTCTCCAAAACGGCCAAATATCGGCCGATATATCGGTCGACCTCTAATAAATATGCACTAATTATTGTATAAATGTGACTGGCATTTAAGGGGTTAACACTAGGGGGTGAGGAAGGGGTTAAATGTGTATCCTGGGTGTGTTCTAACTGTGTGGGAGGAGGGGGGTGACCGATGCTGTGTCCCTATGTACAAGGGAAACAGCATCTGTCACCTCTCCCTAACAGGACATGGAGCTCTGTGTTTACACACAGAGCTCCATGTCCCTGCTCTGTCACCGCCGATTGCATGTACCTGGCGGACAGCGCGGCCGCCGGGTACACGCATCGAATCCTCAGCGATGCGACGGCACTGTTTTTCCCCGCTGCGCACCACCCAGTGGCGCGCGGGGAATGACAACAACATGACGTCCAAAGACGTGATCCCGGCACCTCAGGTCCGCGCTGTGGACGTCTTTTGTCCATAGCGCGGATCTGTAGTGGTTAAAAAATTATATTTAATAATATTATTATTATTATTTAGAGGATTTGACTATAGTTGGAAAAATAACCAGCAACAGAAATAAGTTGTACAGAAAGATCAGTAGCCCAGCCTGGGCCACATTGTGTATTCGGATTAGCAGCAGTTCCATTGTAAAGCGAGATCTTTATGTTCCTGCTCTCAGGAAGCACACAAGTGTTTTCGGAACATGCTGTTCAGCACAGTCTTGCAAAGATAAAGCTGGCCTCCCACATTCCTCTTCCGGAACCACCCACAAGCGTTTCCAGGCTGCAAATACTTTCCCGTCACCACTGCACGCATTTGCATGCCATGTCCAATTAGAATCATTTAGGAATGCAGTTTTAAAGGAATTCCTACAGCTAGCACGCAAGATCATTTGTCACATCTGTACAGCTAAGCTGGTCATGCTGCAGACTGGTCTAGCAATGACAATTCATTCATGGTACATATTTCTTAAAGCTCAACTCCAGGCATAAAAGTTCATCCATTTCTCTATAGGCACAAAGGATATCCATTTATTTTGTGTGCAACAAATGCCTTTACAAATCCAGATTTTTTCCAATAGTTCAGTGACATGATCACGGTGCTGTACATAGCCTGTACAAAGAGCAGGAAGCAGCACAGCACGCCACACTTTCCCCACTACAGTTACACAGTTGTCACTATAACATATTATATTGGAAGAATTCTATGTTCCTGTGAGTGTTCCAATTTTTTAATTTAACCTTCCGCTTTTGAGACATTAGTCTCCAGGAAGACTAAAAAGGGATGGATCTCCTTATCAGGAACATAAACAGCAATAAAAACCTGACAGGTGGAACAAAATAGCATCAGGCTGAGTGACACTCAGCCATTCATATGCAGCTTTGTATTCGATCAATGATTACAAAGCTTCCTCTGATTGGCCGAGTCATCAGTCTGCCTCACTGACTAATCAGAGGAAGCTTTGTATTCATGTATAGAATACAAAACTGCCTATGAATGTGAAACAGGAAGGTCTTGCCTCACAACTGAAACACAACACTGTATACTGTTCATAGCTGAGGCTTGGGATAAACAAACTATTTAAAGTGGTTGTAAACCCTGTCTAACATGTTTTACCTACAGGTAAGCTTAGATCAAGGCGTGCCTGTAGGTGTTTGAAATATCTCCTATACCTACACGGTTTAGGAGATATTTGCCAAAAAGAATGCACCTATGTCTACGGTGCACCGAGATGCCGGTTTTGTGAATGGCTAATGCCGGCTTTGACCGCGCCCATGCGGAGTGACGTCTTCGCTGCTCCAGCCAATCACATCGCCGATACCCAGAAAGTAACCTTCCGGAGAGATGTCTGCGGCCGGAAGTCGAGGACGGCTTTGATCTAAGGTAAGCAATTCATAATGAGCTAGTATGCTAATCATACTAGCTCATTATGCCTTTGATTTGCAGTTTTTTTTTGGGGGGGGGGGGGGGGGGTTTACAACCGCATTAACCACTTAATGACCGCCACATGCATATGTACGTCCACAGAATGGCACGTACAGGCACATGGGCGTACATGTACGTCCCTGCCATGTTGCGGGTCGGGGGTCCTATCGGGAACCCCCCCCGCCACATGCGGCGGTCGTTTTAAATTTGGGAGCGACTTGGGATGAGGGGGCGGCTGTTCGTTTTTGTCCACCCCCTCCGGATCGCTCCCAGCCAATCCCCTCCCTCCCTGCTCTGCACTTCCTCTGCCTGTGTAATGTAAACAATGGCAGAGGAAGTGATGTCAGCTCTCCTCTCGGCGGGATTTTCGATCCGCCGAGAGGAGAGAAGACATCAGAAGTAAGTCGCACTAACACTACACTGACACCACACACATAGGCACACTTAACCCCTTCCGGTCACCCCCCCCCCCGCAGCCCCCTATCACGGTGTCACCGATTGCAGTGATCATATATTTACTGATCACTGCATTTAGTGTCAGTGTGACAGTGTGACAGGCAGTTAGTGTTAGGTCCAGGGTAGCCCCGTACTCCCCCCTAATAAAGGTTTATTAAAGGTTTAACCCCTTGATCACCGTCCTAGTTAACCCTTTCACCCCCTATTGCCAGTGTCACTAAGCGATCGGTTTTCTGATCGCTGTATTAGTGTCACTGTTGCCGCTAGGTAGCCAATTTTTTTTTTATATTGCGATTTTTTTTTACTAAAGACATGTGGCTGGATACATTTTGGCCTAAATGTTTGACTAAAATTTAGTTTATTCGATTTTTCTTATAACAAAAAGTAGAAAATATAATTTTTCAAAATGTTCGGTCTTTTTCCATTTATATCGCAAAAAATTAAAAAAAATCGCAGAGGCAATCGAATTCCATCAAAAGAAAGATCCATTTGTGGGAAGAAAAGGACGCAAATTTGGTTTGGGAGCCACGTCGCACGACCGCGCAATTGTCTGTTAAAGCGACGCAGTGCCGAATTGTAAAAACACCTTTGGTCATTTAGCAGCATATTGGTCCGGTCCTTAAGTGGTTAAAGTGAAAGTAAACCTGAACATTAGCTTATAATGCTGGGCTGCTCAGGAAGCAGAAAATCCAGTGATAGCAGCGATCTCCTGGGTCCTGTGCTGAGCAGCTTCCCCAGTGAACGCCGACAAATGCCTTGGATTTTCTTCCAATGAATACAACGCTTTCTCCAATTGGACAGGACTTGTGGCAGTACCGAGCCAATGACCCCCTGTGGTACATAGGCAATAGACAGAGGGGAGACATTTGACAGGTAAGGATACATGCAGGAGGCATCTATATCCTTATAGATCAGCACTATGGCAGTAGTTTAGAAAGGATGAGAGTGGGTTTACATCCACTTTAAAGTGGAACCCTTCTATCATTTTAAGCCAAGGAAGCTGCCATCTTGGCCTCTGTTTAATCTTCAACTGCCGTGGTGCTGCACATGTGATCAGTTATGACACCAGCCATTGGATGGTTTGACAGTTTGGTTGAGAGCACAACCAATCAGACAGTTGGCAATCCCGGCATGCCGGAAATTTAACTGCTTTTTGAAACTGTTAAATCGATGGGTTTTTTTCCGCTTTAAGGAAAGAAGTACATTTCAACCCTGTTTACTTATTTATCAAGGACTACTACATTGTCAGACATAAGCAAAATTATGCAAATGTTGGACAAGAGATGTCCCAAATCTAGTAGGAGAGAACTGGGAGGAGATATGGAGGTTCCCATTTCAGATAGTAGTATCACTTTGAGATAAATGAATACAATTTAAAATAACACACAGAAGCTACTATTCACCATATAAGCTATAAGATTTCCCCATCGAACCCTCAAAATTGTTGACGATGTGCAGACAGTCCAGGAAATTGTATCCACAAATTCTGGACTTGTCCGAAGATAGTGGTATTCTGGAGGGAGGTCTCGAGAATAATTACTATAGTAACATCAGCAAAGCGCTTTTTTTCTCAGAAAATATTGCAGGAACTCAACCACGACCCGTTCAAATTTCACAAACAGTAGAAGGGTCTTAAAGTGGCAATAAATACCAGGATTGTATTAGGCTGCGTACACACGATCGGTTCAAACCGATGAAAACGGACTGAGGTTCGGTTTCCATCGGTCCAAACTGATCGTGTGTAGGCCCCATCGGTCCGTTATCCTTCGGTCAAAAAACAGAGGGCTTGCTTTTAAATTGAACCGATGCACGGCTAACCGATTGTTAGTACGCACGAGCATCGGTTAAAAATCCACGCATGCTCAGAATCAAGTCGCCGCATGCTTGGAAGCATTGAACTTCATTTTTTTCAGCACGTTGTGTTTTACGTCACTGCGTTCTGACACGATCGGTTATTTAACCGATGGTGTGTAGGCACATCAGTCCATCAGTCAGCTTTATTGGTGAACCGATGAAAACGGTCCTTCGGACCGTTCTCATCGGGTGGACTGATCGTGTGTACGCGGCCTTACATAGAGTGCAGAGTTCAGGGGGTTGCACAGAGTGCAGAGCTGTCACTTGTAAACACAGAAATCAGACTTCTGTGTTTATAAGTGATCGTGGCGAGCAGGCACCCCCAAGGGTCTGAGCCAGAGGTGGTGGAACAGAGTTCCCCAAGTTCCCCCTGAAAAAAAGCCCTGAACATCAGTTATCTTTGGAAGAGGCAGAGATTTGCCTATAAGAATTAGTAGGGAAGAAAATTACATCTACAGGAAAGAACACAGGTGGGCCTATTACTTTTTTTTTTATGCAAAAAAGACAATAGTGTTGAGTTGGAAGAAGGTTGAAGCTCCTTCGTTTATACATTGGAAAAACTTGTATAGGGAGACGTATTGTAATAGAGGACAGGGGGAGAAATATGAAAGAGTATGGGCAAGTTGGATAGAGAATCCCATGATGACTTCAGGATAAAGAGGGCAGGAAGAGAGGGTAAACCACACCATACAATGAAAGGGGAGAAATTAATGCATAAATGATTCTTGTGTTAATGAAATGAACGTTTAGTGGAATTTTATAAATGTAAGTTGTGAAATGTATTTTTTTGTATGAAAATAATAGAGAGATATATATAAAAAAACAAAAACAAAACAATGAATGAATAACATGAACTGCAGACGCATTTACACAATTTCCCAATAACCATAAGATAAAACAAAGTTCAGGAATATTCCTATTATGTACACTACAAACTGTATGATTGAATCGGTTCGGATATTGCCATTTTCCTAACCCGACAGCTTATTATTCTAAGGGCTCTTTCATACGGGCGGACCATATGTCTGCTTTTTCATCCATCCGTGTACGTCGATACCCGATCTCTTCCGGTTCCGCAATCCTCCGATTCTGCATATGGAGGAAAACCCTATTTTCCATCCGTCTGCGGATCGGGTGAACATAGACAGAAAGGTCCGTGTTCATCCGATCCCGCCATAGGGGAGAGCGGAGATTTGACAGGGCGGTCCTTGCATAGTGTGCGGGGACCGCCCTGTCATCCGGCGGTTCAGCGGAGCGATCCCCGCTGAGCAAGCAGAGGTTCTCGAAGCGGATCATCAAGGATCCGTCCCGTGTGAAAGAGGCCTGAAATAGGAAACCTTAATTTTCTTGTAAATATTAAAGATTCTAACTACAAGCAAGAATGAGTCCTTACATTTAAAGAGCACCTGTCATTTTAGATCCATCATGGCAGCGCCTGTTAGCGGACATCCACTCACCACACCCCTCGCCTTGTTGCGTCACTGCCACATCACCAGCCATCCCATTAAAGTGAAAGGGACTGTAGGTGAGTCAAGAGCGTGTCAGAGGAGGAGATGATTTAAATCAATCCTTCTTACTAGCGATTTAAAAATCGACTTGATTTTAATCAAATCCACCCTTGATGGCAATACATTTTTTTTTTTTAACCACTTAAGGACCCCGGTCTGACGCTACGCGCCCGTGGGACCCGCGAACCTGATCGCCGCTGGTGCCCTACGATCGGTCACCGGAGCTGAAGAACGGGGAGAGGTGTGCGTAAATACACCTTCCCCATTCTTCACTATGGCAATGTCATATAGGGAAAGACGATCAGTGACGTCACATGTCCAGCCCCGCCCCCCTACAGTTAGAAACACATATGAGGTCACACTTAACCCCTTCAGCGCCCCCTAGTGGTTAACGCCTAAACTGTAATTGTAATTTTCACAGTAATCAGTGCACTTTTATAGCACTTTCCGCTGTGAAAATGACAATGGTCCCAAAAATGTGTCAAAATTGTCTGATGTGTCCATGTCGCAGTCACCAAAAAAAATAAAAAAATCGCTGATCGCCGCCATTCGTTTTTTTTATAAAAATGCCATAAAACTATCCCCTATTTTGCAAACACTATACATTTTGCGCTAACCAATCGATAAATGATTAATGCGATTTTTTTTACCAAAAATAGGTAGAAAAATATGTATCGGCCTAAACTGAGGAAAAAAAATATGTTTTTTATATTTTTTGGGGGGGTATTACAGCAAAAAGTAAATATTGAATTTTTTTCAAAATTGTCGCTCTATTTTTGTTTATAGCGCAAAAAAAAAAACCCACAGAGGTGATCAAATACCACCAAAAGAAAGCTCTATTTGTGGCAAAAAAAAGGACACAAATTTTGTTTGGGAGCCACGTCGCACGACCGCACAATTGGCAGTTTAAGCCACGCAGTGCCGAATCGCAAAAAGGGGCAAGGTCCTTAACCTGCATAATGGTCCAAGTCTTAAGTGGTTAACTGCAGAAATTTGTAGGTCATAGAAAACACGAGAATTAAATGATAATGTATTTCAACATCCAGAAAAACGACATCACTTTCCATAAATAAGGCTAAAAAATACTCAAACATCCAAATTCTGAACAAAAACGAAATCTGCATCTCCAAAGCTGAAGAGATTACATGGCAAATCATTACAGAAAAAAGCTTTGCAGCCTGAAAACCAACTGAAAATCTTTGTAAATCTACTTTCCTGGCTGCATCAAGGATTTATACGACATCAAAGCGCGAAGACTCTAAAGGCCTGTAATATTTTCAGCGAGGATGGAAATAACTCAGCTATAGGAGTTACGAAAATCCTCATGGCAGAAAAGAACAGTAGGAATTAGGCATGCCCACACAAGAGTTTATATTAATAGACGCGCTTAGGCACAGTCCTTTAACAATCGCATTTCCATGTGAAAAGAGCAGCTAGAATTTATGTACATTCACAGCTAGCAAAGTTCATCACATGAGCACTGAATTATGGGAAATTTCACCTGGCATTCAAACAATACAAAAGCATTAACGCTAAATATAAAGCTTGAATCATATGCTGTAAATAGGAGCCATTATACCTGCAAAAATGATTTGTATTTCTCCATCCAGTTGTGAGATTAACACAGCTCTGCCACACCAAACAGCCCTGTCTGATGGGGCAGGAGACCTTATTTTTTTTAAGTTGCAGTAAAGCTGTTCATTAGAAAGCATGTGATGACTGGTGAGGCCCCCCCCCCCCCCCCCCAAGATGTATGAGCATTATGTGTCAGCAAAATGTTCCGTACTGGTATTACCTTTTCCAACACAAACCCCCTAATCACTCCTCACACAAATCCTCATCCCTTCTCGCAACACAAAGCGCAGGTAAATCACCACTCCTAGCACACCTCAAATTTCCCCTCCTAGAACACTTTTTACCTCCTTTTTTTCCTTATGGTGCCCCTGCACCTTACATAATACCACAATGTCCAGGGCAGCTTCCCCTCCTGCCCACCCCTTGTTCCAGCCTGCTTACCAGTAATGAAGTAGGCCTGTAATGCTCAGGCTGCTGGAGTTTGTACAAAAATGTTGGTCTCCAGGGTCAGCTGCACTAAAGAGTATCTGTCAGGAACACACCCCCTCCTATCCTCTCCATCGAGAGGAGTTCCTTCACCGATCACACTGCCTATAACACGATCCGTGAAAGGGGGAAGAGAATCCTGTTGACTGACCAGGCTCTCCCACATTCACAGATTGTGTTATTTGCAGCATAATCAATGAAAAAACGGTTCAATGGAGAAGAGGACGGGGGGGGGGGGGGGGTGTCTCTGTTGGACCCTATTTAGTACAGCTGGGACCTGAAGCGGTTAATCTCCACAACTCCAGACACAGCACAGGAAGAGGACCAGGCAGCCCTGCAGTGAAGATTTCCACAGATTACAGCAGCCTGCACATCATAGGGCATTCGTTATTACAGGCAAGTAATGTAACTAAAGCTTTAGGGAAAAAAGTATAACTTTACCTTTAAAGTGTTCATCTTTATAGAGATGTAAAGGTGAGCTAACACAGGACACCTAAACCCCACCCTTTTAGCCCACTGTACCAACCTCCACAGTTGCCAAGCAGTTAGCATCCCCGCAACCATTCCAGTAGTCTGAGGATTTAAAATCCCTGCTGTTCCCTCTTTTGTCGGACAGAACTTTAGGACAGACCAGGTGGATTGTGATGGTCAGCGACGATAAGTTTTTTTTTCTCTAAATAGTTTCTTTTAAGCTAGTGCATTGTTGGTTCACTTGCCTTTACCTTCGATTTCCCTTCTAAATGTTTTTTCTTTGTTTTCTTTGTCTAAATTTCTCACTTCCTGTTCCTCCTCAGTAAGCTGTTCTGGCTGACTAACCCCCAGCCAGAACGGCTCGGATGATGGGGGCAGGCTTACTGAGGAGGCACAGGAAGTGGGAAATTCAGACAAAGAAAAAAAAACATTTAGAAGGGAAATGGAAGGAAAAGGTAAGTGAACCAACAATGCACTAGTTTAACCACTTGCTTACTGGGCACATAAACCCCCTTCGTGCCCAGGCGAAATTTCAGCTTCCGGCACTGCGTCGCTTTAACTGACATTTGCGCGGTCGTGCGACGTGGCTCCCAAACAAAATTGACGCCCTTTTTTCCCCACAAATAGAGCTTTCTTTTGGTTGTATTTGATCACCTCTGCTGTTTTTATTTTTTGCGCTATAAACAAAAAAAAGAGCGACAATTTAAAAAAATATTTTTTTTTTACTTGTTGCTATAATAAATATCCCAATTTTTTTTTTTTAAAACATTTTTTTTTCTCAGTTAAGGCCGATTTTTGTCAAAAAAAATAAAAATAAATCGCAATAAGCGACTGGTTTGGGCAAAAATTATAGCGCCTACAAAATAGGGGACAGAATTATGTTTTTTTTTTTACTAGTAATGGCGGCGATCTGATTTTTATTGGGACTGCGACATTACGGCGGACACATCTGACACTTTTGACACATTTTTGTCGCAATTCACATTTATGCAGCGTACAGTGCTATAAATATGCATTAATTACTGTATAAATGTCACTGGCATTGAAGGGGTTAACACTAGGGGGTGAGGAAGGGGTTAAATGTATTCCCTGGGTGTGTTCCAACTGTGTGGGGAGAGGGGACTGACTGGGGGAGGTGACGATGCTGTGTCCCTATGTTTAAGGGACACAGATCGGTTTCCTCTCTCCCTACACACAGAGCTCCACATCCCTGCTGTGTCACCGCCAATCGCGTGTACCCGGCGGACACCGCGGTCGCCAGGCACACGCATTGGCTCCTCAGCCATGCGCCGTGCACTGTTTTTCCCTGCTGCGCGCCACCCAGTGGCGCGCGCGGGGCATTACAATTAGATGCCGTCCAAAAATTAAAGAGAGAAGTGGATACAGAATGGGTCCGATACTGCATCTGTCCCCTGCTGGCTCTGCACTGAAGAACGAGCCATCGAACACCGCCGACCACTCTCTTTTCAGAGCTCCATGACCTGAGAGCTGTGGATAACTGTAGTCACAGCTCTCTGCTCTTCTCCCTCTGCACTCAGTGGAGTGCTGGGCTGTGTAGGAGACGGAGAGGGCTGTCTCAGGCTCTCAGTGGCTCATTGAGCGGCTGTGACGGGTATCAATCCAGGCATCTGGTGGATCCAGAACTTCCATTGTTGGGATAACACGGTGCCTGGAGTGAAATCTGTGACGTCAGCAGAGTGGACTTCGGCTTGCTCTCTGCTGAAAACGGTTCACAGGAGTGCAAAATGAATTGCACTCCTGTGATCTGTAGGAGAAGCCCAGCCAAATGAGCCTTGGCTATACTTCTCCTTTAACATGATGGCACTGTATCATGTGTAGATTAAATGCCAAAGACCTTGAAGCCACCCTTTCTTAGTATGATCCTTTCTAAACACATAATTCCTCTACAATCCAACAATTTAGAATTATTGTTGCGGTGTGTGAGATAACACAACATGTTTTTGTGCTGTTAACCACTTAAGGACCGCCTACTGCACATTTACGTCGGCAGAATGGCACGGCTGGGCACATCAACGTATATATATATTGTGTCCGCCATATTGTCGCAGTCACAAAAAAAAAAAAATCGTTGATCGCCGCTATTAGTAGTAAAAAAAAAAAAATTATTAAAAATGCAATAAAACTATCCCTTATTTTGTAAACGCTATAAATTTTGCAAAAACCATCCGTTAAACGCCTATTGCGATTTTTTTTACCAAAAATACGTAGAAGAATACGTATCGGCCTAAACTGAGGAAATTTTTTTTTTTATATATATTTTTGGGGGATATTTATTATAGCAAAAAGTAAAAAATATTGCATTTTTTTTAAAATTGTCGCTCTATTTTTGTTTATAGCGCAAAAAATAAAAACCGCAGAGGTGATCAAATACCACCAAAAGAAAGCTCTATTTGTGGGGAAAAAAGGACGCCAATTTTGTTTGGGAGCCACGTCGCACGACCGCGCAATTGTCAGTTAAAACGACGCAGTGCCGAATCGCAAAAAGGGGCAAGGTCCTTTACCTGCATTTTGGTCCGGGTCTTAAGTGGTTAAACTCCAAGATCTAAAAGGAGGTTGCAATGCTTGGCTCTGAAGTTTATTGGGGCGTATACACACTTCAACCGTTAGGGGAGTCAGCTTGAAAACCTTTATAGTGCAAGGCACGGCATATATTTGTGAGTGCCAAGAGCTTCTACAGGGTACTGTACTGATCAATAGACAACACCTTTTAATAAAAGAAAAGACATAAAAGAAACAAACATTTTTCAAATACTTACAGCCATAATCATTTCAAAGCTGTGTTTATACACCCGGACGGGTGACTGGTATTTCTGCACCATGGTGACTGGTTACTTGGCACTTTCAAAACCTAAAAAAAATTTAAAAAAAATAATGTTCAGGGATAAATCCACACAAAAAATAAATATCCATATTATCTTAAAAACACATAAGTATATGTTGGGTATTGAGTGAATCTGAATGCAATGCAAAACATTTTTCCCGTTTTGGATAGATTAAGAGATTTTAAACCACTGTCAGTTGTTTGCCATCTCTGTCTCATTAGATTTGCCTGTACTTCCTATCCTGTAGACTCAACAGGAAGTAAGAGGATATGATTCCAATGTATGGGAAGTCTCCGTAGACAGTTGTCACTGGAACAAGTCTCCCCATTGAAGACTTCCCCGTTACTGTCTGTTCAGGCTGCGGGCATCCATTATTCAAAAGCCACGCCTCCTCCTCCATGCTGTTCCGTGATAGGTGGAACACTCGTTTTCCTAGCAGAGCCTCTGTTCAGTGTTCCGCCTATCACGGATGCCTTCTCATCCTCGGCTTCGGACGAGAGGACATCCATGATAGGCAGAACACTGAACAGAGGCTCTACTGGGAAAATTAGTGTTCCGCCTATCACGGAACAGCATGGTGGAGGAGGCGCGGCTTTTGAATAATGGACGCCCACAGCTTGACAAACGGTACAAACAGGAAAAAGGTAGGGAGATCGTGACAGCGAAGCATGTGTAACGGCACAGCGAGGCATGTGCAACGGCACAGCGAGGCATGTGCAACGGCACAGCGAGGCATGTGCAACGGCACAGCGAGGCATGTGCAACGGCACAGCGAGGCATGTGCAACGGCACAGCGAGGCATGTGCAACGGCACAGCGAGGCATGTGCAACGGCACAGCGAGGCATGTGCAACGGCACAGCGAGGCATGTGCAACGGCACAGCGAGGCATGTGCAACGGCACAGCGAGGCATGTGCAACGGCACAGCGAGGCATGCAATGTAACGGCACAGCGAGGCATGCAATGTAACGGCACAGCGAGGCATGCAATGTAACGGCACAGCGAGGCATGCAATGTAACGGCACAGCGAGGCATGCAATGTAACGGCACAGCGAGGCATGCAATGTAACGGCACAGCGAGGCATGCAATGTAACGGCACAGCGAGGCATGCAATGTAACGGCACAGCGAGGCTTGCAATGTAACGGGCACAGCGAGGCATGCAATGTAACGGCACAGCGAGGCATGCAATGTAACGGCACAGCGAGGCATGCAATGTAACGGCACAGCGAGGCATGCAATGTAACGGCACAGCGAGGCATGCAATGTAACGGCACAGCGAGGCATGCAATGTAACGGCACAGCGAGGCATGCAATGTAACGGCACAGCGAGGCATGCAATGTAACGGGCACAGCGAGGCATGCAATGTAACGGGCACAGCGAGGCATGCAATGTAATGGGCACAGTGAGATTTGAAAAAAAGACTTTCTGTCAGTGGTTGTTCCTGTCAGAGGTTGTTCTGGCTACCCCTCAGCTTCCAGACAGACTAGTAGGAAGAGGGTCATCTTATATGCAGAGTAAATCCCAAAACCAAAATTTTAGCTGGAAAATTAGGGGGTAGTCTTATACGCGGCAAATACGCCGGTAGGTTCCTTTAAGCTAGTGCATTGTTGGTTTACTTACCCTTTCCATCGATTTCCCTTCTAAATGATTTTTTCTTTGTCTGAATTTCTCACTTCCTGTTTCTCCTCAGTAAGCTTACCCCCATCATTCGAGCCGTTCTGGCTGACTAACCCCCAGCCAGAACAGCTTACTGAGGAGGAACAGGAAGTGAGAAATTCAGACAAAGAAAACAAAAGGAAACAAACATTTAGAAGGGAAATTGAAGGAAAAGGTAAGTGAACCAACAATGCACTAGATTAAAGGAACCTATTTAGAAAACAAAAAATAAAACCTTTATACCCCCTTCAATTTTTGTTTTGGTGGCCACTCAAAATTTTGAGATTACCCATCACCGTCATTCCCAGGGTCATTGGTATTCAGGATAATTAGAGAGCACAAATCGAATCCAAATATTTATGTGCCATTCACACTGCGTTTGGGTGTGTTTAGTTTAGCTGCGCTTAGAGAATATTTTGCGCCCAGGATTAGAATCTCTAAATACATGTAAACACATCGACACCCAGTTTAAAGCAGTAACATCTAAACACACATTCCCAGATACCTTCTCATGCTTTTACACTAAATCCAGGAGCGCCAGTATGAATCAAACCTAAGAGGATGCATTATTTATAATGAGACATCAGGGATCTTTTAGACCCCTTTTCTCCAATGAATCGAATGCAGTGCAGATTGTTTAATGGGATGTGTGGAAGTGCCGCTGGATCACTTCTATCTGACAGCGGACAGTTGGCAGGAGATTTTCCTTAACTTACTGTCACAGTGTCAATGGTTTTACCAAAGTCAGAGAAAAACCTGCAACAGCCACAAAGACAAATTAACTGCTTCAGCACCGGACCATTTTGGTGGTCAATGACCGGGCCACTTTTTGCGATTCGGCATTGCATCGCTTTAACTGAAAATTGCGCGGTCGTGCGACGTGGCTCCCAAACAAAATTGACGTCCTTTTTGTCTCCCACAAATAGAGCTTTCTTTTGGTGGTATTTGATTACCTCTCCGGTTTCTATTGTTTGCGCTATAAACATAAAGAGTGCCAATTTTGAAAAAAATCTGTTTTTTTCTCTAATAAATATCCCCTAAAAATATCTAAAAAAAAAAATTTTCTACAGTTTAGGCCAAATTCGTATTCTTCTACATATTTTTGGTAAAAAAAAACAAAAAACCACAATAAGCGTTTGATTGGTTTGCACAAAAGTTACAGCTTCTACAAAATAGGGGACCGTTTTATGGCATTTTTATGAATGTTAAAACTATTTTTACTAGTTATGGCGGCGATCAGCGATTTTTATCATGACTTCGACATTATGGCGGACACATCGGACACTTTTGAAACCATTTTGGGACCATTGTCATTTTTACAGCAATCAGTGCTATAAAAATGCACTGATTAATGTAAAGATTACACTGGCGGTGAAGGAGTTGACCACTAGGTGGCGCTGCAGGGGTGAAGTGTTCCCTAGGGAGCGATTCTTACTGTTAGGGGGCGTGGCTACACGTGACGTCACCAATGACCGTTCCCGATCACGGAGAACGGTCATCAGTGACAGTGTCACTAGGCAGAATAGGGGAATGCCTTGTTTACAAAGGCGACCGCAATCCTGGGCTTTCCGGGAACTCGACCTGCGGCCGCACTCACGAGGCACGCGGCGGTGCATGTGCCCGCTGGGCGGCAGATTTAAAGGGACGTACCTGTACGTCAATCTCCCTGCCCATGCCATTCTGTCTACGTAAATAGGCGTGCGGCTGTCGGCATGTGGTTAAAGACTAGGCATTCATGTTCATTAGGAATAAACCCCCTTACAGAGATCTAAAAAGTGCACTGATATCAGTGGTTACTCATCTGAGAGGTAGAAGTTGCTCATTGCACAAGGAACCCCTAACAACCTCTGGAGGAACCCGGGTTGAGAAAGGCCGATATATGGTGTAACTTTAGCGGCTATAACATTTTGAGTCGATATTGCACTAGTCATCTTTTCTCATTATGCAACCTCCACATTTTAAAGTGTATTCTTTAATACAGTATTTTCTTATTAAATATAGAGATTTCTAAATTAGGGAGCTCTGTATTTGACTTAATCTCATCACACTCAAGTATATATCCAGACAAATTTTTTATTTAATTTTTTTTAAAGATTTTGTTCTGAATATTTGGGAAATGTTAGAACGTCTGTTGGGAGGGGGTACTATACAGGACAGTAAATCCCACTGTACACAGGGGCAGAATGTCGGGAGACATTTGCCCGTTCAAAAAAACAAAAACAGCCGCATTCTGCCCTTGTGTATGTCAGTCTGTTGGAAATGCTGCCATTGGCTGAGAGCACTGATCAAAGTGTTCTGGGGGGGGGGTGTCATCCTGTCAGAACACAAGAGCTCAGTGGGGGGGGGGGGGGGGCGATCGCTGGACCTTGCATGACTAGTATAGCGGCTCTGACCAGAGCGGACAGTTTTTTTTTGGGTTGCACGAAAAAAAACAACTGTAGTGCAGGGGTGCCCAACCAGTGGCCCGGGGCCTCATGGTCTGGGATAGAATAAAATACTGATAATAAACATCAGTTTATTACTAAAATCACAGGGTATATATGGGCATATCCAGGGCCGTTTGAAGGAATTTGGGGGCCCCCCCAAGCACCCACCCGCACGCAAAGCCTACGTTATCGCTACACACATTTTTTACACCCATGTTCTTACTCCCCCCCCCTATGTTTTTCTATTCTCGCTTCCCCTTTTTCCCTGTAGGCTGCCGCTGTAGCGAGGCCGAGCTCCTCTTCCTCCTGTTAGTCCAGTGTTCTACCATTATGGGTCCCCAGTCCCCTATCAGATAGTGGCCGGGGAGATTCAGTTTCCTGTGTTCCCAACTGGACTGAAATGAAGTGAGCACTCAATGTGCACTTACTGTCAGTCTGGCCACGAACAGGAAACTGAATCTCCTGTACCACGCGTGGTACCCGGCCGGACTGACAGGACTCCAGGAGGAAAGAAGAGGAGCTTGGCCATGCTACAGCCTGGAAAGGGAAAGTTGGGGGCCCCTGGCCAGCTCGGGGCCCCAAGCAATTGTTTGTTTTGCCTGTCCTGTAGCGACGGGCCTGGGCATATCTGTTCTGCAGTGGTTACTGGGCTGCTTATAAACTGATTCGCAAATGCAGAGCAGTGCACCTGCAGGGGACCTGCACTAAGTCATAGACTTCTGTTATTACCTGCGAGTTTGGTGAGCTTTCTGAGTAGTGGCGCAGACCACCTAGGCTTTGAAGAAGGGGGTACGCCCCGGAAACGCGTCAGCCACATTGGTGTTTAGGGTCTGACTGGCAGGTGCCGTGAGGTCCAGGTTCAGCTGTTTTTAATGCGCTTACTACTGAATGTTTGTAAGTAGGACCATTGCTTTTTATTTTGTGTATATTAAAATGTATAAGTGGTAATGCACAAGGTCGGTGCGCCCTCCTTTCTTTTCTTTTTTCATTTTAGCCATATGAACACCCTTTGTTCTGTGGAGGGCTGCAAGACTTAAGACTTTGCCTTTATACCATACTGATACACCCAGTTTGGCGATACACCAGAGCGCAGGAGGATTTTTGAAGACTGATGAAAGTCAGCTTCATCGGATATCCGACGAAAAAATCCATCGGATTAGTTCCATCAGATATCCGATCGGGTGTACAGGGCTTTAGGCAGACCGCACACAGTTCAAATTCTTGCTGAACCGGCCCAGATTCGAACTGTATGGGGCAGGCTGAATGTACCATGATCAACTTGGGTACAAATCAGCATGCCGGGTTTTACCTGCAATTATTGCTAGCAATAATCACTGTATTCTCATGGGGAGGACGGCCTCCCCCACCGGGAGAAGACAATGGCCCGGCAGGAGGGATTTCCACATCAACACAGTCTGTTGGTGGGGAAAAGCAAGCAAATTTATTTTCTGTAACCCATTGTTGTAGGAAAGAAATTCGCTCTGAATGGCCGGCCTAAGACAAATTCAGAATAACTCAATTTAAATGCAGCAGCAACGTGGCTATGGACTATATATATTTTTTTTACCCAAGCTGAACTTTTAGGGAGCATTCACACCTGGAAATGCACTCTGCCTCCAACGTGAGAACCACAGGGGGTGTTCCTGAAATCAGATGCAAGAGGCAGTCTCATTGAAAGCAATAGGATGCCGTCTTGCAACTAATCGGGACCACTTGCATGCAATCATCCATGCATCGATCATATACGAGTGTGCTGCCCTGGACACTGACTACCTGCGTTCAGGCCGATCACTTGCATGTGACTTGTCACTCGCATGTAATCTCTCATGCAGCAATTAGCTGCACGAGTCGGCAGCCTCCTACTACAACTGCCTCTTGCAGTTTATTGCAGGTATACCTGCAGGCGGGGGGGGGGGGCATTGTGAATGCACCTTAAGACCCCTTTCACACTAAAGCATTTTTACAGCGTTTTAGCGTTAAAAATAGCGCTATTAAAACACTCATAAAACTCTCCATGCATCTCAATGGACCCTTTCACACCAGCATCTTTGGAGCAGCTTTTGGGCGCTGAAAAAAAATGCTCCAAAAACGCCCCTCTCCATTGAAATGAATTGAAAGCGCTGTAAACACGCCTTACCCTTTCACACTGTGGCACTGCAAAAACGCCCTAAAACTTTAGGGTCTTAGAGGTGCTTTACCAGCGTTTTTCGGGCGCTGGTAGTGTGAAAGGGCTCTGATAGCACTCAGGTTTTTATATTGGGATTGCAGATGAGGCTTCTTTCAGGCGCTTTACAGGCTTTTTTTTAACGCCAAAGTGCCTGAAAAACGCTTGACTAATGCCCCAGTGTGAAAGAGGCCTAAGTGACATAATGAAGCGCAGAGCAACTATTAACAATGCAAAGAAACCCACATTTGGAGTAGAGAGGGGAGGGGTTAGAACCAATAGTTTTTTATTGTTTCTTTCCTGGTGACTACCACAACCCTCCTTTCTTGTACCCGTGTCACAGAAATAGGAAAAAAAATATGGGGAAAATGTCCCCAACTGGGTTACAGGCAGCAAAAAAAATCTGACATTTTAGGTCTTCCAAATCGAAAAACAGTGATTTGGTTATAGTGACATATGCCCTATTAATCAATATAATGCGTCATTTGTAAAGGTTGGTCTACTTAGAGCAATAGCCAAAGTCAAAACATAACTACATGAGTGAGTAACTTCAGAAGCCAAGAATCAGACCCTTCAGTCTCTCTGTAAATATACAGGAAACTATTAGCTGCCTCAATGCTTTGTTCTTTGGAAGGGGAGTCAGAGGCTCATGCACCATGACATTTGTGGGGGAGACTCTACATCACTGTAAATGGGGGGCCCACTAAGGCTTATGAGCTATTCTCACCAGATCTGTATGTAACATGTAGGAAGGTTAGGCCCTTTAATGCAGATCACTAAACAACGTACGTCTGATAAGCAGCGATGATTCTCTACAGCACTAAGCTGCTGCTATGAATGTGTCTGTTTCACCAAAGTAGGTGTGATAAAGCCTGAGCGGAGGAAATAAAAGCAGGCACCGTCAGGAAGGGTGGAGTGCATGTGTGAGGGTTTAAATTCTGTTTACACTTTTGCAGCCAAACTGGGAGAACATTTACTTTATCTCTGTTATACATGTCAATTCACATAGCATAAATTAAGCAAATAAAAAGGTAAGCAGCTGTTGATCGACATCTGTACAAACACACTGTCAGGTTTTTCCCAATCGATCAGTGTTGCCAGCTATAGCCAGCGACGGATGGCGGAATTAGATAAAAAATAAATAAAATTTCTTTCAACCTTCTAGCCACACCCCCTAATAGTTATAAGCACTCCCTAGGTCACACTTAACCCCCACAGCGCCCCCTACAGGTTAACCCCTTCACTGCCATTGTCATTTTTACAGTAATCAGTGCATTTTTATAGCACAGATCGCTGTAAAAATGACAATGGTCGCCAAAATTGTGTCAAGTGTGACATAACGTTGCAGTAACGATTTAAAAAAAATTAATTGCTGAGCGCCGCCATTACTAGTAAAAAAATAAATAATTCAAAATGCCATAAAACTATTCCCTATTTTGTAGACGCTATAACTTTTGTGCAAACCAAACACTTATTGCGATTTTTTTTACCAAAAATATGTAGAAGAATACATATCTGCATGAACTGAGGGGGGAAAAAAAGGCTTTTACGTATTTTTGGGGGGTATTTATTATAGCAAAAAGTAAAAAATATTGATTTTCAAAATTGTCGCTCTATTTTTGTTTATAGCGCAAACAATTAAAACAGCAGAGGTGATCAGATACCACCAAAAGAAAGCTCCATTTGTGGGGAAAAAAGGTTGTTTCTTTGGGAGCCATATCGCACGACCGCGCAATTGTAAGTAAAGCGACGCAGTGCCGAATCGCAAAAAGTGGCCTGCCAAATGGTTCGGGGCTGAAGTGGTTAATGGCGCTTTTCTTCTTCAGTACCTTTATTGCATTACATACAAGTATTTTTATTAGTGTTGCAGGGTTTTAGGCATGAATCCGCCTTTTTATACTATGACATGAATGTGCCTATGGAAGATGAGCAAAGTGCCTGGCTGTCAATTGTGTACACCTCTTCCGTAGAAAATGTTTTTTTTTTACTTTGACAACTTAAGGATCTTGGCAAATAATAAAACACAGCTGTCATTCATTCATTCATTCATTCCTGAGGCATCTCGCAGCTGATGCATAAGGGCTCTTTCACACGGGTGGACCGTTCAGATCCGCCTGCCAGTTTTTTAGGCGGACCTGAACGGACACCCCGTGCACCTCTATGGAGCTGCGGACGTCAGGGGTGACATGCCCGCTGACATCCAACCCGCTCCGATCCGCCAAAGTGTGACGGAGGAAAAACCTACTTTTCCATCCGTCTGGCGGATCGGGTGAACACGGACAGACGGGGAATCATAGGGGAATCAGTGCGGGGACCTCCCTGTCATCCGCCGGCTCAGCGGGGATCAACGGAGCATACCCTGCTGAGCAAGCAGAGGTTTACGGGGCGGATCATTACTGATCCGCCCCGTGTGAAAGAGCCCTAAGGCTGCATTCACCTACATTGCGTGTCCTGACCTCCAAACTGCGGCGACAAATGTGAGGCGTTTTGTACCGCGATTTGCGGCTACAAAACGCCTCGTTTTTAACCCCCTTTTTGGAGAGGTCCACTATCTCCTATGCCGTACGCCGAAGCCGCCGGAAAAAAAGGGTCCGGGACTTGTTTTCAGCTTCAGGCGTCCGGCGTTTGGCGTGGAGATGTGAACCATCTCCATAGAGGGGAATGTTACATTTCCCCTCTGGCGTATGCGGCATCAGGCGTAAAAACGCCTAGGATGTGAATGGAGCCTTATGGTCAGCTATGAGTCTGCAAGGCAATGTTTGTGTACATACAGCTACACTGACTGGAATTTTTTATTTTTTTTACAGAGAGCCATTAATACATTGCTACTTGTGAAAAAACATTGTAGATTTAGGCTTCATTTCCACTGGCGTTTTTACAGCCACTTTTCTGAGCGTTTTTTACAGCTTAAAAACGCCTGTTCATGTTTATTTTAGGAAAAAAATAAATATTTTTTTTTTGGAACTGGAGCTTTAAAACGCTGCGGCCGCGTTTTGAGCGTTTGTGCATGTTTTTTTATGTCTGGCGTTTTTACAGCTCTATTGCTGGAGCTTCAGAACGCACTGGTCCCGCGTTTTTTTTGCAGCTTAGCCATCTACAGCTCAAAAACGTCATGGTGGGCATGAGGCCATAGACTAACATGGACAGGCATTTTTAAGCTGCAAAAAAGGGATTTTTAAATACAGCTTACCTGTAAAATCCTTTTCTTGGAGTACATCACGGGACACAGAGCGGCATATTCATTACTATATGGGTTATATGGAGTACCTTCAGGTGTGGACACTGGCAATCTCAAACAGGAAGTCCCCTCCCTATATAACCCCCTCCCCTAGAGGGAGTCCCTCAGTTTTGTAGCAAGCAGTATGCCTCCCAAAAATGTTCCCCAAAAGAGGAGTGGGAGCTCTGTGTCCCGTGATGTACTCCAAGAAAAGGATTTTACAGGTAAGCTGTATTTAAAAATCCCTTTTTCTTTCTCGTACATCACGGGACACAGAGCGGCATATTCATTACTATATGGGATGTCCGAAAGCAATGCTTTAATGAGGGGAGGGAGACATCTTCTCAAACGAGATTTAATTAAGAGGTATACTCAAATAATAATAATAATTCCAACTTAGTCAAGAAAAAACTTTTTTTTTTTTCTTTTTTACAACCAAGGGTGCCCCTGATCCCGAGGATCTTAAACTGCAGCCTGTAGTACTGCCTGTCCAAAGGCAGAATCCGCATTCCTTCTCACGTCTAGTTGATAAAACTTTGTAAACGTGTGGACTGATGACCACGTCGCCGCCTTGCATATCTGAGCCATAGAGATCTGATGGTGTGCTGCCCAGGAGGCGCCCATGGCCCTGGTAGAATGGGCCTTTACCGACAAAGGAGGAGGCAACCTCTTCAAACCGTAGGCTTGATTGATTAATTGTCTAATCCATCTCGAGATGGTGGATTTTGCAGCTGCCTGCCCCTTCTTGGGGCCATCTGGTAGAACGAACAACACATCTGTTTTCCGGATCTTTTCTGTAGCTTTAAGATAGGCCTTTATGGCCCGGACAATATCCAAGGTATGCAGCAACCCCTCCTTTCTAGATGTGGGTTTCGGAAAGAAGAATGGAAGTACCAAATCCTGGTTCAAGTGAAAATTGGATATAACCTTTGGTAGAAAGGAAGGATGGGGCCGGAGAACTGCCCTGTCCTTATGTAGAACGAGATATGGTTCCTTACACGATAAGGCTGCTAACTCTGACACTCTCCTGGCCGAAACTATGGCGACCAAGAAAACCAACTTTCTTGTCAGTAAAACTAAAGGAATCTCAGCCAACGGCTCAAAGGGTTGTTTCTGTAGAGTGGACAGGACAAGATTTAAGTCCCATGGACAAATTGGTGACTTGACAGGAGGATTAATACGCAAGACCCCCTGTATGAAGGTCTTTACCAGCGAGTGGGTGGCCAGCGGCCTCTGAAACCACACTGACAGAGCTGAAATCTGTCCCTTGATTGTGCTTAATGCCAGGCCTTTATCCACTCCTAGCTGGAGAAAACTTAACACCCTATCAATAGTATATTTGCGGGAATTCCATCTTTTGGATTCACACCAGCCTACGTAGTTCCTCCACACCCTGTAATAAATCACCCTGGAGGCCGGCTTTCTAGCCCTAATCAGGGTAGGAATTACCTGCCTAGACAGACCTCTACCCCTGAGAATCAGGGATTCAGCCTCCAGGCCGTCAAATTTAGACGTTGTAATGTAGGGTGGAGGATCGGGCCTTGTGAGAGTAGGTCTGGTCGTAGAGGAAGAGTCCAAGGGTCTCCCACTGCCATCTTCAGGACTAGTGAGTACCATGTCCTCCGGGGCCAAGCTGGAGCTACTAGAATGACTGGCTTGTGCTCCACTCTGATCCTGTGCAACAGGCGAGGAAGTAACTGTAGCGGAGGGAATGCATATAGAAGTTTGAATTGATGCCAAGGGCAAACCAATGCATCGGTTCCGCAGGCCATAGGGTCCCTCGCTCGAGACACGAACCTGTCTAGTTTCTTGTTGAACCTGGATGCCATTATATCTACGTCTGGCATTCCCCACTTCTGGCAGATTGTCTGAAAGACCTGGGGATGCAGAGACCACTCCCCTGGCGACAGACTCTGGCGACTTAAGAAGTCTGCCTGCAGGTTGTCCACTCCGGGAATGAATATCGCCGAAATGCAGGGTACATGAACCTCTGCCCACTGAAAAATCAAGCTCACCTCCCTCTGAGCGGCCTGACTCCTGGTTCCCCCTTGGTGGTTTATGTATGCCACCGCTGTGGCATTGTCTGACTGGATTCTCACCGGGGACCCCTGTAATCTGGAGGTCCATGCCAGAAGAGCTAGGCGAGCAGCTCTGATCTCCAAGATATTGATGGGGAGCTGCCTCTCTGTTTTCACCCAAGTTCCCTGGCGAGAGAACCCCTCGAAGACCGCCCCCCAGCCTGCCAGGCTGGCGTCTGTGGTAACTACCTTCCAGACAACAGGGCTGAAGGATCTTCCCTTTAGAAGATTCTGAGGGTTCAACCACCAGGCCAGGCTTTGTCGGACCCTTGATGATAGCGTCAAAGGGGACTCTAAGGCATGTGCTCTCTTGCCCCAGGCTGCTAGAATGGCTGCCTGTAGGACGCGAGTGTGGATCTGAGCGTATGGTACTGCCTCGAACGTGGCCACTAGCTTGCCTAGTAATCGCATACACAGGCGATTAGTTGGTTTTTTTCTTGCTTAGAACCAACTGAACCAACCCCTTGATAGCCTCGATCTTTACAAGGGGCAGGAACACCCTTTGCTGTTCTGTGTCTAACCTCATGCCGAGGTATTCCAACTGCTTTGTAGGCTGGAACGCTGACTTTTCCCGGTTTAGGACCCAGCCGAACCCTTCGAGGTACTGAACCGTGAGGTTTATTGCCTGTTGCAGACACGGCCGTGAGTGATCTATGATTAAAAGGTCGTCCAAGTATGCTAGGACTGTGACCCCTTGGATCCTTAGATTGGCCAGAACTGGGGCTAGGATCTTCGTGAATACCCGGGGGGCCGTGGCCAGCCCGAAGGGGAGCGCCCTGAATTGGAAGTGTCGCTGCCCCACCGCGAAGCGTAAAAATCTTTGATGCGACTGAAAGATTGGTACATGAAGGTAAGCATCCTTTATGTCTATGGAAGCCAGAAAATCGTCCCTCTGAAGCGTGGCGACTGCTGACCGGATGGATTCCATCCGGAAGGAACGAACCCTTAGGTAACCGTTTAACCTCTTTAGGTCCAAGATTGGCCTGACATCGCCGTTGGGCTTTGGTATGACAAAGAGATTGGAATAGAAACCTAGCCCTTGCTCTTGGGCTGGCACCTCTATTATTACGTCCTGGCAAAGCAGGTGATCCAAAGCTGCCAGCATCGAGGCCTTCTTTGCTGGATCCTTTGGTAGCCTTGACTCTTGAAAATGAGGCGGAGGAAAGTTTAGAAACTCCAGTCTGTAGCCTGCGGTTACAGACGCCCGGACCCATTTGTCGGGGATCTTGGCTTCCCAAACTTCTGAGAAGAAACGAAGCCTTCCCCCCACCCGCGAGAGTGGGGGCGCCCCTTCATAAGGCAGACTTAGGGGCTGTCTTTGTCGGCTTGCGATACCATGGTCTCTTACCCCCAGGGGCCTGTCCCTGCGATCTACTGTTAACATTGGATCGTGCAGGCGGCCGTCGATACTGCCTGGAATTTGAGGGCCCTGAGACAGGAAAGAGCTGCCTCTTAAATGTAGGACCCCGGAATGTCTTTTTGACCGGTAAAAGGGTACTTTTGCCACTTGAAATAGTCTGAATGTATTTATCCAGATCCTCCCCGAAGAGTCGTCCTCCATGGAAGGGAAACCCTGCCAGAAGCTTTTTGCATGGGGGCTCCGCCGCCCAGTTCTTAAAGGAGCTTTCAAAGAGCCCAGAGAGGATACCGGAGGAACCTGAGGCTCTGGCAATGGTAAACTAAATGCCGAGCGGACCATGTCCGTCAAAGACTGCACCCACAGTCTCTCTGTCTGGGAGTCTGAAAATGGTTCCTCAGAGGTAGATCCCTCAATCCCTGAACCCTCTTGGTTCAGGTCTAGTTGATCCTCTTGCGATTCCAATTCCTCCGGAGAGAGAATTTCAGCATCTGAGGATACACCTCTTGGTGATGGGGATCTAACCCGTTTCTTGCCAGGAATAGCTCTAGCGATCAATGCTGCTATTCTCTCTTCTAGCCCCCCTAGGGATACAGCTAGCATCTCCTCTGTGATAAACACAGGGCTGGGCTGATCTGGGCCAGCCTCCGCACCAGACCCCCCTAATGGCTCATCCAAGGCGACCTTTATGGGAATAAGTTGCGGGGAAAGTATCGGCATATCATCAGAATCAGAGGGGGAACCCCTTTGTTTTTTGGTCTTTTTTGTACCCTTTGACCCCGAACCTTTGGAAGCCATAATACAAAATCGAGGGACTCCGCCAACCACAACAGACTGTAGTGGCCAGGAGTACAAAACTAGAGCTTAGGGGACAATAGCTCACTAATGCCCAAAAACTGATGGTATGACGCTGCCGGCACGCCCCCCCCCCGCCCTCCCCTCCGAACGGCGCGAAAAACGTCTATAAGACGTGCGCGCGCACGCGCGCGTATGCCGGAGCAGGAAGAACATGGAGGAGCCGCGCTGCTGGAGACCCAGGACTGCAGTACCAGGCGGCAGATTCAAACCCCCGGCCAGGTAGGACTCTCCAACAGGCCCCATAGGGATCCTTACCAGTCCTAGGAAGAAAGCAGCAGGTAGCTAGCAACACAATTCTTAGACAGGAGAACCTAGTGATGGGGGAAATGGGATCACCTGTCTTTTTCAGACATAGTGATCAAGGTTGCCAATGCAGAGCATACTTAGGCTACCCCCCTTTTAGGTTACCCCGGAGAGCCTGCTGTCGAACCAAGTCCCGCAGGCTCCCCTCTTACCTGCTCCATGCTGCAGGATGTTTGTCTAGCCAAACGATCCAATCTTCTCCCATCTCCGTGGGTAGCGTAATAGACCTTCAGGCCCTGGGGTCCTATGAAGGTACCCACTGTCCTGGACCTATATAGCACCCTGGCAAACAGGAACTTATGGTCTTTATGAACTCCAAGTCCTGGGCCCAGGGTCCAGCCCTCCAAAGAGGAGCATTATAGGCAAAACCCCACGGTTTGGGGCCCGGGTACTGTCCACTTTGGCACTGAGGCTCTTTGGACAGATCCGGTTAGCCCGCCCTTAATCCCAAGGATGTGGAGCAAAGCTATTCCGTGACCAACACCTAAGACACTGGCGAAAAAACTGAGGGACTCCCTCTAGGGGAGGGGGTTATATAGGGAGGGGACTTCCTGTTTGAGATTGCCAGTGTCCACACCTGAAGGTACTCCATATAACCCATATAGTAATGAATATGCCGCTCTGTGTCCCGTGATGTACGAGAAAGAAAAATGCTCAGAAAAGTGGCTGTAAAAACGCCAGTGGAAATGAGCCCTTATAGGTGACCATGCATCAGCCACCAGATGCCCTAGGAATAAGCGAATGACAGCCGTGCTTTACTATTTAGCATGGTTCTCAGGTTGTCCAAGTAGAACATGCGGGTGGTCAGGGAGATGGGAGTACACAACTGACAGCCAGGCAAGCTCATGTCATATTCTGAAATGTCGAAAAGCACCACAATACTAATAAAATAATATACAATGGATATAAAAAGTCTACACACCCTTGTTACAATTTCAGGGTTCTTTGGTGTAAACAAATTATTTTTATGTCTAATTTCAGAACTTTTTCCACCTTTAATGTGACCTATAAACTGTACAACTTAGTTAGTGGGGGGGGGGGGATAGTGGGGGGGGGGGGGGGGGATAATAAAAACAAAAATAACATGGTTGCATAAGTGTGCATACCCTCTTATTACTGGGGATGTAGCTGTGTTCAGAATTAAGCAATTACATTCAAACTCATGTTAAGTAGGAGTCAGTACACACCTTCCATCATTTAAAGTGCCTCTGATTAACCCCAAATAAAGTTCAACTGTTCTAGTAGGTCTTCCCTGCCATTTTTTTAGTTGCATCCTACAGCAAAAGCCATGGCCCACAGAGAGCTTCCAAAGTAGGGATCTCATTGTTAAAAGGGATCAGTCAGGAGGAGGGTACAAAAGCATTTCCAAGAAATTAGATATACCACGGAACACAGAGAAGACAGCCATCAACTGGAGAAAATATGGCACAATGGTGACATTACCGAGACTTGGACGTCACCCCAAAAATTTACAAAAAGATGAGAAGAAAACTGGTCAGGGAAGCTGCCAAGAGGCCTACAGCACCATTAAAGGAGCTTCAGGAATATCTGGCAAGTACTGGCTGTGTGGTACATGTGACAACAATCTACCGTATTATTCCTATGTCTGGGCTATGGAGTACAGTGGCAAGACAAAAGCCTTTTCTTACAAAGAAAAACACCAAGCCTGGCAACATTTTGCGAAAACCCATCTCCCAAAAGCACGTGGGAAAACATGTTGTGGTCTGGGAACAACATTGTACATCACCAAAACACCATACCCACAGTGAAGCATGGTGGTGGCAGCATCATAATTTGGGTCTTTTTTTTACCTTCAGCTGGAACAGGGGCCTTTTAAAGGTAAAGGGAATTAAGAACAGTTTCAAATACCAGACAAAACCGTCGAGCTTCTGCTAGAAAGCTGAACATAAAAGAGGAACTCCATCTTTCAGCA
This sequence comes from Rana kukunoris, assembly GCA_029574335.1. Classification (NCBI taxonomy): domain Eukaryota; kingdom Metazoa; phylum Chordata; class Amphibia; order Anura; family Ranidae; genus Rana; species Rana kukunoris. The sequence goes on along the minus strand of CM056060.1, from coordinate 106,092,736 downwards.
TGACAAAGACCCAAAGCATACATCCAAATCAAAGGAATGGCCTTACAAGGAGAAGATTACAGTTTTGGAATGGCCCAGCCAGAGCCCAGACCTGAATCCGATTGAAAATCTGTGGGGTGATCTGAAGAGGGCTGTGCACATGAGATATCCTCGCAATCTGACAGATTTGGAGAGTTTTTGCAAAGAAGAGTGGGCAAATATTCATATTGTCAAGTCAAGATCTGCCATGCTGATAGACTCATACCCAAAAAGACCAAGTGCTGTAATACAATCAAAAGGTGCTTCAACCAAGTATTAGTTTAAGGGTGTGCACACTTATGCAACCATATTTTATTTTTACTTCCCTCCACCTAAAAGATTTCAGTTTGTTGTTCAATTGATTTTTTACAGTTTATACAGTCAGGTCCATAAATATTGAGACATCGACAATTCTAATTCTTTTGGCTCTATACACCACCACAATGGATTTGAAATGAAACAAACACGATGTGCTTTAACTGCAGACTTTCAGCTTTAATTTGAGGGTATTTACATCCAAATCAGGTGAATGGTGTAAAAATTACAGTTTGTATATGTGCCTCCCACTTTTAAAAGGGACTAAAAGTAATGGGACAATTGCCTGCTCAGCTGTTCCATGGCCAGGTGTGTGTTATTCCCTCATTATCCCATTTACAAGTAGCAGATAAAAGGTCCAGAGTTCATTTCAAGTGTGCTAATTGCATTTGGAATCTGTTGTTGTCAACTCTCAATATGAGATCCAAAGAGCTGTCACCATCAGTCAAGCAAGCCATCATTATGCTGAAAAAAAAAACACCAGAGAGATAGCAAAAACATTAGGTGTGGCCAAATCAACTGTTTGGAACATCCTTAAAAAGAAAGAACGCACCGGTGAGCTCAGCAACACCAAAAGACCACGAAAAAAAATGGGTTGGATGACCGAATAATTCTTGCCCTGGTGAAGAAAACACCCTTCACAACAGTTGGCCAGATCAAGAACACTCTCCAGGAGGTAGGTGTATGTGTGTCAAAGTCAACAATCAAGAGAAGACTTCACCAGAGTGAATACAGAGGGTTCACCACAAGATGTAAACCATTGGTGAGGATCAGAAACAGGAAGGCCAGATTAGCATTTGCCAAACAACATCTAAAAAGCCTTCACAGTTCTGGAACAACATCCCATGGACAGATGAGATGAGGCACATATACAAAGTGTTGTAATTCCTACGCCGTTCACCTGATTTAGATGTAAATACCCACAAATGAAAGCTGAAAGTCTGCAGTTAAAGCATATTATGTTTGTTTAATGTGGTGGTGTATAGAGCCAAAAAGATCAGAATTGTGTCGATGTCCTAATATTTATGGACCCGAGTCTAGGTCACATTAAAAAGGTGGAAAAAGTCCTGAAATAATTCATCTTCGTCTCATTTTTCTACATCACAAAAACCTGACATTCTAACAGGGGTGTGTAGACTTTTTATACCCACAGTATTCAATGCAATACTAAGGGCATTAAAAAAAAAAACCATAATTAAAGCGGAGTTCCACCCAAAAATTTAACTTCCGTTGTCCGCATTCCTCCCACCCTCGGGAGGCACATTTGGCACCTTTCAGGGGGGAGCAGATACCTGTCTAATACAGGTATTGTCTCCCACATCTGGGCGATCTACGCCATATGTCCAGCCCCTCCTCCGCCCCTCCTGCTGTCTTCTGGGAGACAGATCACAGAAGACAGCAGGGACCACTCAGAATGCGCAGCATGACTTTGTGCATGTGCAGTAGGGAACCAGGATGTGACGTCCCAAGGCTTCACATCCCGATTCCTTACTAGCAATGCCGGAACCTCCATCTGGTGCAGAGGGGACGAGTCGGTTTCAGATGAGGACTTCCGGCGCCCTGGACAGGTAAGTGTCCTTTTAAAGGTCAGCAGCAGCAGCTGCAAAAAGATTTCATTTTGTACACACAATATACTTTACCTAAATAGAAAAAAATAAAGTTGAATCCTGGGCTATATAGAGGCGATTGGCAGTGCTCCTGAAATACAAGGTTCAATGTAACACATCTACAGAGAAAGCAGATCAGGAAAAAGGATTAGTAAAGTCACAACGGCAAGAATAACAAGGTTCAATCTTATAATTGTTTGTTCGAAGTGCACGCAAGCTACACATTCATATACAAGCAGGTAGGGGCATGTCTAGATCTTTATACTGCACTTACATTTACATTTTTTACAAACATTCGTCCCACCCAGATTATACACACAGCTGCTCTTTCCCACCCCCATTACATACACAGACCTGCTGGGAATAATATTCTACTAAAGAGGAATGCCCGAGATGCAGCCAAAATCCCACATACTACTTAGTGAGCAGTAACAAAGTGCCAAACCAAACCAGGGTTACTAGGCGATGCCGACACATGTTGATGTTCCTACAGAAAGGCAGAAATGGCAAACTTTACTAGAAGAAGACAGGTCACCGTCAGGAAGAAAAACCTCAGACATTTCATAGTGCTCAATTTCCTAGACAAGACAATGCAGGATATTTTGTATAAATGTATATGAAAAGTGCAGCGCTAACAAACATTATTAAAATTGTGTGAAAAAATTCAATATATGAAGTGACATTAAACTCAATATATTAATCACATATAAATGTCTATGAGTGAAACAAAAAAGTCCTGAAAGGTGAAAAGAACACTGTGTGTGAAAGTCCAATAACTGGTGACAGTCAATCAAATCTAAATTGTACATCAATATTAAAATGGTGATAAACTTTGATAGGAGATCCACCACCAATAGCACCAGTCTCTCTGGCTTTGAGATATGATGTACCCGAGATGATTCAGGCTCACTATACGATCCCAGCCTCTAGAGGGGTGTCTGAGATGGTGGATGTCAAATTGTAATCAAAACCGACTCTCAGTCAGACAAATAAACAGAACAAGGTAAAGGAAGGCACATAGTGCAATTCTGTAAAACAGGGTTCGACAAACCCCGGGTGCCAGGTCGTAATTGCGACTAGAATTAGCGACCTGGCGCGGCAAAGCTGGGGTATCCTGTCTCCATGCGCCCCCACCGCGCGATTGCGTCAGGCCACGCCGGTCAGTAATTGAGGCTGCGGCTTCGCGGCCTTGTGCAGGCATATGCTTCCTTCTGTGATCTGGCGCCATCTTGCGGTGGCCCTTGGTATAACAAGACAACCAGCAATGCTAATGGAGCTTCCCCTGTCTGTTTTCACTGCCATCTCCTTCCCTCTAATTAGAACCCCCAAAACATTATATATATTTTTTATTCTAACACCCTAGAGAATAAAATGGTGGTCAATGCAATACTTTGTCACACCGTATTTGCGCAGTGGTCTTACAAGCGCACTTTTTTGGGAAAAAATATACTTTTAATTTAAAAAAAAATAAGACACCAGTAAAATTAGCCCAATTTTTTTTATTGTAAAAGATAATGTTACGCCGAGTAAATTGATACCAAACATGTCACGCTTCAAAATTGCGTCCGCTCATGGAATGGAGACAAACTTTTACACTTTAAAATCTCCATAGGCGACGTTTACAAAATTCTACAGGTTGCATGTTTTGAGTTACAGAGGAGGTCTAGGGCTAGAATTATTGCTCTATCGCGGCAATACCTCACATGTGTGGTTTGAACACCACTTTCATATGTGGGAGCTTCTGCACGTGAGCTTGGTGGGACGGGACGCGTTCCTGGCTTTTAACTTTTTTTGCTGGCTCCTAGATTCCAAGAAAAATTGTCAAGCCCTGCCGTAAAAAGTATTTAATAGATAAACAGAGGTAATACACTCACATTTTCCATGATATAAAAGCTTTAATAAAAAGACCGTGGAATCAGCATGGCCCTTGATGCGTTTCGCCTCACGAGGCATCATCTGGAGGCTTTGTTTATATAGTGAGCCTGAATCATCTCGGGTACATCATATTACAAAGCCATATCGACTCATTAGGTGTACACCTACTTGAGTTCAATCTCTTTGGTAAGAGACTGGTGCTATTGGCGGTGGATCTCCTATCAAAGTTAGTAGATTTTGATGCACAATTTTGATTGACTGCCACCAATTATTGGACTTTTACACACAAAGTTCTTTTCACCTTTAAGGACTTTTTTGTTTCACGTTGTTTCATTCATGGACATTTATATGCGATTTATACATTGAGTTTAATGTCACTTTATATGTTTTTTTCACGCAATTATAATATCGTTTGTTAGCACTGCACTGTCTTGCCATATACATTTTTACATTTATGCAATTTGATCTACTGCTGTGCTGGCTGCTTTTCCGTTTTAAAAACATTGCGGTATATGTGTTTCTAGAGTATATTTTGTATAGACCAAAATACGAGTAATAATAATGCATAATAATATATAAATATCACAGTCTGGTAAAACGTCAGCAGAAGACAGATCTAACGGAGCTTGGGATAGCAGTAAAAACTCCCAGGGGTTCCAACACCCAATCCCCCCCCCTTCCCCGGAAAAAAAAAAGGTTAGTGGTTATTCATACTTCTATACAGAGGTGTTATGCAGGCTTTGGTTAAGTAGCTGTCAAGGTGATCCAATGGCAATCATTTGTCACTTTTCAGGAACAACCTTGCAGGTCATGAGTTCTCACTTCATTGCTTGTACGCTTTCTCTGGTGTACTAACCAAGTCTTAAAGTCCAAGTAACTCTTCTGAAGTCAGTAATCTATCTGAACTTGCCTTTACCTTCCAATCAGCTCACCTCACTGAACTTTGCAGAGTCTAACTTCAGCTCTCCGTCCCCCTTTTTTTTCTGAACCCTTTAGACTGCAGATACAACTTATGTAGGAGGATTTGTTTCATTTCTGTGCATCACCTGAGGATGGTCCCTTCACTGGGTATATGTAAGGCTTTACAACCACTTTAAGAAATGTTCAAATACTATCTGGTCATTGGATGCAGACCTTTGGAACACCCTATAGATGACTATATAAGCCATCCTCCAAAGACCGGCAGAGTCACACTGCACACCCCACTCTCCCATGAGTGACCAGTTGGACCCAATATGAGGTTTTATTGTTACAACTCCCTTTATTTCTGTGCAATAGGAAGGAAACAGGATTGCACATTTTAACGGAAACGCTACAGAAAAAGAAAAGTGATTGTGTCATGTACTGACCAAGAACCTAAAGTCATATTTTCATGGAGTGACTTCACAAACATAGAAAAACAACGCTGCTGTTCACTTCTCCTGTTTGGCTCTGTGTAACTTATGTCACAGAGAGGAGGGGAGAACAAACAAAATATTTTAGGGCATTAGCTCCCTGCCTGCACATTACCAATGCAAAAGTGTTAAAGTGATCCAGTTCCTTATACAAAACCTACTCAACAAACTCCCCTGTAAAAGAAGACAGTAAGCCCTTACCATTTCTACTGCTCACACTGCCAAACTCTGCAGTAGCAGATTTGGTTTCAGCCTACTCTGACCCGCTATGTAAGGAGACAGCGCTACACACGGGGTTCAAACTAAGGGGGCACCCCTTATGCCGTGCACCAAACTAAGGGGGCACCCCTTATGCCGTGCACCAAACTAAGGGGGCACCCCTTATGCCGTGCACCAAACTAAGGGGGCACCCCTTATGCCGTGCACAAACTAAGGGGGCACCCCTTATGCCTGCACCAAACTAAGGGGGCACCCCTTATGCCGTGCACCAAACTAAGGGGGCACCCCTTATGCCGTGCACCAAACTAAGGGGGCACCCCTTATGCCGTGCACCAAACTAAGGGGGCACCCCTTATGCCGTGCACCAAACTAAGGGGGCACCCCTTATGCCGTGCACCAAACTAAGGGGGCACCCCTTATGCCGTGCACCAAACTAAGGGGGCACCCCTTATGCCGTGCACCAAACTAAGGGGGCACCCCTTATGCCGTGCACCAAACTAAGGGGGCACCCCTTATGCCGTGCACCAAACTAAGGGGGCACCCCTTATGCCGTGCACCAAACTAAGGGGGCACCCCTTATGCCGTGCACCAAACTAAGGGGGCACCCCTTATGCCGAGCACCAAACTAAGGGGGCACCCCTTATGCCGAGCACCAAACTAAGGGGGCACCCCTTATGCCGAGCACCAAACTAAGGGGGCACCCCTTATGCCGAGCACCAAACTAAGGGGGCACCCCTTATGCCGAGCACCAAACTAAGGGGGCACCCCTTATGCCGAGCACCAAACTAAGGGGGCACCCCTTATGCCGAGCACCAAACTAAGGGGGCACCCCTTATGCCGAGCACCAAACTAAGGGGGCACCCCTTATGCCGAGCACCAAACTAAGGGGGCACCCCTTATGCCGAGCACCAAACTAAGGGGGCACCCCTTATGCCGAGCACCAAACTAAGGGGGCACCCCTTATGCCGAGCACCAAACTAAGGGGGCACCCCTTATGCCGAGCACCAAACTAAGGGGGCACCCCTTATGCCGAGCACCAAACTAAGGGGGCACCCCTTATGCCGAGCACCAAACTAAGGGGGCACCCCTTATGCCGAGCACCAAACTAAGGGGGCACCCCTTATGCCGAGCACCAAACTAAGGGGGCACCCCTTATGCCGAGCACCAAACTAAGGGGGCACCCCTTATGCCGAGCACCAAACTAAGGGGGCACCCCTTATGCCGAGCACCAAACTAAGGGGGCTCCCCTTATGCCGAGCACCAAACTAAGGGGGCACCCCTTATGCCGAGCACCAAACTAAGGGGGCTCCCCTTATGCCGAGCACCAAACTAAGGGGGCACCCCTTATGCCGAGCACCAAACTAAGGGGGCACCCCTTATGCCGAGCACCAAACTAAGGGGGCACCCCTTATGCCGTGCACCAAACTAAGGGGGCACCCCTTATGCCGTGCACCAAACTAAGGGGGCACCCCTTATGCCGTGCACCAAACTAAGGGGGCACCCCTTATGCCGTGCACCAAACTAAGGGGGCACCCCTTATGCCGTGCACCAAACTAAGGGGGCACCCCTTATGCCGTGCACCAAACTAAGGGGGCACCCCTTATGCCGTGCACCAAACTAAGGGGGCACCCCTTATGCCGTGCACCAAACTAAGGGGGCACCCCTTATGCCGTGCACCAAACTAAGGGGGCACCCCTTATGCCGTGCACCAAACTAAGGGGGCACCCCTTATGCCGTGCACCAAACTAAGGGGGCACCCCTTATGCCGTGCACCAAACTAAGGGGGCACCCCTTATGCCGTGCACCAAACTAAGGGGGCACCCCTTATGCCGTGCACCAAACTAAGGGGGCACCCCTTATGCCGTGCACCAAACTAAGGGGGCACCCCTTATGCCGAGCACCAAACTAAGGGGGCACCCCTTATGCCGTGCACCAAACTAAGGGGGCACCCCTTATGCCGAGCACCAAACGAAGGGGGCACCCCTTATGCCGAGCACCAAACTAAGGGGGCACCCCTTATGCCGAGCACCAAACTAAGGGGGCACCCCTTATGCCGAGCACCAAACGAAGGGGGCACCCCTTATGCCGAGCACCAAACTAAGGGGGCACCCCTTATGCCGAGCACCAAACTAAGGGGGCACCCCTTATGCCGAGCACCAAACTAAGGGGGCACCCCTTATGCCGAGCACCAAACTAAGGGGGCACCCCTTATGCCGAGCACCAAACTAAGGGGGCACCCCTTATGCCGAGCACCAAACTAAGGGGGCACCCCTTATGCCGAGCACCAAACTAAGGGGGCACCAATTTAAGGGGAGACCCCTATGCCATGCACTAATTTAAGGGGACACCCCTATACCGTGCACTAATTTATCAGGTCAAACCTAAGTGATTGTAAAGCTTTTTTTTTTTTTTTTAAATAACAAACATGTCATACATACTTGCCTCCACTGTGCAGCTTGTTTTGCAGAGCGGCCCCAATCCGCAACTTCTGGGGTCCCTTGGCGGCTCTCGTGGCTCCTCCCCACATCAGATAACCCCCTAGGAGAGTGATGGCGAACCTGTTTTGGAACTACATTTCCCATGATGCTAATACACTGCAGTGTAGGTGAGCATCGTGGGAAATGTAGTTCCAAAACATCTGTGGTGCCAAGGTTCGACATCACTGCCCTAGGAGAAGCGCTCTCCCAGGGGGGTTTCTTTGCAGGTGCGCTTCCGAATCAGCCGCCGAATGTATGACCCACGTCATTGGATTTGATTGACAACAGTAGCAGCCAGTGTCTGCGCTGCTATTAGTCTATCCAATCAAGAACCGGGACACCATGGAGAGAGGGACAGCTTGTCACTGCCGAGTGAATTCCATGGCTCAGGTAAGTAAAAAGGGGGGCTGGGAGTGTCGGGACTGCCAGAAGTTTTTCAGCTTAATGCATCCTATGCATTTTAAGAGTTTCAATTGGTAAACCCGAAGACCAAAATCTGCAGGAAATCTAATAGTGTGTATGGGATCTTATGCGGATTCTCGCCAGCGGCAGAGTGACCTCCAACTGCATCTGGCTACAGAAGGAGCGATTTTATAGGGATAAAGAAGTAGCTTCCTGCTGATCCCATTGCTGGCTATTTCTCTCTAGCCGCAGAATTGCCCATCTAACACTCACCTTATCAAAATGTTAATACAAACTTTCCGAAACAGCTTTCAGTAACAACAAACTTGCCGCTTACTCAAAACTTCCCATTTTTTTTTACAATAGAAAGATTTCTAGACGCTGGTCTAATTTTATTGCTGCAACTCAAAAAAGCAGAAGAGAACCAAAAAAAAAAACCGCCGCTTTAACAAAAACATAAAAACGTAAAAAGTGGAAGTCCGGCAAGCCTACAATAACCTTACCTATAGGTATAGTGAATATCTCCTAAACCCACACAATTTAGGAGATATTCACACAGGATTCAGTCAGTGACATCACCAGTGCATGCGCTCTGGAGGGACGGCATACCCGTGCAGTACATTCAGAGCTCTGTGCTGGGGTGCCATCAGAGCTGGAGCCCACAAGCCTGGAAGACTGGGTGAAGATGGAAGAATTCCCCCATCCACTTCAAATATGTAAATGGATAAATCTGCACATATTTTTTTTCCCATTTAACCACTTAAGGACCCCCGCACGCACATATACGGCCACAGAATGGCTCGTACAGGCACAAGGGCGTAAATTTACGTCCCCGCCTAAGTGCGGTTCGGGGGTCCCATCGGGACCCCCTCCGCGGCGTGTGGGGGTCCCCCTGGCTCCGGGAGCGATCCGGGACGAGCGGGCGGATGTCGGCGTTTACCCGCCCCCCCCCGCGATCGCTCCCAGCCAATGCGCGCGCTCCAGGTTCTGTCACTTCCTCCTCCTGTGTAAACACAGGAAGGGGGAAGTGATGTAATCTCCCATCGCAGCGGTATTTCCAACCGCTGCGATGGGAGAAACACCTCACAGTAAGTCCTGCACCAACACTACACTGACATACACACACATAGGCACCCTTAACCCCTTGCGATCTGCCCCCCCACTCCCCCTGTCACAGTGTCACTGAATGCAGTGATCTAATCACTGCATTTAGTGTCAGTGTGACAGGCAGTGTAAAATCAGTTAGTGTTAGGTTCAGGATAGCCCCCCCACCCCCCCTAATAAAGTTTTAACCCCCTGATCACCGCCCTAGTTAACTCTTTCACTCCCTATTGCCAGCATCACTAAGCGATCATTTTTCTGATCGCTGTATTAGTGTCGCTGTTCCCGCTAGGTAGCTATTTTTTTTTATTGCGACTTTTTTTTTACTAAAGACATGTGGCTAAATAAATTTTGGCCTAAATGTTTGACTAAAATTTTGTTTATTTGATTTCTTTTTTAACAAAAAGTAAAAAATAGTGTTTTTTTTTCAAAAATGTTGCTCTATTTTTGTATATAGCGCAAAAAATAAAAATCGCAGAGGTGATCAAATACCACCAAAAGAAAGCTCTGTTTGTGGGAAGAAAAGGACGCAAATTTTGTTTGGGAGCCACGTCGCACGACCGCGCAATTGTCTGTTAAAGCGACGCAGTGCCGAATCGCAAAAACACCTTGGGTCATTTACCAGCGTATTGGTCCGGGTCTTAAGTGGTTAACCTGCTGATTGAACGAAAATGTAATGGCCCCGATGCACGTCTTCTGGGGTCCCTCGGCGGCTGTCTCTGGTCCTGCCCGCAGGAACTCCACACATTCATGCGAGCTCCGTCGCATAGTGTGGAGTCCTTGCAGGCACGCTCCTGTGATAAAGCGTGCGGCCATAGCAGCTCACTGTATCACTCGGCCCCGCCCCTCATCATTGGATGTGATTGACAGCAATCAAGCCATCCGCTCTAGCCAATCAACGACCAGGCTGAGCGTCAAAGAGGATGTTTCAAGGGGTCAGGTAAGTATAACGGGGGGCGGTATACTCGGAAGTTTTTTCACCTTAATGCATAGAATGCATTAAGGTTAGGGTTGTCCCGATACCACTTTTTTAGGACCGAGTACAAGTACTGATACTTTTTTTCAAGTACTCGCCGATACCTAATACCGATACTTTTTTTAAATGTCATGTGACAGTTTTCAAACCACAATACAGACTAAGGATATTTTTCTTAGAATTATGAAGAACTCTTAACTCAAGACATTATAAAAGAATAAAAAGGAGTAAAAAATTAATAAAAATGTTTTATTTGCTTGTCACGCAGTAGTTAAAAACTCAAAGAATTTTCACAGAACATGTTCATAAATACAAAAAAAGTATCTGCAGAAGCATCGGGAGCATTTGTGCGAGTACAAGTACTCCCGCAAATACTAAAAGGTTTAGGAGATATTTGCAAAAAATTGCGAAACTGGTGCCTATAGCGCATGCGACAGACATCGGGTGCACTGAGTGTGCCGCTACTAACGGTATCATGCCACGCATGACGTCATCGCTGCTCCAGCCATTCACAGCGCCGGAGCAGCGATACCCGGAAGTCACTCCGGGTATCATGGCGGCGACGGAGGTGGTCACCCAGGACCGCTGAGGGGGCTTTTGATCTCAGGTAATTCATAATGAGCTAGTATGCTATGCATACTAGCTCATTATGCATTGGTCATGAAGGTTGTCTTATTTATTTTTTGGACGAGAGGGTTTACTTCCTCTTTAAAGTCAGTCTGTTTGAAGTCAACTTCACAATGACATACATTTAACCTCGTAAATCCCTCTGTAAAAATCAATGGTGGCAGCTGTATCCACAAATTTGTCACATGAGCAAACATTGCTCGTCGGGCTCCTTTGTCGAAGACGTGATAGTGCGAACACCAGAGAAGGATGAAGGACTTGTAGTATTCGGCTCTTGCACCTGGGCATACTATACATTCGCCTGTATTTGCAGCACCTGGGAGCCACATCTGCAACATAATTCTGCCCATGGAAATGTATTAAAAAATATGCTGTATGTGAGTTTTTGGATGTATTTCCCTTAACAGGAGACAAGGATTCAAGGATTTATGTCCATACATGTGCGTGTACACGAGTGATAATTACGTGTGTGTTATGCGTAATGGGTACAGATCATCTTGAATGCATGTTACGAGATAATATTTACCCGAGGATTTGAGGTTGGAAAAGTAGATGTAAACCCTGAATGAGTGACAAAACAAATGCCATCTTACATAAAAACACTATTTTCACCCTTTCAGGCCCATAGCAGAAATGCAAAAATTGCTCTGGTACAGGGATGAAATGGTTAAAAGGTAAAGCTAAACTCTAAGCAGAGAGCTAAAATACACACATGGTAAGGGGGAGCGGTTGTAGCTGCCAGAAGTAATTAGGGCCTATAGGGTAAACTAAGGGTTAATAATGGGGTTCAATGGCAATTATATATTTTTTGTGGGGCTGCTTTAATTATCATCATATGCAAGCTCATCCCTCTGATCTGCACAAGAATAAAACAGAATAGACACAAATGTAACAATGTTACATATTCTGGTTGTTGCACTGTATAGGATTTATAAATAATGTTACTTTGTATCGCTATCACTCCTCTAAATAGTGCGGATTCACTTGACCTCCAGAAGATTTACCCCTCCAAGTGCCACTGCAGCGTTGTCTGAGATCGGATGCAATTCGCACCGCAAATCACATGCAATGTCTGTGCGATGCGATTTCAGGTATATAGATATTATGGCTGAATTTGTATCGCATTCGGACCAAAGTCGCAAAGAACCCTTTTTTGGTCCGCAACAGAGTGTGATCGCATAGGTAGGTACAATCTGATTCCTGTCCGAATTTGCAGATCGCATTGCGATATGCAAACAGATTTGGGGATGTCATTAACTTTTAATTGACACTCCCAGCAGTTCGCAGAGGGCAGTGTGAACTGCCGCCGGGAGACATGCAATGCGGGAACTCGCTGTGGATTTGTAGGGTTGCCGCATTGCTGCAGCGTGAACCGAGTCTTAGACCCCTTTCACACTGGGGCGTATTGCAGGCGCTATAGCGTTAAAAATGGCACCTGCGATACACCCTTAACCTCCCTGGCGGTATCCCCGAGCGTGACTCGGGGTGTTTTTTTTTGCAGAGATCGGTATCCCCGAGTCACGCTCGGGGTAGCCATGCAGAGCCTGCAGCGCGCGCTGTCTTACCTTCTTCCTGGATCCAGCGATGCATCCCCGCTGTGTGAGCGAGCGGGTGCTCGCTCGATTCACACAGCGTCCCCGTGTGCCGCCGATCTCCGTTCCCTGCGACGTTACGACGCACGGGAGCGGAGAACGGCGCCAAATTTAAAAAGGTAAACAAACACTTTACATACAGTACAATGTAATCTTATAGATTACAGTACTGTATGTAAAAAATACACCCCCCCTTGTCCCTAGTGGTCTGTCCTGTGCCCTACATGTCCTTTTATATAATAAAAACTGTTCTTTCTGCCTGGAAACTGTAGATTGCCCATAACAACCAAAAGTGTCCCTTTATGTCAAAAATGGTTTTAGATCAGCTAGAAAACAGCGATAATAAATTATAATTACTTTCAGAATTGAGCGATAGCGATTTGTGGGGAAATTTGTCATAAAAAAAATAAATAATGACAGCGACAATTCTGCAACTGAGCAAATTTCAGTGTTTTTGAGTTGATTACATTATTGAATATTTTTTATTATAATTTGTTATAATTATTTATAGTTTTTTATTATATAAAAAATTATGATTTTGTTTTTCAAACTTTATCATACCCGGGATGTCTTGTTTGGACAGATTTAAGCAAGTTATTCCTAAGAATTGCAGGCCTACAGTATAAAACGCCAAACTTCCATGCAAATAATTGTACCGCTTTTGGTACGTAATTCCAGACAGAATCATACCGCCAGGGAGGTTAAAAATCTGTCCCCATTCACTCCAGTGTAAAAGCCTGAGGGGCTTTCACACTGGAGTGGTGCGCTAGCAGGACGGTATAAAAAGTCCTGCTAGCCGCATCTTTGGAGTGGAGGAGTGGTGTACCTAAGCGGGTCCTAAGACCCCATTGGCTGGTCTCCCAATTGACTTTCTATCTCAGTCATTCCTCTGGCACAGCGTTTATAAAATGTTATGTCAGACGGTTGTTTTTTGACAGCAGCAGCTATTCCACTCCCGGCGATCATTTTGAAAGTCAGGAATTTCCATGGGGGTAGCAGAGCAGACGGACTGGGCATGCTCTATAAGCTCTATGTACTTCACCATTTTTTTGGTGTGTATAGTACTCACAGTCTCCACAATTGGTTAAAGAATTATAATTTCTAATGACGGGGCTGTTTGGATTTCTAAATATAAACACGTTTACAAATTATAAGTCTAAAGAGGCCATGCCTGAGAATATTCAAATCAATGGATTCCCTAAACCAGAATAACTCGTTATCGGAGCTTTTCCTGAAAGTCAGTGGAAGGTGAATAAAGGTGAAGAGCTATGTAATGCCAAGGAAGAGGCGCAGAACTTTGTTTTCTTGTAAAACTTTCCATGTGTGTGCGCTCTTTAGAGGGGGGGGGGGGGGTGTTTTCCTTCATTTGGAGTGCACTTTAACCACTTCCTTACCGGGCCATAGGGGATTTACGGCTGTAGCAACCCCTCGCCGATGAGAGTGGACATTACACAACGTCCTTTCTTCACGGCGTTCTAGGGCGCGTGCGTGCCCGACGCCCGCGATTGCCGCCGGGCACCCGCGATTACCGCTGTTCACGGCAGGAGTGTGGATCTGTGTGTGTAAACACACAGATCCACCTCCTGTCAGCGGTGAGGAGACTGATGTGTGTTCCCAGTACAGAGGAACACACATCGGTCTCCTCCCCCTGTGAGTCCCCCTACAGTTAGAACATACTTTAGGGAACATTTTAACCCCTTCAGCACCCCCTAGTGTTAACCCCCTCCCTGCCAGTCACATTTACACAGTAATCAGTGCAGTTTTATAGCATTAATCGCTGTGTAAATGTGAATGGTCCCAAAAAATGTGTCAAAAGCGTCTGATATGTCCGCCGCAATGTCACCGTCACAAAAAAAAAAAAAACGCAGATCGCCGCCATTACTAGTAAAATAAAAAAAATTAAAAATGCCATAAATCTATCACCTATTTTGTAGACGCTATAACTTTTGCGCAAACCAATAAATATACGATTATTGCGTTTTTTTTCCCCCAAAAATACGTAGAATACGTATCGGTCTAAACTGAGGAAAAAATTATTTTATTTTTTTTAAATTGTGATATGTATTAACCACTTAAGGACCCCCGCACGCACATATACGGCCACAACATGGCTCGTACAGGCACAAGGGCGTAAATTTACGTCCCCGCCTGAGTGCGGTTCGGGGGTCCCATCGGGACCCCCTCCGCGGCGTGCGGGGGTCTCCCTACCTCTGGGAGCGATCCGGGATCTGCGGGCGGATGTCCGTGTTTTCCGCCCCCCCCGCGATCGCTCCCAGCCAATGGGAGCGCGCTCCCAGCCTGTCACTTCCTCCTCCTGTGTTTACACAGGAAGGAGGAAATGATGTATTCTCTCATCGCAGCGCTGTTTCCCAGCGCTGCTGATGAGAGAAGACATGACAAGTAAGTGTGCACCAACACAACACTGACACACACTCACATAGGCATATTAACCCCTTGTGATCGCCCCCCCCCACCCCCCTGTCACAGTGTTACTGAATGCAGTGATTTAATCACTGCATTTAGTGTCAGTGTGACAGGCACTGTAAAAAACAGTTAGTGTTAGGTTCAGGATAGCCCCCCCACCCCCCCTAATAAAGTTTTAACCCCCTGATCACCGCCCTAGTTAACCCTTTCACTCCCTATTGCCAGCGTCACTAAGCGATCATTTTTCTGATCGCTGTATTAGTGTCGCTGTTCCCGCTAGGTAGCTATTTTTTTTTATTGCGATTTTTTTTTTTTACTAAAGACATGTGGCTAAATAAATTTTGGCCTAAATGTTTGACTAAAATTTAGTTTATTTGATTTTTTTTAACAAAAAGTAAAAAATAGTGTTTTTTTTTCAAAAATGTCGCTCTATTTTTGTATATAGCGCAAAAAATAAAAATCGCAGAGGTGATAAAATACCACCAAAAGAAAGCTCTATTTGTGGGAAGAAAAGGACGCAAATTTTGTTTGGGAGCCACGTCGCACGACCGCGCAATTGTCTGTTAAAGCGACGCAGTGCCGAATCGCAAAAACACCTTGGGTCATTTACCAGCGTATTGGTCCGGGTCTTAAGTGGTTAAATAAAAAAGTAAACAATATTGTTTTTTTTTTAAATTGTCGCTTTTCTTTTGTTTATAGCGCAAAAAATAAAAACCGCAGAGATGATCAAATACCACTAAAAGAAAGCTCTATTTGTATGGGGGAAAAAAAATGATGATTTAATTTGGGTACAGTGTTGCATGACCCCGCAATTGTCATTCAAAATGCAACAGCGCTGAAAACTAAAAATTGGTCTGGGCAGGAAGGGGGTGAAAATGCCCTGTATGGAAGGAGTTAAGCCCTCATACAGGAAACGCACACAGAACAAGGGTTTCCCGCACCTCCTCCGGTGTAAACAAGTCTCAACAACTGGCCGATGCCGAAAACTGAACTCCGGGCAGATTAGAAAACACCACCCAATAGCTCAATTGATTACTTATAATGGGTGGGGGTCAGGCAAGGGGAACACAAAGGGGGGGTGCGCATTGCTGCCATTTACATTGAAGGAACACACCTGCACTGCAGCAAACCAACACACTAATCACTAAAGTCACGCTCCTAAAAAAGGGCCGGGTACGGTATCGGGGCCAGTTCACACCTGCGGCTGTGTTAGAATGCGATGACAGCGGGGGCACTGCAGACGACACATCGCATTGTTTACATTTTTTTTAAATGTCACCAAGTGAAAATTCGCAAAGTGCTTTTGACCACAACGCAACATGATGTGATAAAAAAAAAAAAAGGAGTGGTTCAAGGGATCATCATTGATCCGTGATCCGAATAGGTAACCATGTTTGGATCGGCACACCTAGCTATCCGCGGATTGAACCTAGATGAGACTAATGACCCGTACACACGATCCGAATATCGGACGAAAACGATCGTCCGATGATGGATCGTACGATTTTCGGATCGTGTGTACACTACTTTCGAGAGCCGATCATGACCGTTCATCCGATATTATTCGATCGGACAAGCGTGAAAATAATCGGACAAGCGTGAAAATGTTCCTCGTACGATGTTAGATCGTACGATTTTCATTTAGTCAGTACAGCCGTCGTCCAAAAATACAACACAAATACATTACAACACATGACATCACTTCCGATTATTTTTTTCTGTCGTACGAGAATTTGTGAGTTTAATAACCTATTTTATTTTACTTGCGACTATTAAGCGAAAAAAGTCGTACGATCCGTCGTCTATATTCGGATCGTGTGTACGGGCCATAAGAAAGCAGATAAATCGTATATACAGTAGTGGGGGGGATGTGGATATTAGTAATGTCCACATCTCCCCCCACTGTAATATCATGTTACATGTGGACATATTACAGTGGGGGGGGGGGGGAGGTGGACATATTACAGCGGGGGGGGGGGGGAAGAGGTGGACAAATTACAGCGGGGGGAGGGGGGGAAGAGGTGGACAAATTACAGCGGGGGGGGGGGGGGGGAAGAGGTGGACAAATTACAGCGGGGGGGGGGGGGGGGAGAGGTGGACAAATTACAGCGGGGGGGGGGGGGGGAGAGGTGGACAAATTACAGCGGGGGGGGGGGGGGAGAGAGGTGGACAAATTACAGCGGGGGGGGGGGGGGGGGGACAAATTACAGCGGGGGGGAGAGGTGGACAAATTACAGCGGGGGGGGGGGGGGGGGGGGAGGTGGACAAATTACAGCGGGGGGGGGGGGGAGAGGTGGACAAATTACAGCGGGGGGGGGGGGGGGGGAGAGGTGGACAAATTACAGGGGGGGGGGGGGGGGTGGACAAATTACAGCGGGGGGGGGGGGGGAGAGGTGGACAAATTACAGCGGGGGGGGGGGGGGGTGGACAAATTACAGCGGGGGGGGGGGGGAGGTGGACAAATTACAGCGGGGGGGGGGGGGAGAGGTGGACAAATTACAGCGGGGGGGGGGGGGGGGGGGGGGGGGGGTGGACAAATTACAGCGGACAAATTACAGCGGGGGGGGTGGACAAATTACAGCGGGGGGGGGTGGACAAATTACAGCGGGGGGGGTGGACAAATTACAGGGGGGGGGGTGGACAAATTACAGCGGGGGGGGGGGGGGGGGACAAATTACAGCGGGGGGGGGGGGGAGGTGGACAAATTACAGCGGGGGGGGGGGGGGGGGAGGTGGACAAATTACAGCGGGGGGGGGGGGGGGGGGTGGACAAATTACAGCGGGGGGGGGGGGGGAGGTGGACAAATTACAGCGGGGGGGGGGGGGAGGTGGACAAATTACAGCGGGGGGGGGGGGAGGTGGACAAATTACAGCGGGGGGGGGGGAGGTGGACAAATTACAGCGGGGGGGGGGGAGGTGGACAAATTACAGGGGGGGGGGGGGGGGGAGGTGGACCAATTACAGCGGGGGGGGGGGGGAGGTGGACAAATTACAGCGGGGGGGGGGGGAGGTGGACAAATTACAGCGGGGGGGGGGAGGTGGACAAATTACAGCGGGGGGGGGGGGGGGGGGGGGGGGGGGGGAGGTGGACATATTACAGCGGGGGGGGGGGGGGGGAGGTGGACATATTACAGCGGGGGGGGGGGGGAGGTGGACATATTACAGCGGGGGGGGGGAGGTGGACATATTACAGCGGGGGGGGGGGTGGACATATTACAGCGGGGGGGGGGGGGGGAGAGAGGTGGACATATTACAGCGGGGGGGGGGGAGGTGGACATATTACAGCGGGGGGGGGGGGAGAGGTGGACATATTACAGCGGGGGGGGGGAGAGAGGTGGACATATTACAGCGGGGGGGGGGGGAGAGGTGGACATATTACAGCTGGTGGGGGGGGGGGGGAGAGGTGGACATATTACAGCGGGGGGGGGGGGGGAGAGATGTGGACATATTACAGCGGGGGGGGGGGGAGAGAGATGTGGACATATTACAGCGGGGGGGGGGGGGAGAGAGATGTGGACATATTACAGCGGGGGGGGGGGGGGAGAGAGATGTGGACATATTACAGCGGGGGGGGGGGAGAGAGATGTGGACATATTACAGCGGGGGGGGGGGGGAGAGAGATGTGGACATATTACAGCGGGGGGGGGGGAGAGAGATGTGGACATATTACAGGGGGGGGGGGGAGAGAGATGTGGACATATTACAGTGGGGGGGGGGGAGAGAGATGTGGACATATTACAGCGGGGGGGGGGAGAGAGATGTGGACATATTGGACATATTACAGGGGGGGGGGGGGGAGAGAGATGTGGACATATTACAGCGGGGGGGGGGGAGAGAGATGTGGACATATTACAGCGGGGGGGGGGGGGAGAGAGATGTGGACATATTACAGCGGGGGGGGGAGAGAGAGATGTGGACATATTACAGCGGGGGGGGGGAGAGAGAGATGTGGACATATTACAGCGGGGGGGAGAGAGATGTGGACATATTACAGCGGGGGGGGGGGGGGAGAGATGTGGACATATTACAGCGGGGGGGGGGAGAGAGATGTGGACATATTACAGCGGGGGGGGGGGAGAGAGATGTGGACATATTACAGCGGGGGGGGGGGGGGGGGAGAGATGTGGACATATTACAGCGGGGGGGGGGGGGGGAGAGATGTGGACATATTACAGCGGGGGGGGGGGGGGGGAGAGATGTGGACATATTACAGCGGGGGGGGGGGGGGGGAGAGATGTGGACATATTACAGCGGGGGGGGGGGGAGAGATGTGGACATATTACAGCGGGGGGGGGGGGGAGAGATGTGGACATATTACAGCGGGGGGGAGAGATGTGGACATTACAGTGGAGACTATATATGGTGGCGATTCGTGACTTTTTTGATCCCTTGCACCCCTGAAAAAAAATAAAAGTAGTGCACGCTGCACTGTTTTTCAGCGCACACCATTGTGAAACAGTGGCGGGTACAAGGATTTTTGAGTAGGGATGGCATTGGGCAAGGCTGTTCAGCACAGTGCCAATACACCCCATGTGACCGGCCCTTAGCCATGCTGGGAGCATTTTGCAACCCATTCAAAATGAATGTGCTGCCTTAACAGGTTAGTAAACCCAGGAGCCTGCATTCACTATATCTGGTCTCCCACAGCAATCAGATTCATTTTAGTAAATATAAACTGCTAAATGCCTTTTCTCATCAGCAGTATATAGCAGTCTTGTACCTTCTATCAGTGCCCGGTTAAAGCTTGTAGGAGGATTTTTCATACTGTACTGGCTGGCCTATCAGAATACAGGACCACTGTCTGGACAGTACTGAGTGGGTCAGTGTTAATCACATGCACTCTCCCCCAAAAGAAAAAACTCTCTAGCAATACACAGCAGACTGAGCATGCTCAGCCTGACTCCAGTAACTGTCTTACCCGGACATGTTTTGGGGGCAATGCAAGAAGAAGAGGAGGATCTGTGCATACAAAATCAAAGAGCCTTTTTACACAATGCAAAGGATTAACCCCTTAGGTTCCACAGTGAGTATAACAAGCATGCTTTACTGCAAACACAGACTGATTTCACTGTTGTGGGTTTAGTAACACTTTAAAGCTTGTAAGAGTTTTTATCCTCCTCTGACTGTCCTACGGGGCTGCAGGACCCCTGACCCTCTGTCTGGACAGTGTTGATTGGCCCTTCGCTGATCACATGCACCCTCCCAAGAAAAAAAAAAAAAAAACACTCTCTCTAGCAATACACACCAAACTAAACACGTGCAGAGTGCCTCCTAGGCCTCTGTACTGTCAGAAGATGGATTGGGGACATTGGAAGAAGGGGAGGATCAGAGAAGTCAGGATTAAACAGCCTTTTTCCACAATGCAGAGGATTAACCCCTTAGGTTCTATAGTGAGTATAACAAGCATGGTTTACAGCAACACAGACAGATTTTACTGTTGGTTTAATAACACTTTAAAGCGTCGTTCTACTTGTTTATTAAAAGTCAGCAGCTACAAGAAGAATACCTGCTGACTTTTAATAGACACTCACCTGTCCCATGATCCAGCGGTGTATGCCGTTGCTGCTATCACGTCCGTCTCCCGGGGGGGGGGGGTTGACGGTTGCCGATATCACGCCCGTCTCCCGCGTAGGGGGGAGGGAGGCGATTGCCGATATCACGCCCGTCTCCCGCGTAGGGGGGAGGGAGGCGATTGCCGATATCACGCCCGTCTCCCGCGTAGGGGGGAGGGAGGCGATTGCCGATATCACGCCCGTCTCCGCGTAGGGGGGAGGGAGGCGATTGCCGATATCACGCCCGTCTCCCGCGTAGGGGGGAGGGAGGCGATTGCCGATATCACGCCCGTCTCCCGCGTAGGGGGGAGGGAGGCGATTGCCGATATCACGCCCGTCTCCCGCGTAGGGGGGAGGGAGGCGATTGCCGATATCACGCCCGTCTCCCGCGTAGGGGGGAGGGAGGCGATTGCCGATATCACGCCCGTCTCCCGCGTAGGGGGGAGGGAGGCGATTGCCGATATCACGCTCGTCTCCCGCGTAGGAGGGAGGGAGGCGATCGCCGATATCACGCCCGTCTCCCGCGTAGGAGGGAGGGAGGCGATTGCCGATATCACGTCCGTCTCCCGCGTAGGAGGGAGGGAGGCGATTGCCGATATCACGTCCGTCTCCCACGTGGGGGGGGCCGATATGTCCATCCAACGTGTGGGGGTGGTGATTGCCAATTTCACGTCCGTCTCTCGCGTGGGGGGGGGAGGCGATTGCTGATATCACGTCCGTCTCCTGCGTGGGGGGGGAGGCGATTGCTGATATCACGTCCGTCTCCCGCGTGGGGGGGGGGGGGGGCTTTGATCGCCATCTTCTCGCCCATCTCCCACAGGTAGGTGGTGTTAGTTTGCTGCCGCCAACCCCCTAAAATACTGAGCACCAGCCGCCGCTGGATCAAGCTCTATTGCCCAACTATAGCAAAGAGAAGCCGGGTCACCAAATTGTATTATACAGCACTTTACAATATAAATGGGGGACAGTACAGTTACAATAAGGTTAAGAGGTACCTATTCAGAAGAGCTTACAATCTAATATCCCAGGACTGGCAGAACAGACCCCCAGCAGTCCTATGTGTACACAGTGTAAGCACTGCCCTCTAGCACTGTACACAATACACCCCATATACAGCCTCCATTATATAACCCCCTCACACACACACAGCTCAGGTCACAGACGGCGCACACGGTCACACTCAGCCTTCCTCTCACCTTGAGCTTCTCCTCCGGCTCCCCCGTCCGCTTCTACGGACTCCAATTCCCCCCACTGTAACCGGCCGCCGCCGACGACTCCGCGCTGCGCAAGCGCCAAGCGGCCCGGGGCGTGACGTCAATGACCAGCATACCACGCCTCCCTTCTGTCAGCTGCTCGCTGCATTCCAGGACCGCATCACGTGATGACCCGGGCACCGAGCCACAGAGGCAATGGGAGGAGCTAGTAAAATGTGAAGGGCGACGTCAAAGTGACTAAGCAGGAGTGACGTCAAAGGTGTAAACATAAATACTGGGTGACAGTGGATGCTGTCAGCACGGGTCATGCTACCGCTGATGTGTTTTTTGAAGCTGCATGATCCTGGACTGTCATCCTTATCCTTGCTTAGGGGTGTGGTCTGTGGATGGAGCTGGAACTCTAGGTTAGGTTGACTCCTTCACATTGCAATGCTGCTGTGATGTGATGCAAAGTGAATGAATTGTCACTGTTACTCTTCAAATAAAGTTGAATAGTGTGGCACCCAGATGTTTAGGCAGGGCTGCTCTTAAATTTACCTGTCAGGTATTATTGCCTTGGCCAATTGTGAGGGATCAATTGTTTTCACCGTAATTCTGGAATTGCTGCACTTCTCTCTTCTGTCACTAGATGGCAGGGTATCTGGTGACATTAGATAAGACATGGGCATTACAAGGACTGATTAGGAATAGATGGGGTATCTCAGCCAATGGGCAGGGGTTTTCTTGGATCCCTTGGCCTGCTGAAGAACCTATATATTTGTGTGAGGTAAGGTGATCGGAGTTCTGTGCCACCTGGATTGCTCTTGCCATGTCCTCCGATGTGGCCCGCCATGTCCTCCGATGTGGCCCGCCATGTCCTCCGATGTGGCCCGCCATGTCCTCCGATGTGGCCCGCCATGTCCTCTGATGTGGCCCGCCATGTCTTGCTCTGAGATGGCGGGTCGGCAAGCCCAGATCGCGGGTTCCCGACCCGCCATCTCTGAGCATTAGTGCAAAGAATCGGGTCATGTGCGGCGGCCGCGGCCTATCCGTGATCGCGGCTGGGCTGGCCTATCCGTGATCGCGGCTGGGCTGGGCTGGCCTATCCGTGATGACGGCGGGCTGGCCTATCAGTGATCGTGGTAGGGCTGGCCTATCAGTGATTGTGGCCAGCCTGAAGTCCCACCTCCACCTTCACCGCATTGTGAACACGCTGCCTTCACCTCCTCCAGGCTCCCCCTCTCCTCCAAACTGATGAAAGCTGCAAGCTGCAGGCGAGAGGGAACAGCCAGCCAGAGTCAATATAAATTTAAAAAAAACATCTGGTGTCAGTGTAATTGTCAGTGCAGTGTAGTGGTCAGTGTAATTGTCAGTGCAGTGAGGTGGTCAGTGCAGTGTAGTGGTCCGTGTAATTGTCAGTGCAGTGCAGTGTAGTGGTCAGTGCAGAGGTCAGTGTAGTGGTCAGTGTAGTGTAGTGGACAGTGTAGTGTAGTGGTCAGTGCAGTGGACAGGTAGGTCAGTGTAGTGGCAAGTATGGGATGCAGGTAGGTTAGTGTAATGGTCAGTGTAAGTATCAGGTAGGTCAGTGTAGGGGTCAGGTAGGTCAGTGTAGGAATCAGGTAGGTAAATGCAGTGGTCAGGGTAGGTCAGTGTAGGAATCAGGTAGGTAGGTTAGTGTAGTGGTCAGGTAGGTTAGTGTAGTGGTCAGTATGGGAATCAGGCTGGTCAGTACTATTGTAGGAAGGGACTCAGGGAGTGCTAAAAGTCCACAGGTTAGGGACTTTTGCCTTGCCCCATGTGCTGACAACCCACGCTAGGCAACTGACGCTCATTGTGGCCCGCGACCGGTTACCATGTCGATAAAGTGGCCCTCGCTCCTCAAAAGGTTGGGCACCCCGGCCCTAAACCTTTCTCCCACTGCTCTGTTCAAGAGAAAATAAATCTCTTTGCATTCAGGAAGTGTCTGGCGGCCATGAATCTACCTTACATTACACCCACTATGCCTTGCAACCCACTCTATACAGAAGGACGTCAGCTGTCCCTGGCTCTGGAGGTTCTCATTAGACTAAAGGAGGCCTGGGACCTTGCTACAATAGAAAAAAAAAACATTCTTTGCAATGCACTAAAACACGCATGGCATAGGTCCCTGTCAGAGCGGACACCACACCAGCCTGTGCAGTAAGACACTGTTTTACCCTGAAGGAAAGTGTAAACCAGGCTGAAATGTTACATTGAGTACGTGTTCGCCCATTGAACGTGTCTTTGAAATCGTGCGACTTCATCTGATTTCAAAGCCACATTTCGGTGTGACTTAAAAGATATCCATGCAGCATCATGCACAGATGTCTATTGAAGCCGCACCTCGCATTAACAAAAGTAGGGCAGGAACTACTTTTGGGCAAATCGGTGCGGTGCCGCAAAAGTCAGCGTTGCACTAATTGGAATAGTGCAGTTGTCTGCAATAGGCTGCGACTTGTCATGCGTTTTGACCTGTCGCATTACAAATCGCTCCAATTTGAACAAGGTCATAAGTTGTTATGGGTTGTGTCCATTTTTTCCGCAGAAAAAGCCAAAATACTTTGTTTGCAGTGCTCTCCTTACGCGGTGACAGCACATGAGGAAATGAGATAAGATAATTAGCAACTCTGTTTACATTGTGATTGGACACAGTTGATCATGGTAAAGGGCCAATCACAGCGGCCCTTTACCATGATCTGTGATCAGCTGTGTCAGAAGGAAAGAGGCATGGTTCCGAGAGGAACGAGAAAGACGACTACAGCACAGTAAGGAAGTGGTTAACATTGCACTCAATTCAGTTTTCCACGATGTTGAGCCTGCATTGAACTATAGAGTCTGTAGGTGGGGTGCAGCGGCAATAATTCACACACTCAGGTGCAATAATAAACTTGTATTCAAACAATACAATAACAGTTCACAACAATCCTGGTGGGAAGACTGCCCAGCCAGGTGTACTCATGGGTACAGCAACGTGAACCGAGCATGTCTTAGCAAGGAAGACAACATCTGTAGAGAGGGGCAGAATAAGGCCTGGACATCTTGTGCCCTGTCGGGAAGATGTCCAGAAGAGATGCAACCCCACTCTTTCTCTCCTTGTCCCTAACAGGTGGGATAACTTTCCCTACACTACCCACTCTAATAAAATGTGCCATTCCTGAGAGCCAGTGTCTTAAATAGGCTCTGCCTGACCCAAAATGACTGTCAGAGTCACATGTGGCAACAGCATCCAACCGGAATCGCTTCCCCAGTGACCTAGATTCTGACAGCTACCAGCATAACACCCAGAGGCAGAGGCATGAGCTGGAGTTTTGATCACCTAACTCAATTCTTCTTCTGATTAACCCTTCTGTACTTCGTTGCCAGAGCGGACTTGACCTTGGCTCAGATCTCAGACAAAGGCTTGCACGGTGCTCCGCACCCCTGCCACTCAGTGTCCACCAAGTCTCAGTCTCCATCTCCAGAGTCTTCAAGGACCCAAGGTGCAAGGGAGGCCCCCTCACTACTTCGGTCTCACCTCAGGTACGTGGCCCTTGTGACAGAAGCCTATCCTCCTACCCACACCTAACAGCTGTATTTTTATTTTCTCCATCAATTCATCCCCCACCACAGTATATTTCCTTTTGTTTCACTTGACCCTACCTTCTAGATTGTAAGCTCTAATGAGCAGGGCCCTCCGATTCCTCCTGTATTGAAACTGTACTGTCTGCCCTCATGTTGTAAAGCGCTGCGCAAACTGTTGGCGCTATATAAATCCTGTATACTAATAATAATAACCCCTTAGCGCCGACCGTAAGCACATATGCAGCCTTGGTTATAGGGGTTATACTGAAAATGATGCCTAAAGCTGCAGGTATCACCGCGGTACCGTTTTTTAGAGTTGGCAGTCGGCTCTTTAGAGATAACAACCACGTGACTAAAAGCTACTCGGCTGTTATCCTAAAGGAGCAGGAGGGGATGTCCCCTTCTCCCACCGCCTTTCACCACTCTTCCCGGGCCTCCCTTCCCACGGGAAAAGACCATCCATGATCCGGGACTTCTGCCGGCTAGGCTGTGACCGGAAAGAGTTTTGTTTCCGTCTCCTATGTAAAAACAATGAAGCGACGTGTCCCTTCCAACAGATAGCGTCATTCTTCCAGGGCAGCCTTCATAGCTAACAGTTCTCGATCCCCCACATCATAATTCCTTTCAGAAGAACTTAGTTTCGTGGAGAAAAAAGCAATAGAATGTAAGGACTTTGAGCAAATTCACTTTTTTTCAACATATTCTCTTTTGTGTACTGTAAACACTGCTAGTTTTTGCTGCAATTCACCATAGGGACTTATTCATCATTCACTTAATAGCGCGAAGGCCTTCGCCTTTATTATCATGTGGATCCAATTAGTAAGGAACTTGCACGGTCTTACTGGACAGGTTTGTAGATAATGACCAATATTGCCACAGTAGAAGCAGAGGTTAGAACAATGCCATCAGAGATGTTCGGCTGCAGACAGAGAGAGTATCCAGCAAGCTCTCTGTGAAGGGCCTCTGGGTGCCTTTGTTATGCCACCAGTAATGCAGGAAACTGTATTCTTGGGTCTGGGGTGGACCAAATGGCCTCTGCTGGTTTTCTCAGTCTGGTGCTCCCATAGCCGTCGGTCAATCTGGATGTTTAGATTAACCAGGTCCTCCAAAAGCAGGACCCTTCCCACCTGTATGTATTCTTATTAGCCCACTATCTTGATGAGAAGTCTCACTGGCCAGTAGTTAGATTAAGAAGAAATCTGTTAGGATGAAAATATGGAGGCTGCCATTCCTGATCTCCCATTGAAACATGATAACTATAGCGTGCCTTTCACTGAAATTCTGATTGTGTTTGGTTTTTCAAAAAGAACTGATCCTGTGTAACCACCCAATTGCTATTGAGCAGTTCGTCTTGCCCATTTACTTGGAAATAAAGTCGGTCCTTTTATTACACTATTGTCAGATTTGGCCATCTAAAGTACTCCCAATGATTAGCGTGCCATGAATTATGCATCAAAATTTGCTTTATGCATTTTTTTTTTATAAGGTATTTATACCAATCGAGACTTTGCTGTGGATTCCATTGACGGTCTGGACAACACTTAGGAGCGTATTTAAAGCAATAGTGTTAATGCAAACGGGGACAAGCAATATAAATTTAATTAAGTCAGCTATCCAAAAGTGAAATGGACCACTATTTAAAGACCTAATATTCTAATTAATCAGTGACAGGATCTGACAACTGGTCTTATTAGTTACTCCCCCTAGTATGTATGATGCATTCATATTCTTAGCCCCCAAGTGCATAACTTTACATTTATCTACATTAAACCTCTTCTGCCAGTCGCCAACAGTGCATTGAGAACATCCTGTAAGGAAGTTATTCCACTGCATAGTTTGGTGTCATCTACCTAGACTGAAATTATACTTTTAATCTCTATATCATTCATAAAAATGGTATTAAAAAGGTAAGGGTACCAACACTGAACTTTGGGGTACACCACTGATAACCTTAGACCATTCAGCATATGAAGCATTAACCACTACTCTCTGAATTCTGTCTTTTAGCCAGTTTTCTATCCATTTACAAACTGATATTTCCAAGCCTGTAGACTTTACCTTACACTTGAGCCGTGTGCGGAACTGTATCGAACGCTTTTGCAAAATCCAAGTATACAACATCCACCGTCACCCCCCTGTCCAAGGTTTTACTTACCTCTTCATATCTTCAGATCAAACAACTTCTGCCTTTCATGAATTCATGCTGTCTGTTGCTTAAATTATATTTTTCCAGCAAGAACTCATCTATGTGGTCTTTTAACAAACTCCAGTATATTCCCAACTATAGAAGTTTAAAAGGGCTATAGTTACTTGGTAAAGACTTTGTTCCCTTTCAAATATAGGCTCCACACGAGCCTTATGCCTATCCACTGGTACCATTCAAGTCACCGAGTCCCTAAAATTAGATACAATGGCTTTGAAATTACAAAGCGCAAGTCTTTCAGGATCCGTAGGTGGATGCTATCTGGTCCAGGGGATTTATCCAGTCTAAATATTTCTGGACAAGATAACTTGAGAAACTGTGGGTCATTTGGGGCTGTGTCAATACCGTCCCCATTATGGACTCAAGCTCCCCCATGCTTCTTCGTATACAAAAAGCATTTAATAAATTAGCCTTCTCTCACCCACTTGATTATTTTGTAAAGGGCCTACATGCTCAGACCTGAACTCCTCCCCCCCCCATTAATACATTTGAAGAAAGTTTGGGGGTTTGTCCTATTTTTTGCATCAGTTTTGAATTTTTGCATAATTAGCTTCCTTTTTTACATATCCCCTTATATTCTTTGTAACATTTAAACACTAGTGTTTTCTTACGTTGTATAGCTCTTTTTTTTTTTTGGCCATAAGCCACTTATTTTTAGCCTTTTAAACGTATTGCCCTTGGGAATATATTGCAGTGAGTTCACATGGTCAATATTCTCTCCCAGTCTAAGTTTTGGAGAGCAGCCTTCATCCTTGGAAAATTAAGTGTTTCTTTCCCGTATGTTGTTTTGCTTACAGCCAACTTCTAATGAAATCATGTTATGGTCACCGCTACCCAGATGTTCCTTTGTATGGGCATTGGCAAGCTCTGCATGGTTTGCAATAACCAGGTCCAACAGAGCATCATTCCTAGTTTTTTTTTTTTTTTGGGCCATATTAAAAAAAAAGTCCTGTAATATATGTTTAACCACTTAAGGACCGCCTCCTGCAGATTTACGTCGGCAGAATGGCACGGCTGGGCACATCAACGTATATATACATTGGTTATAGTACCCAGCCGTGGGTCGCGCCCGCGACCCCGTCCAAAGCTCCAGGACCGGGACCGCGGGATTCACGGACCCGATCGCCGCTGCAGTGCGGCGATCCGTCCCTGGAGCGGAAGAACGGGGAGAGCCGTGTGTACACACGGCTTCCCCGTGCTTCTCTGTGGCCGGAGCATCGATCGCGTCATCCCTGTAATAGGGGGACACGATCGATGACGTCACACCTACAGCCACACCCCCCTACAGTAGTAAACACACATTAGGTACACATTCCCTACAGCGCCACCTGTGGTTAACTCCCAAACTGCAACTGTCATTTCCACAGTAAACAATGCAATTTAAATGCATTTTTGCTGTGAAAATGACAATTGTCCCAAAAATGTGTAAAAATTGTCCGAAGTGTCCGCCATATTGTCGCAGTCACGAAAAAAAATCGCTGATCGCCGCTATTAGTAGTAAAAAAAAAAAAAAAAAAAGCAATAAAACTATCCCTTATTTTGTAAACGCTATAAATTTTGCGAAAACCAACCGATAAACGCTTATTGCGATTTTTTTTACCAAAAATATGTAGAAGAATACGTATCGGCCTAAACTGAGGAAAAAAAATGTTTTTTTTATATATTTTTGGGGGATATTTATTATAGCAAAAAGTAAAAATATTGCATTTTTTTTTAAATTGTCGCTCTATTTTTGTTTATAGCGCAAAAAATAAAAACCGCAGAGGTGATCAAATACCACCAAAAGAAAGCTCTATTTGTGGGAAAAAAAGGACGCAAATTTCGTTTGGGAGCCACGTCGCACGACCGCGCAATTGTCTGTTAAAGCGACGCAGTGCCGAATCGCAAAAACCCCTTGGGTCATTTGCCAGCGTATTGGTCCGGGTCTTAAGTGGTTAAGTTGTCTTTCCAGTACACCCTGTTCATTTCAATAAAGCCTCTGACTGTTCACACAGTCTGGTTTATTGGAGTATAAAAAGGTTTAACTGCACATAGGCCAACATGTAGCAAGGACAGGGCACATTCCATCAAATGTTTTGAAACCTTTCATTTAACTGTTCATTAGCTCTAATCAAAACAAGCCCATTAAAGTGAACAAATGAAGAGTTGAAAGGCTTAAACGAGAGTATGCAAATGTATTCACGTAGCCATTTAACTACCGGGAGGGTTTACCTCTGTTCATGAACAAGACTTTATTCAATACTGTGGTACCTTCAACAAAAAAAAAGTCAGCAGCTTCAAATACTGTTGCTGACTTTAGGAAATTTAACTGTCCAGTAATCCAGCAGTATCCTCACCCACCTTTAATTTTCAAATCAGGTGGTGCTTGACTGAGTGACAGTGTATTACCATGTGTAAAGAAGACTGAAGAAAAACCCAAGGACTGTAAAGGTGAAGCACTTTACATTTTTGCCTTGCTCTATGCGAGCCAACTGCTTCAAAAAAGCCATGAGAAAGTCAAAGCCCCCCCATTTCACTGCTTAGGCTCAAAAACAAGCATGTTAGAGTGCAGCTACATTTGTCCAAACTGATATAAAAAGGTTTAGAGCCAAACAGTGCTATCCTTACTCCTACAAATTGGGTTACCATTTATCTACTTCCCATCAAGTATGTGAAAGTCACACTTTAAGAAGCTTCGGTTAGAGACAGATTTCTGACATTTGTCCCTATTGCAAGCAACTGTGCCGATACATGCAGACAGATAGCTCATCAGCTTGCCTTGCCGTTGCTTTGAACAGACTGAGGGGCTGCAGCTGTTCACATGCACCCTTGATTCCAGCCACAAGAATTTGCCAATTGTTATTGCTGAAGTCAGCTGTACGACCGTGTGAAAGGCCTAAAAAGTTAACCAGACTTAAAATCTGTCCTGTATAAAACTACAGCCACTTCCTAACCTCTATGGCACTTGAATTTGTGGGGGGGGGTGCTTTGCAGCCAACATTAGAAATACTTAAAAGCAAAATCTTTATTTACTCCAAAGCAAAATCTTTATTTACTCCAAAGTGCAACATCAGTCTACACATTCCCCACAAGGTGCCACCCTTGCAATTTTTTTAGGCTCTTCAGGCTGGGCATTCCTCATTGCTGAACAGAGCAGACACCAGCGTCACACTGGAATTTGTGAATATAGGGCACTGTTGTGATGCAGGGTCATTTTACAATAGGCGTCTTCAGGTTGCAAACATCAGAGGGCTGAAAATGAGGCACAGCTTCAGATCAAAGGCAAGTATTACAGACACAGCGGCTTTGTTACCTGGGGGAACATAAAATAAAAGCCTCAAGTTGGGTTAATAAGAAAACAAAAAATAGCTTTCTAAACTGTACTTTAGATACCTTGAATCATAAGTTCAAGATGTAGAGACTCGGTCTACATAGCCCTGTTAATTTTTTTATATAATTACTTTCATTAAGACAAATGCAAATTACAGCAGGTAAAGACTGGTTTTACTTGGCGAATGAGTATACTAGCCATCTCCTCACAGCAGACAACTAAAGATTAATAACCCAGGAGGTCAACATTCCTCAGAGCCGTTTCACACCAGATTGTGCAATTCTGGTGTGAGCCAGCTATAAAACAAGTCTTATCAGTTTTTAAATCAACCTGCTTGCTTGAATTATATTATAATTATCACAAAGCACGGTCAGTGTGGGTCTTTTTATGTAAACAGTTCTATTTATTTTACATTTAAGAAGTGGAACTAAAGCTTACCTTTACTTTAATGATCAGGCATCCTTAGCCATATCTTCTACCCAGCTTCATCCAGATGCTGGACTACAGCCATCTTTATTGGCCAATGTCACTCCTGCCAACTTGCAGCTCTGTACATTCCAAAGAAAATTGTGAACAAGCATGAGTCTTCAGCAATAAGGAGCCTAGAGTAATTGAAAGGGGATTTTAGCTTAAAAGTTTTGCTGAAGTTTAAGACCCCCTTTCACACTGAAGCGTTATAGCATTAAAAATAGTGCTCTTAAAACACTCTCCATGCATCTCAATGGACCCTTTCACAGTCGTGCAAGCAGCATCTTTGGAGCAGCTTTTGAGCTGCTGAAAAAATGCTCCAAAAACACCCCTCTCCATTGAAATTAAAGCACTGTAAAAACACCTTACCCTTTCATACTGAGGCACTGCAAAAAAGCCCTAAAAAACGTATGGTCTTAGCAGTGCTTTACCAGCACATTGGGATCGCAGATGAGGCTTTGCTCAAAACCGCTGTAATAACGCTCAAAAACGCCCCAGTGTGAAATAGGCCTTAATTTGATAGACAAGTTCATTTGAATCAGCTAGTCCCAGCACTACTCTCTACCTGTGCCCAGATTGACAGTGCTGCTGTCCAAACCCATCTCTATTGTATTTCCAGGAGTGGAAAAACCCCAAAACCAGAAGTGCCCAAAGTAAACTAATGAAGCCATGTTTAACCACTTCCATCCCAGGCCTATGTAAAAATCTTTTGCTAGAAAATTTATCAGAACGCCCAAACAATTTTTTTAAGCAGACTAAGGAATAAAATGGCTCTTGTAGCAACCTTGTCACGTTATTTGTGCAGGAATTTTTCTATTTCCTTTTTGGGGAAAAATTCAATAAAAAACCCACAAAAAAGTAAAGTTAGCCAAATGTTTTTGTACAATGTGAAAGACATTACACCAATTGGAGAGCTAGCATATCATGCTTTAAAATGGTGCACTTGTGGAATGGCACCAAACCTGGTACTAAAAAATCGCTATAGACACGTCAAAAATCTTTACAGGTTACCAGTTTAGAAGTCTAGAGCTAGAATTGTTACTCTTGCTCCCTTGTAATAGAAATCGTGCATGACAGGTCTTTATGGAGAGATGTGGGGTCTAAAAGGACCCCACATCTCTCCTCCAGACTGGAAAAAAAATAACCTGTCTGGCATTCAAATCCACCGGCACGGATGTCATAATGTTGCACCCAGGTCTCAAAGTGTCATAGAGATGATAGGACCATCTAGTTGCCAGAAATCACCATGATAGACTTTTGGCAGCGAGCCAGGGAAGCACTGGAGGGCGGATGTCCCCTCCTGCAAGAACAATTAAGCAGCTGAACTGCTGCTGCTAGGATTGTGTTCTTGCGGTGCACAGAATTGGCCAAAAACATCTGAATGACTAGCCAAAAGCATCATTCAGATATCCCCACTCAAATCTAGGATGTCAATGACATCCTTGAGCTGGAAGTGGTTTAAGGATGGGTAGGCTGCAATATTTTACATTTGTGTTTGATACCACTTTAAGTCTCTTACCCAGGACAGTTTCAACTCCCCATCAGGCAGAGGACCACATCATGTCAGTGTCACAATAGAAGTAAACAGCTGGAACTGAAAGAAAAGGCATACATTATACAATAAAATAAGCAATCACACTGGGCATCCCCCCCCTGCTCCAGCCTGAATAGATTATTCCCAGATTCTACATAGAACTGTGTGCAGTATTATACATGGGCATCAAGCTGCTATTAGATGTCCACACCTGTTACTGCTCAGGCTGGCCCAGTTAAGGGTCATACCTGGTGATTACTCTTGGTCATGGCAAAGGCACCAGATACACCAACCTAGAGCCACAGCCCAGACCATTCAAGCTGCAAGAGCCTTTTTGTCACCATAGTAGAATGCATCACTGCAACAGAAAAGTGAACAGACTTTAGAAACGTTCCAGTGAGCAAATTAGTAATACCATGCAATAGCATGCTATGATCCCTTCAGACATGTTTCACTAGTATGGCCAACATAAAGCTGGTCTCAACTGTTCATTTGGTGATCCAGAAACCATAAAAAAAAAAAAAATTAAGACAAGTTTCATCTGCACGGTTCCACCAACATCTACATTTAGGGTAAATTCACACATGCAGATTAGATTGATAAAAGCGCAGCCATTGGCTCATGCTGCCGTCAATCAAAACCAATGATGCAGGCAGCGGAGCCGAGCCAGTCATGGACGTAAATGCTGGACTCAGGTTGCCCGCAAGGTAACCCCTTGAGAAAGCACCTCCAGGGGGGGGGGGGGTGCAGGGAGGAGCCAAGAGCCACCAGAAGACAAGGATCAGGGCCACTATGCCAAACAAACTGCACTGCAGAGGCAAGTAAAACGTTATTCAAATGTTTGGTACCCCTTCAAGCCTTTCTTACCTAGGATAGTTTGATCTCAGGCAACGTGGCCACATCATGTCGTGTAGGTGAGACAATGAGACAATAGCAGTAAACAGCTGAAACTGAAAGGAAAAAAAAAATAAAAAAAAAAACGACATCCACCATACAATAAAATAAGCAACCATACTTCAGGCACTAGTTTCCCCTTGCTCTAGCCTGCATAAATCATTTGCAGATCCTACATAGAACTGTATGCAGTATTATACATGGGCATCAAGCTGCTGTTAGATGTCCACACCTGTTACTGCTCAGGCCGGCCCAGCTAAGGGTCATACCTGGTGATTACTCTTGGTCATGTGGCAAAGGCACCAGATACACCAACCTAGAGCCATAGCCCAGACCATTCAAGCTGGAGAGCCCTTTGCCACCATAGAAAGAATCACTGCAACAGAAACACTTTGCTTTACATTCACTTTAAGCCAGAGAACAAATCAAACAGGGCAAAGTAATGTGCAGTTGAAAGCTTTTATAACTTTTTACAGCAAAGCAAAAATATCCTGAGCCCCCGTCCACACTGGCACATATTTTCATGCGATCTGACAGGTCACATTACAAGGGTCACCTTATTGTCAGCAATGTTCAAACCGGTGTTATGCTGACTTGGCAGTAGGGGTGCAACGGATCAAAAAACTCACGGATCGGATCATTTTCGGATCAGCAAAAAATAAATAAAAAATCTCCCCCCCCCCCCGTAGTACAGGCAGACAGTGACCCCCCCGTAGTACAGCACAGTCACCCCCCCGGCGGCATGTGTGTGCGCCTCGAGCGCGGGCTCCTCCTCTGTTAACACCAACAGAGGAGCCCGCGCTCGAGGCGCACACGCCGCCGGGTGTACCAAGATGGCCACGGCTCCGGAGCTAGGCCGAAGCCGCGGCCTTTCCCAATTCTATGCCTGCGGTGGCGATCTGCAGATCGCATAGCGATCCGATGGGGGTGACCCGTTCGGATCACGGATCGGCAGTGATCCGTTGCACCCCTACTTGGCAGTGCTGCATTAATTTGAAAAACTAGTTCCTGCACCATTGTCAATTTCAGGGGTAACTTGCATAGACACCTGTGCATGAAGCCACAGATGTCAAGTCACACCTGAAGTTGCATTGATGTGCAATTTCAGTTTTAATACTCCATATTGCCATTGCACATGCTCTTGGATAAGCTCTCAAGGATTTGGGTGCTGCAGCAACCAACCGAGACTGGTTCAGAACGTTAACAATGGAGATTTGCCAGCACACCATAGATCAACAAGGTAGCATCCAAACTGATTGTTCTATTGCACGATCACATAAGAGCAGTGATACTTTTGAGTCACACAGGACCCCTTTGTCAGGCATGCGATGACGAAGGGGTCCTGCATGACTCCAAATATTGCACCTCTAATGCAAAAGGAAATAAAAAAATAAAAAAAACCTTAGTTACTTACCGGTAACGGTATTTCTATGAGTCTTTCAGGACAGCACTTGGAGAGAGCGCAGCTCCACCCACTTCCCAGGAAACACTGCAGTCACTGCTATAACTTCCGCCCACCTCCACCATGGCCTCAGTTGTACACGAGCACCTCCGGCCATACTGAAATGAGATAAGCAGAACATAGCAACTAAAACATGTTAGTACAACACACACACACATATATACATATACATATATATCCACCAGAAGAGAGAAGGGTGGGTTATCGGTGCTGTCCTGAAAGACTCATAGAAATACCGTTAGCGGTAAGTAACTAAGGTTTTCTCACTTCGTCTTTCAGGACAGCACTTGGAGATGATAACCGAGTACTTACTCTAGGGTGGGACCACCGCTTGCAGGACCTTCCTGCCAAAAGACTGCTCCGCCGCTGAGAGCAGATCCATCCTGTAGTGGCGAGTAAAAGTGGAAAAACTCGTCCACGTAGCTGCCTTGCAGATAAGCTCTGGTGAAGCTCCAGCCCGTTCTGCCCAGGAAGTTGCCACTGCCCTTGTAGAATGTGCCACCACCCCCTGGGGGAGGTTCTATACCCCTAGCCTTATAGGCCTCGTGTATAGCCATACGGAGCCATCTGGCTAGTGTACTTTTGGAAGCACCGTACCCCCTACGTGCACCCGAGAACACAAACAGAGAATTGGATTTTCTAATTTCCCTGGTGACTTCCAGGTAGTGCATAATGCACCTTCTGACATCTAAGGTATGAAACTCTTCTTCCCTTGAACCGGAAGGAGCCGGACAAAAAGGTAGGTAACACTATTTCTTGTGTCCTATGGAAGGCCGATACCACCTTAGGAAGGAACCCAGGATCTGTCCTCAACACGACTATCTGGGAAGATGGTCAAGAAGGGTTCCACAATAGAAAGAGCCTGTAGCTCACTAATTCTCCTAGCCGAGGTGACGGCTACTAAAAGGACCGCTTTCAGGGTCCAAAATTTTAAAGATGCTTCTAACAGTGGTTCGAAAGGTCTTTTTGTCAGACCCCCCAAAACCACCGATAAGTCCCACTTGGGAAAAAAATTAAAGCGGGAAGGCCTAGCCCTGGCCAATGCCTTAAAAAATCTGATGACATAGGGATCTAGAGATAACCGTCTCAATAGAAATACTGATAGCGCAGCAACCTGTGCTTTCAGGGTGCTGGCTGCCAGACCCTTGTCCATCCCGTCCTGTAAAAACTCCAGGACCGAAAAATTATTCATGGGGGGAACAATCCTTTGAACTGCACCAGGAATTAAAGACTCTCCAGGTCTTGAAATAAATCGCCCTGGTAACTTCCTTTCTGCTACTAAGTAGCGTATCCACTAACCGTTTAGATAAACCCTTCCTACTCAGGATTAACTCTTCAGTAACCAGGCCGCCAGGTTGAGCCGATCCACGTTGGGATGGAGCAGGGGACCCTGGTATAATAAGTCCTTTCTGGCTGGAAGTAGCTGATGGGGTTCTATTGCCAGTTTCAGCAGGGTTGAAAACCAAGGCCTTTTGGGCCAGTATGGGGCTATGAGGATAAGAGTTGTCTTTTCTACCTGAAGTTTCCGCAGAACTAATGGAATCATTTGTACTGGGGGGAAAGCATAACACAAACGGAAGGGCCAATGCTGAACTAACGCATCTAGACCCTCCGCTTGATCCAGTCTGTTGAGGGAAAAGAAAACCGGAACCTTGGCGTTGGCTTGGGACGCAAACAGGTCTATCTGAGGGGTTCCCCACCTGTCTGCTATTTTCTGGAACACCTCTGAATTTAGACTCCACTCGGACTCCAGAACCCTCCTCCTGCTTAGGAAGTCTGCCAGGTGGTTTAAACTGCCCTTTAGGTGTACTGCAGACAGAGATGCCAGGTTTGTCTCTGCCCAGTAAAGCATGTGTAGGGCCAGGTTCAGGAGAACCCTGCTCCTCGTGCCCCCCTGCCTTGAGACGTAAGCTACCGCTGTAGCATTGTCCGACAGTATCTGGACATGCTGACCCTGTATCGTCTCCTGGAAGGCCCAAAGCCCTAGGCAAACGGCTTTGAGTTCCCTCCAATTGGAGGATCTCTTGGCCTCTTCCCTGGACCAGGACCCCTGAGCCAACTGACCCCTGAGGTGAGCACCCTATCCCCAGGAGCTGGCATCCGTAGTTAGGATCATTGTAGCGGGGAAGGACCACACTAGACCCTGACTCAAATTTGCGTGAGCCCTCCACCAAAGTTTCCTTTTTACTGAGGTTGGAACCCTGATCTCCTTCTCTAAGGTTTCTCCATGTGTCCAATTCTGTAGAATCGCATGCTGGAGACTCCTTGAATGCAGGCGGGCCCACTGAACCGCCGGAATGGAGGATGTGAGAAGTCCCAGGGTGGACATAGCTGCACGAACTGACACTGACAGATTCGTCTGCACTGCCTTCACTGCTGCCTGAACCTTGATTATTTTCTCCTCTGGTAGAAATAACCTCTCCTGGATGGAATCTATGGTGTACCCCAAAAAGACTATGACCTGAGAGGGAACTAGATTTTGACTTCTCTCTGTTCATAATCCAACCTAGACCCTCCAAATGGGCCTGGGTCCTCCATAGGTCTTTGAGAAGCTGATCTTCCGTCTGGGCGAACAGGAGGTCGTCCAAGTATGGAATTACCGAAACTCCTTCTAGCCTTAGAGGTGCCAAGGCCTCCGCCAGCACCTTCGAAAAGATCCTTGGAGAGGAGGAGAGACCGAACGGCAGGGCCCTGAACTGAAAGTGTTTGATCTCGCTTCCTGTCCTGATCGCTAGACGCAGAAAACGCTGAGAAGAGGCTCTTATCGGGATGTGAAGATAAGCATCCCTTCGGTCTATCGAAGCCAGAAAGCAACCTGCAGGAAGGAGCCTTCTGACCGAGTAGATGGTATCCATCCGGAACCTCTTGTACTTGATTGACCGATTCAGGAATTTTAAGTTCAGAATCAAACGAAATTTTCCTGCCGGCTTTTTTACTAGAAACACATGGGAGTAGCAACCCGCCCCCTGTTCTTGTTGGGGTACCGGGGTGATCACCCTTTGCTGGAGAAATTCCTCTAACAGCAACAACATTGCCCGGGATTTCTCCTGATCCCTGGGCAGCTGAGTCGCGTAGAAACGCGACGGTGGTTTCTCTGAGAACTCCAGCGCGTAGCCCTCTGCAATAACCTTGAGGATGTATGCACTGGAAGTCGTCTCTGCCCACTGTGGAAGGAACGACTGAAGATGTCCTCCCACAGCCAGGCGACCGTCACTGGGGTTTAGCGGGCTGGCTAGGGGAGCGAAACACCCAGGGTCTCCCTCTACCCCTCTGAGGCCGCCAGGACCTTCCACCCTGACCTTTGGGTCTCTTTAGGATCTTGGGGCCAGGAAAAAAGGACGAACATTTTTCCTGGTCCGCGGTACTACCTTTTTTAAGGGAAAAGCTTTTTTCCTATCCGCCGTCCTATCCAGAACAGTGTCCAGACCGGCGCCAAATACCAGATCTCCATCGAAGGGCAGACCACATAACTTAGCCTTCGAAGCTGTGTCCCCAGTCCAGGTTTTGACCCAGAGAGCCCTCCTGGCCGAATTCACTAGGGCCGAGGAACGGGCTGATATTCTCACTGACTCGGCTGAGGCATCCGCCATATAGCCTACTGCCTTCAGAAGAATCGGGAAGGACTCTAGCAACTCTCTGCGTGAGGTCCCAGACTCAATGTGACCCTTCAGCTGTTCCAACCAATGCTCAAGGTTCCTGGCCACTACTGTGGATGCCATAGCTGGTTTGAGGTTGGCCAGAGAGGCATCCCAAGCCTTCAAGAGCGCCTCTGCTCTTATCTAGGGAATCTTTTAAGGTGCCCGTATCCTCAAAGGCCAAGTCTGTATTTCGGGATACCTTTGAGAACGCAGCATCCAGCTTAGGTTTCTTATTCCATACCTGCGCTGGATCCTCATCAATAGGAAATCTCCTCTTAAGTGATCGGGAAAAGAAAGGAGCCCTCTCTGGGTCTTTCCACTCCCTTTTGACCGCATCTGACAATACTCTATGTACTGGAAAGGTTCGATGCTTGACTTTGTCTAAACCCTGGTACATCTTGTCATGCAGAGACAAATGCGTCTTATCCACCTTAATGTTTAAAGTGGAATGAATAGTTTTCAGTAAGTCATTCACCTCTTCTAAGGACAACTTGTAACGTGAAGAAGATTCTCCTGTATCTTCTTCTTCCGCCTCTGACCCTGAGACTAGGCTGCTAGGCTCTTCCTCCTCGGACTCACTACCTGCCCCTCTATAATCCAAGGGTGCACTAGTGGAGGCCTTAGCTGCTGACCCTGACGCCGCCCCTCTGTCCAAGTAGGAGCGAAACGACTGAAAGGTCTCTTCTAGCTCTTTCCTAAAGGAAGAGAGCATCTCTTTGGGTTGTTCGGAGGCTGCACTAGGGGAGGCTTCCCCTTTGACTATGTCCGTGATGCATGCCTTGCATAACGGTTTAGTCCAAGACCCTTTAAGGGTTGTTTTGCAGGTAGCACACCGTTTCTTAGGAGGGGGCACCACAATTTTTAGCTTCTCTTTAGCTTTCTGAAAAACACAAAAGACAACAACCCCATTTGTGCCTCAGACCCAAACCACCACCACAAAACAGCCAGTGAACAAAAAAAACACACCAGGTCCCATCACCGCTGTACCAAATAAACAACACTCTCCCAGGGACGTGAGGGCAGTAGGAGGGACATAACAAGGAACCAGGTAGACTTAAACCGCTGTTTTCCTACCTGGGCCGGTGCATGTGGCTCCTGCTCCCGCCACCTCCGCTGCGTCTTCTGGCTCCATTCTCCCAGAACGCGGCGATCGTTTGTGCGCCTCCTTTGAAAAATCCCGGTTAACCCCACCGCTGTGGGAACCGGAAATTGCACCGCCGAGGCTGCTCCTCCCTTCTGCGTTCCAGCGGCCGGAACCGGAAGCCGCCACGCACCGCCGGAAGTCCCGCCTCCACCGGAAATGACGTCGCCCGCCCTCCGTACCGGGACATCGCAGACCCCAGGAGACCGGCATCTAACCGCCCCCAACATGGCCTGCAATGCCCAGTCTATTGGCGCAGAACCCCCGGCAGCCTTTACCCTCGCCGGGCTCGAGAAGAGGGGAGCACCGAAACGTCCCCCACGCGTCAGGGGGGAGGTTGGGTCTGCCTCCTAAAGAAAAACAACCGATCGCAGGTATGCCTTTAATCCTTCTCCCCCTGGAGAGAGTCCAGCATCCTCCTGGTTCCCTGCAGCGCTTCCACCATGGCCGGAGGAAACACTACAACTGAGGCCATGGTGGATGTGGGCGGAAGTTATAGCAGTGACTGCAGTGTTTCCTGGGAAGTGGGTGGAGCTGCGCTCTCTAAGTGCTGTCCTGAAAGACGAAGTGAGAAAAAAAGAATTAGTTTGGATGCTACCTTGTTGATCCATGGTGTGCTGGCAAATATCTCCATTGTTATTTCAGACAAAGTTGCATTCAATGTGAGGGCTAAAAACACACCACTTGTACAATTTCCTTCAGATCAAACCAAGCCTATCTCCATTGCTCCTCCAGAAGACCAAGACAAGTGTAAGTGGCCAGATAACCAGTAATAGCGAAAAGTGAAAAAGGAATGCAGCCACAACATTTAAGGATTGGTAACGTGCAATATATTACATTTGCGTTTAATGCCACTTTAAAGTGGATGTAAACCCAATTCATGAAGTTGGACCTGGGCACATATCGGTATAGCGTTATAATCTCTCTCCAAAGCACCATGTTCCATAGCCATCTCTTCCTCAGTAGCCCTGTTAACAGCCTGATAACTTCACATGTTTTCTGAGATAGTAGATAGAAGTAGGTTGGGGGGGGGGGGGGGTTGCTATAAACATTAGCAGTCACTTGCTATGCAAGAGCAAAGATCTGCACATCCTTTCTTCCTTTGAGAGGGGGTGTGCCTATCCTCCAATCTTGGCTGTATGCCAATAATCCACTCCCAGTGGCAACCATAAAGAGCACTTTCTAAAAGATATACAGATGAAGACAGCAGATACACAAGTAAAACATATATAGAGAGATTTGTTTCATCTTTATCTGAGGCTGTCCACTGGGTATATGTGAGGTTTTACATCCACATTAGGCCTTTCTTACACAACAGGTTGAACTCACCATCAGGCCAAGGGGCCACATCATGTCACGTAGGTGTGGCAATAGAAGTAAACAGCTGCAACAGAAAGAAAACCCATGTAAGCCACATCCACCATACAATAAAATAAGCAATCACATTGGGCACTGATTTTTCCCTTGCTCCAGCCTCAATAAATCATTCCCAGATTCTACATAGAACTGTGTGCAGTATTATACATGGGCATCAAGCTGCTGTTAGATGTCCACACCTGTTACTGCTCAGGCTGGCCCAGCTAAGGATCATACCTGGTGATTACTCTTGGTCATGGCAAAGGCACCAGATACAACAACCTAGAGCCATAGCCCAGACCATTCAAGCTGCAAGACCCTTTTTTTGTCACCATAGTAGAATGCATCACTGCAACAGAAAAAAAAGTGAACAGACTTTAGAAATGTTCCAGTGGTCAAATCAGTCATACCATGCTATGATCCCTCGAGACATTTTTCATCAGTATGGCCAACATAAAACTAGTCTAAGTAAATTTCACAACACCTACTACAATTTCCATCACTTGTACATTTAGGGTAAATTCACACATGCAGATTAGATCGATAAAAGCGCAGCCATTGGCTCACACTGCCGTCAATCAAAACCAATGATGCAGGCGCCAGGGGGCGAAGCAGAGTGTCTTTCATGTCTATAGATGCAAATGCTGGACGCGGAGGGTGCCCACAAGGCAACGCCTTGGGAAAGCACTTCCCGGGGGGGGGTTAGCTGATGCAGGGGAGGAGCCAAGACAGCCACCAAGGGACTCCAGAAGACAAGGATAAGGGCCACTCTGCAAAACTGCACAGAAGAGGCAAGTCTGACATTTTAATTCAAACCTTTAGTACCCCTTTAAGCCTTTCTTACCTAGGATAGTTTGATCTCACCATCAGGCCACATGTCATGTAGGTGCGACAATAGAAGTAAGCAGCTGAAACGGAAGGTAAAAAAAACAAACCACATGTAAGCTGCATCCACCATACAATAAAATAAGCAATTGTACTTCAGGCATTAGTTTATCCCCTTGCTCCAACCTGCATAAATCATTTGCAGATCTTACATAGAACTGTATGCAGTATTATACATGGGCATCAAGCTGCTGTTAGATGTCCACACCTGTTACTGCTCAGGCTGGCCCAGCTAAGGATCATACCTGGTGATTACTCTTGGTCATGGCAAAGGCACCAGATACACAAACCTAGAGCCATAGCCCAGACCATTCAAGCTGTGATAGCCCTTTGTCACCATAGTACAATGCATCACTACAAATAGAAAAAGTGGACAGTGACTTGAGAAACTAATTCTAGTGTCCTAGTGGTTAACTCACCCAAATCCTAGACATATACTATGCAATAGCATGCCACGATCCCCTCAAAAATTCATCAGTAGCCGTCAGTATGGCCAACAAACCAATGTATGGCCAGCATAAAGCTGGTCTAAAGGCAATTTAGTTCTAAAAAAGCCACATTTGGTTTAAAACAAAAAAACAAAAACAGAAAACTGCGCTAAACATTAAATTAGATCAATTGATAAAGCTTGGGCTTCCCCCAGAGCAGGCAGAAAAAGACAATGATTCCCGGTCCACCAAGATGTTAATGGGCGTAGTTCACCATTCAACCACAGGGAGGTTAAAACAGAAAACGCGCCATAGTGTAATTCTGTATGAAAAAATTTATTACATTAACACATTATACTTACAATGTGAACCATAAAAAGTGCAAATAAAAGCTGGGCGGCAAGCTATAGGGAATCTCACCACGTGGTGACGTCACTAAGCGCCCCCCAGATGCGTTTCGTCATCAACGGACGATTTCAATAATCCCATTGAAAACGTCTGTTGATGGCGAAACGCATCTGGAGGACGCTTAGTTACGTCACCACATGGGGAAATTCCCTATCGCTTGCCGGCCGGCTTTTATATGCCCTTTTTATCATTCACATTGTAAGTATAATGTGTTTTAATGCAATACATTTTTTCATACGGAATTACACTATGGAGCCTTTTCGGTTTTAACCTCCCTGTGGTTGAATGGAGAACTACGCCCATTAACATCTTGGTGGACCGGAAACCATAGTGTCTTTTTCTGCCTGCTCTGGGGGAATGCGCTCAACATTGCACTTTGGACACCAAGGCCGTGGCTGGGCTATAGCCAATTGCTCCTTTGAGCTTGCTTCTGGTAAGCAGCCATTTTTACTTCGGTGAAGGGATCACTTCCAGGCTATTATCTGTCACTGCGGTGGTGTGCTACTTTGGATGTCCTTGCATATGCAGCATAGACAACATTGGATGTTGTCTAGTCTTATGTGATGGATTTTTATTGTACCAAACTTCTATGAAAAAACTGCTTTATTGACTGTTTATTTTCAGGTTTTTATGTAGCGCAGCTTTGCTTCTATTTCTTGACATTTGGTTTAAAGTTTCATGATTTGGTGATCCAGAAAACAAATTTAAAGACAGCTTTCAACTGCAGGGTTGCCACCAATATCTACAATTTCCATCACTTGTACATTTAGGGTACACTCACCTGCAGATTAGATGCGAGAGCACCAGAGTGGGTTGCCACGATTAGCTGCAAGGGGCAGCTTTATTGAAAGCAATGGGAGGCTGTTCTCACAACACATCCATACAATTTCCTAT
The DNA here is from genome assembly GCA_029574335.1 of Rana kukunoris. Lineage (NCBI taxonomy): Eukaryota > Metazoa > Chordata > Amphibia > Anura > Ranidae > Rana > Rana kukunoris. The sequence goes on along the minus strand of CM056060.1, from coordinate 106,048,765 downwards.
GCACTGAAAGGTCCAGCACACATACACTGCCTGCAGCCAGGGGCACTCTGCATGATTACATGCAAGTGCCTGATTAGCTGTGAGGGCCGGCAGACTGCTTTCAATGGGGCCGCCTTTTGCAGCTAATCACAAGAACCTCCACTGGGGCTCTTGCATTTACAGATGTGAACACATTCTTAAAGTAGTTGTAGAGGCAAAAGTTTTACTTTAATGCATTAAAGGGGTTGTAAATTTTTCTGTTTTCTCAACTTAACTCAAAAGTTTGGCATCAACATGCTGGATCTCAGTCCAGTCTTCTCAGCTCTTCAGCAACTCTATTGGCTCACGCTTCTGTCCAATTCAATGATATGGAAGCAGAGTCCAGCATTCGGGTCTATGAACACAAATGCTGGACTTGGGGAGCATCCGTAACGCAACCCCCTTGGGAAAGCACTTTCCAGAGGCTGTTCTGATGTGGGGGAGGAGCCGAGACAACCTGCTGAGGAATCCCAGAAGATGTGGATTGGGGCAACTCTGCAAAACTATCTGCACAGCTGAGAAGCAGAACTTTAATATAAATAACACCCTTTAGTATCACTAAGGCCAAAGCCTGCTAGCAGCTACCCCCTCCCCTCTTGACCATGATCTTGATACAGTGATGTGCGAGAGCAATGGCTTTTACCGCTCCCCTTCTGCACCAGATCAGACAGCAGGTGGAGCCATTGGCTGTCAAGTCACAGCCAGTGAAGGAGCAGGGGGTGGAGCCAAGCAGGGTTCAGAAGCACAATTGCCGCCATAGCAAGTTGCTTGCTGTGGGGAGGACCCGGTAAAGTATAACAGGTCTGTTATTTTAATTCCTAAAAGTCTAAAGCTTTACAATCACTAAACTAGTGAACAAAGCAAACAGGGCAATGTAGTTTGCAGTGGTGAAAGCCAATGGCCACTTTGATAGCTTCTACACTGGTGTGTTTACAGAGGAAAAGTCAAATCACACCTTATTGTCGGAAACGTTCAAATCAGTGCTGCATCAGTTTTAAAAGTGGTTCCTGCGCGACTTTTGGTGATTTCAGGTGCAACTTGCTTAGACATCTGTGGAAGCACAGATGTCTTCCAAACCGCATTTACATGCAGCTTTTAAGTTGTGCGATTTCAGATAAAGTTGCATGACTTCAAAGCCACATTCAATGTGAACGAGGGCTAAAACTCAACACATGTACAATTTTCTTCATAACAAACCTGTTTCCATCACTCCTCCATAGGAGAGACCAGGACAAGTGTTACAGGCCACAATCAAGAAAAAATGCCTAAATAAAACTAATGCAGCCACCACAACCACATTTAGGGATTAGTAAACTGGCTTATATTTGTGTTTTTGGGCTTAATACCACTTTAAGCCTCTTACCTAGGATAGATTGAACTCCCCATCAGGCAAAGAGGCAACATCATGTCATGTAGATGCGGCAATAGAAGCAAACAACTGCAACAGAAAGAACGTGTTAGATGCATCCACCATATAATAAAAGGCAATCACTTTAGGGATTGATGTTTCCATTGCTCCAGCCTGCATAAACCATTCCCGGATCTTACATAGAACTGTGTGCAGTATTATACATGGGCATCAAGCTGCTGTTAGATGTCCACACCTGTTACTGCTCAGGCTGGCCCAGCTAAGGATCATACCTGGTGATTACTCTTGGTCATGGCAAAGGCACCAGATACACCAACCTAGAGTCACAGCCTAGACCATTCAAATTGTGAGAACTAGGGTTGTCCGGATACCAGTATCGGGACCAATACTGAGCATTTGCGGGAGTACTTGTACTCCCGCAAATGCCCCTGATGCCAGATCCGATACTACCCCCCCGCGGATTACAACGCCACCGCATACCGCAACGCTGCTTAGTTCATCAGCATGGGGAACCACAGCTTTCGTTTGAATAGCTATGTTCCCCGCCACGTATAGACACTCCCCCTTGCTCTGACAGATCACCCATCCCCAGGATTGGATGGGTGATCTGTCTATCAAACTGTCAGAGCAAGGGGGAGTGAATACACGGCACAGCAGGAAACACAGCTATTCAAACGAAAGCTGTGATCTTCCCCGCGCTGATGAACTAGGCGCCGGCTGCATATACGGTGGGGGGACATGGCTGCATCTGTGAGGGGACACATTTAAAGTATCAGCGAGTACTTGAAAAAAGTATCAGTACTTGTACTCGGTCCTAAAAAAAGTGGTATCGGGACAACCCTAGTGAGAACCCTTTGCCATAGAAGGCTTCACTGCAATATAAAAAAAGTAGACTGACTTGAAAAACGAAGTTTGTGTCATAGTGGTCAACTTGCCCAAATTTTAATCATATACTATGCAATAGAATGCTATGATCCCTTCAGACTATGAGTTTCCATCAGTCAGTATGGCCAATAAACTAATGTATGGAGACCACAAGGCTGAGCTCAGAGGCAATTTTTTAGTTCCCCCACCTTTGGTTTCAGCTGTTTTCCCATGATTTGGTGATCCAGAAACAATAATAAGTTTAAAGACATCTCAACTGCAGGGTTTCCACCAATACCTACTACAATTTCCATCACTTGCATATTTAAGTTACAGCCACACCTGCACATTAGATGGGAGAGCCCCAGAGGGGGTTGCTGCAAGGGGCAGCTTCATTGAAAGCAACAGGAGGCTGCTCGCTCTCAAGACCACTTATGCATTAAAAAGCCCAGGACAGCCTGGCATCCATGGGCAATGTTTGCCACCCCCAAAGAAAAACCCACCAGCCACCACAGGCCATGATGCAATTTGGCCACAGCGCAATGTGTACTCTGGTTTTCCATAGACTACTAGTGCTCACATTTGTTGTACATTTTCTGGAAGTGCACCAAAAACCTGCATCTTTGGTGCACATTCAAAAAACACACAAAACACAGGCACAGTGCAGCCAAAACCACAATACAACAGTGTGAAAAGGGCTTTACACAGGCAGTTGCAGCAACGTTTTGTGCTAAAGATTCACATTATTAAAAGTCAATTACAAGCGACCCTTTCAGGGGAATTGGTTTACCTCAACCTAGTGGTCTCCAAACTGCAGCCTGAAGGCCAGATGCGCCCATTTCATTCAGCTCCCCCTGGGTCTGTACGCCATACATGGCACTCACCTGTGTCTACACCTCGCCGTCCCCCACAACGCCAAAACACTCCTCTTATATAGCCGCCTTCCCCGCCAAACTAAGCCAATCAAAACAAAAGCCCAGGTAGGCGGAAGTGGCTAGCACGTCCTCAGGATGTGTATTATTCACGCCTCGTTCTGATGTGAAACGCACGAGCCCTTGGCAGGTCATGTGATGCGAGTTATTAAACCATTGGCTCGAGTCACCTGCTTACGAAACAGCGGCTGTTTTGCTGCACTGTGGGACGGAGTGATCGCTCATCTCTGTAGAAAGCAGTGAGGTGCTACAGCGCCATCTAGTGTTCTGTTTTAACATACATCGTCGGCTTCTGCAGAACTGTTAACAGTTCTCAGTGAATGGGGTAGAAGAACACCTCATATGATTAAATGCCCAGAACATTATTCTTGTGTTTGGATTATAAAATATATACATAGCTCCCAACTGTCCCTGATTTTGAGGGACTGTCCCTGATTTGGAACAAAGTCCCTCTGTCCCCTTTTTCTTCTTGTTTGTCCCTTATTTTGGTCTGATCTACATAGTTGCATTTTACACAGCCCCTCCCAGTTCTGGACCCATGCATATTACACAGCCCCCCCAAGCTCCGGACCCCTGCATATTACACAGCCCCCCCCAAGCTCCGGACCCCTGCATAATACACTGTCCCCAAGCTCTGGTCCCCTGCATATTACACAGCCCCCAAGCTCTGGACCCCTGCATATTACACAGCCCCCAAGCTCTGGACATCTGCATATTACACAGCCCCTCCCAGTTCTGGTCCCCTGTATTTACACAGCCCCTCCCAGTTCTGGTCCCCTGCATATTACACAGCCCCCAAGCTCTGGACCCCTGCATATTACACAGCCCCCAAGCTCTGGACCCCTGCATATTACACAGCCCCCAAGCTCTGGACATCTGCATATTACACAGCCCCCAAGCTCTGGACCCCTGCATATTACACAGCCCCCAAGCTCTGGACCCCTGCATATTACACAGCCCCCAAGCTCTGGACCCCTGCATATTACACAGCCCCCAAGCTCTGGACCCCTGCATATTACACAGCCCCCAAGCTCTGGACCCCTGCATATTACACAGCCCCCAAGCTCTGGACATCTGCATATTACACAGCCTCTCCCAGTTCTGGTCCCCTGCATATTACACAGCCCCCAGCTTGAACCTGATTGAAGCAGCTCTCTCTTCTCCCATTCCACTGACAGGAGAAAGCAGCCTGCCTTTACCCTTTCACTTTGGCCCTGGCAACCCCCCCCCCCCACCCAACTTTAAAATGTAAATACACTTCACTGTGCCCCCTGCATACCTCTTTGTCACTACTGTGTACCCCCTCTCCACAGCTGCATCTCTGGACCCCTTTACATGATTACACAGCCCCCCACAGATCTGATACCCTTTACACTACACAGCCGTCCCCAGCTCTGGACCCCTGTACATTACACACCCCCCCAGCTCTGCACTCCTGCACAGGGCCGCCATCAGTAGGGTTGCCACCTTTTCCTCAAGCCAAACCCGAACACGCCACTGCATATGGTGGGTGTGGCCATATTGTGGGAGGGGCCCTCAAGGGTCACGATAAAATTAAACAAAATAATTATTTTACCTATAAAATATGCTTACTTTGCTGTGCCACAAGTATATACAAGAGTGTGGCGCGTATGTTGGTATGTGTAGGAAAGGAGTGCAAAGTGTAAGACATTATGTACAGGAAATTAGTGCAGAGGGTAGGTATTACTTGCAGGAAAGGAGTGAAGAGGGTGTAACAGTGACCAGTATATGCAGTAGAGGAGTGTGGAGGATATGACAGTGAGCGGTATGTATAGAAGAGGAGTGTGGAGGATATGACAGTGAGCGGTATGTACAGTAGGGTGACCAGACATCCCCAGTTTCAGGGGACAGTCCCCTGATTGAGGACACTGTCCCCGGACCAAGTCTGTCCCAGGTTTTGTCCCCAGATTGGATTTAATAGGGGACAGGGGCAATTTCAAAGACAGTCAGGGCAGAATTCAAATGAAAAAAATCTGAATTATACCCCCACACGCACTCCGCCGTGCCTACTAGCATAGGGGGGTTGGATTTTTCTCATTATCTGTGCCCCTTTCTGATGATCATGTGGAGCGGAGGGAATATTTCTTCAGTTTTGCTCGCATGTTCTTCTGCCTTGGCTCAAATCCTGGCCAGCCACCTGTCGATCTCCTTGCCTTCCCTGGTGCAGGGATGGACTGGCCATTGGGACTACAGGGACTACAGGGAGTTTCCCGGTGGGCCGATGGCTCAGTGGGCCGGCTTCAGTGACAGCGGACTATTGCCCCCCCTCCACTCCTTTGTCTCTCTCTTCCCGCAGCGCTCACCTCCTCTCCCTCCCCGCAGCGCTCACCTGGGGGGGGACAGAGAAGCAGGGGGAGGACCAGAGGAGCAGCGGGGACAACAGAGGAGCATGGGGGGAGGGGACAGTCAGCTGACTCAACAGCTATGGCCTGGGAGTTTCTCACTTCTGCCTATTCTTGTCCCATAAGGGTCTAATAAAGTAGAATGGCTAGTGGCTAGTGAAGGGGGAGAGGGGGCTTGGGTAGCCGGGGGGTTGCAGGAGTTGTCCAGCCGCCATGAGAGAGACCTGTCAAAGTGGGCCAGTCTGGATGAAGTCCAGGGCCAAATTTTTGTCCCAGTCCAGCCCTGCCCTGGTGGAGTGATCTTCCTCCACTCCCCATCCAGTAGTAGCCGGGGCCCGGAGAGTGAGACTTGAGAGGCTGTGAGGCGGCGGCAATGGGCAGAGAGTCACTGATTGCCGCCATTACTAGTAAAGAAAAAATATGTCCCCGGAATTCCATTTTTAAATCTGGTCACCTTAATGTACAGGAGAGGAGTGTGGAGGATATGACAGTGGGCAGTATGTACAGGAGAGGAGTGTGGAGGATAGGACAGTGAGCGGTATGTACGGGAGAGGAATGTGGAGGATATGACAGTGAGCGGTATGTACAGGAGAGGAGTGTGGAGGATATGACAGTGAGCGGTATGTACAGGAGAGGAGTGTGGAGGATATGACAGTGAGCGGTATGTACAGGAGAGGAGTGTGGAGGATATGACAGTGAGCGGTATGTACGGGAGAGGAATGTGGAGGATATGACAGTGAGCGGTATGTACAGGAGAGGAGTGTGGAGGATATGACAGTGAGCGGTATGTACAGGAGAGGAGTGTGGAGGATATGACAGTGAGCGGTATATACAGGAGAGGAGTGTGAAGGGTATGGCAGTGGGCAGTATGTACAGGAGAGGAGTGTGGAGGATAGGACAGTGGGCAGTATGTACAGCAGAGGAGTGTGGAGGATATGACAGTGAGTGGTATGTACAGAAGAGGAGTGTGGAGGATATGACAGTGAGCGGTATGTACGGGAGAGGAATGTGGAGGATATGACAGTGAGCGGTATGTACAGGAGAGGAGTGTGGAGGGTATGACAGTGAGCGGTATGTACAGGAGAGGAGTGTGGAAGATATGACAGTGAGCGGTATGTACAGGA